>NW_015148970.1:3886069-3899920 GCF_001465965.1 Polistes dominula
AAAAAAAGGGTAGAAAATTAATAAAGAAATAGAACTAAAACTAGAACTAGAAGTGGAGAGAAATAAGAAATAAGAGACGGAGACACGAAAACGCGATTAGAGTGAAACGGTTGTGCGGGGAGAAATACATTTTTTGTATTATTATTTTTTTTTATTATTCTTATTCGTCGTTCAACGCAGGTACCCCGAATGGTCGTAATATGCAAATTCATTCCACGTATATGAGCCCGTAATAATTTTATGGAAATCAGTAGTCTTGCACGCGGAAATTTTACTCTCCTTCTCTCTTTCTCTCTTTTTCTCTTTTCCTTTTTTTTATTTTCATTTTTCTTTTTTTATTCCCTCGAACGCACGCGCTTGACGAGAATTATACGTGGAAGGTAACCACGCGACACTGAGAAACTTTTTAGACCTGTTTTATTATTTTACTTTTTATTCTATTATTTTTGTTTTTTTTTCTTTTTATTATTGTTACTCGAGTACTTTGGATATCTTCGTTTGATTTCTTTCTTTCTTAAGATATTAAACAAGTTTTGATTATTATTGTATTATTTTTTATTAACAATCCGATATATGAATAGGATTATTGTTGTATTTAAATGAAAAATAATAATAATAATATTAATAAATATAAATATAAAAATATAGAAATGTAAAACTATAAAAAGAAAGAAATGGGAGGAGGAGGAAAAGAAACGGAAAGGAGAAAAACTTTGCGGAACGTGACAGTGCATAAAAAGATGCGTGTAAAACGCAACGAATGCAGATACTGGTAATAACGTTATGTGGTGCATGTAACGAACGATAGTAATACCGTGAAAGCACGGAGATAACGATATTGCTGTTGTTGTCCTACTACTACTGTATGCTACTGCTGTTACTACTTCTGCAGCACTGCTTATGATAAAGTGGAAACACACGTGGTGTTGCCTTCCTACTGGACTATTATAATGGGACAACCTCTGTCGAATAAATATTTTCTTAACTTTATTACCACAAATACATTCTTATAGAATCATTTTCTCAATAGGTATATTAAAATCTGAAAATTTTTCAAATTTTTCTCATCTTTTCAATTAAAAATTGATTAAATGGTGGGTATTATATAATAAATACTCCTATTGAATATTATATAAGAAGAAAACTATGGATAAAAGAATAAAATATATGTATAATAATATAAAAACAAAAATATATGTATAAAAGAAATTAAATACCTATTTAAAAAATTATTTATGACCAATATATGTGAAATAATTTCAAAAAAAAAAAAAAAGATGAATATACAAAAAAATATCATACTATACTAGATAAGATTAATTTTAAATGCTTATAAATAAATTATTCATATATTTAAATAATTATGTATATGTTAGAAATGTGTGAGTTATTTAAGGAAAATATTTGATTAATTATAATAGCTCGTATAGTATGTGCACTTAAAGAAAATTTCTTAAGTGATAGCTAAATCCATACAATACCAGAAGCATAACCCAAGAGCACGAACCGAATACTACCTCTTACCCTTATTCCCAAAGGAATTTCCTTCTCTGGATGGATCGTTTCATTTCTCGTCGAACATTCGAATAAATTTTCCACATTCAAAGGGCGTTTCACGAGCCACTGATATATCAGTTATATATACATATATATAAATCATCTATATATACACATACACATAGAGACAAAATATATATCGAAGAGATCGACATGAAGATAGAGAAATTTGTTCGCACTAACAAATAAATCTCTACGATCAATCCGATCGTAGAGATCAATAGATCGTTAACGTTACGATCTATCGATTAATCATCTATCGATCATTATTATATTCTCAACGTTATTTTGACGTATAACGTCATCGTTATAATTATCATCATCATCGAATCGTATACGTTAACGATAACACAAAAGAATTAGCGAGAGTGGGAGTGAAAGATAAAGAGAGAAGAAGAAGAAGAGAGAATAGAGCAGAACATTTTAATTAAACTGCCAGTACGTTTGATCGAAACGCATTTAAACATAGATCCACATTTCCGTTTGGACGATTTCATTGTTACTTGACACTCCGATTCATCGCCATTTTCCATTTTCTCGCTCGGAGAACGCACGTCTATCACCGTTTGGGGTTTTAGCATAATCTCGATATATTCCTCGTTGGAAATATAGATAAACCAAAAAGAAAATGATACGGATATAGGAAAATATATATTTATATAACTGTATATATATCATTTTCTATCATTCTATCTCTTTTCTTGTTCTCTTCATATTTCTCTCTCTCTTTTTGCTTTCCTCTTACTTTTCCCTATCCCTTATTTCTATATCTTTTCTGTATTTCTTTCCTTATCTCTCTCATACAACCCTGTTCTTCTCTCTTTCTCTCTCTTTTTATTTTTCATCTCACTTTCCCACTCTCCATTTTCTATCTTTTCCTTTTTATGACTCTCCTTATCTTTCTTTCTCTTCTTTTACTTTATCTCTCTAACGTAAGAGTTGTTATTTTTGTTTGTTATAAAGTACGACTAGATAATAAATAAATAAATAAATAAATCATGGGATATAAAATCTGATCGTATATTTCACATCGCAAAATGATATTACCCCTTTTTCTCTCTCGATGTTTTATTATACATCTATAGTTAGGTATATCTATAGTAAGTCACAGAAGTATTCGTATAAGATTTCACTTTAAATTTGAAGTAACTGATATTTGCTTGTAATGCAAAGCTTCAAAGTTCTTACATACACACACACACACATACTCACAGAAACCTTTCTTATTTTTTAGAATTATTAAACTTTCAACTTGATATCAATTTGTATGGAGATGAATTTCTGAAAAATATGATAATTTGATTGAATTGATTACAAAATTAATCTCACTAGAATATTTATAATTATAGTAAGATATAATAAAAATACAATTATTATTAATATAATTAATATTTCTTTTTATTTTATAAAGCTTTTGAGACAATTGGGTATACTCCTCGTGAAATCAATTTCTTTTTTAATCAATTATGTCAAATTTGACTTCTATTATAATAAAATGCTCATTAGCAATTCAATTGATATAAATTGAAAAGATTAATAATCTTAAAATACACGTTACTTGTTTATATAAAATTTTGAAATATTGTATTATAAGAAATTATTGATTGTATTAAATTGACAAAGCTGGGGATTATTATTGTGACTCGCTCTATGTATCTGTTTCCCCCTTTTATATTATGTGACTCGACGTTTCTCTGTGATTTATCTGAAATAAAAGAAAAAGGAAGAAACGTTTATGAAAGGTGAAAGAAAATAGAGTGTAGTAGCAGAGGTTTTGAGGATGAGTGGGTGGGAGTGGGAAAAGGGCGTCCGGCACTCTTTTCACGCTGACATGAGTGACAAAACGACGACTGAGACTCTGCAAAAGAAGAGTTATCCTCTCCCTTTCCCTTTCTCTATTTTTCCTTTCCTTCCTTCCTTCCTTCCTTCTTCACTCACCCTTTTACTTTCTTTTTCCTCGTGTTATCCGTCATTGGCTGGGAGCCAATCGTGTGCGAGTCTTCTTTGTTTTCATCCTCTTGGCATAGACGTTTCATTGCAAATTACATTGCCCGAGAACTCCCCCCAACCCTTCAGAATCTTTTCGTTCAGTCGATAACTTGAGTAGTGTTCTTTAAAAGAAAAAATAAAAGAAAAAGAAAAAGAAAATTAGTTTATAAAGGAAGAAGGTGTCTCAAAAATCATTAAAATTTACGAATCAAAAATTTATATCTTAAAAAATAGAATTATAACCATTTTCATTATGTTTATATATATAAAGATTGTTTTTTTAAATCTGTTTATTAAATATTGAAAATAACTTATTAAAAAAAAATGTTATGTTCATTCAATAGATCCATGATTTTTAGTACACCTTGTATACTAGAGTCTTTGTTGATTCTGTCTAAAGGAAGAAAATATGAAATTTGAAGTTTTTGAAGCAAGCAAGTAAGCAAGAAGTCGTCAGTTTAATGATTGATCGAACAATAAACGTATTTCTTCCCTCACCACCACCACTCTATCTCTCTTCTAGAAGGAAATTTCATTTTTAAGAGAAGGTAGATGAACATGGGCTGTTTATTGCGCGAGTAGTATAACACAGGAGAATAAACGAGGAGAAGTTTAAGCTCGACGACGCGAGACGACGAAACTCGAGACTCTTCGAGAGTTTAAGTCCTTCGTGATGAAGCGTCGCGTTTTAGTTTCTCTCTTTCTCTTTTCTTCTCTACTTTACTTTATCCTTTCTTCCTCGAAAGATGTTGCTCCTTTATCTCGAACGTTACGAGGGTTGAAATATTTCCTTCTCGTGCATCCATCCTTGTCCCTTAACTTAGAAAATTTCTAAATTTGTTTTCGACTTACGCGTAAATATATATGTTCCATATACACACTATTGGTTTTTTCCACTTTAAATTGAAATATTTATTATTTCACGATTAATAATAATAATAATAATAATAATAATAATAATAATAATTAACTCTTTTCCATTTTGAAAAGGCACATTCTAATTTGTAGAAATAATCAATTTGATTTGTAAAAGGATTTAATATTGGAATATAAAATTTATAGTAGTATTTTTTATATACTTGTTATATATTTATAGAAATTTTTATAGAAATTTATTATATTTTTAAAATTTTCAAATATTTTATATACTAATAGTAATATAAATATATACTATATAATATAATATTAAAAAACAAGAGTATATCTTCTTTATCTTTCTTTCTCATGTTCTCTCAATTTAAGTTTTTTCTACTTCGAACTTGTCGGACTAAAACGTCTCATCTGACATAATCTACTTTGTAACGTGTACATAATGTACAAATGCAATAATTACCATCGTATTTGAAGATAAATGAGCCGATTAACCGTACGTCTACTCGTTTTACCTTTCAACCTAATGTCATTATTATGGACACATACTATATTATACATGATGTATGACGATTATGACTTGTATTTAGAAATACATTGCTCTCAGGTCTGATCAAATGTCGAATCGTTTTCTACTTCGTCTATAAACAACAATATCAACCAATGTGCACACTATAATAATGATTGGCATCGTTTGAAAATCTCACCAGGCTGATTATACATCGATTCATACTACTTCGATAAACACACGATTACAATAATACATGACCGGTCTGTTGATCATACGTCCACTCGTTTTACTCTTTTAGATAACATTATTATCATACGCATACATGTATATATATATATACAATCGGTTAACATTATTTGATCATCTTACAAAATGATACAAAAGTTCATTCAAATTAGTGCCATATTCAATATTGATGCAATCAATAAAAATACGTAAACGTTCTAATGCAAATACGTTTCGCACGAATAAAATTATTGTTTTGACGAATGAAACATTCAGATTGAACGTAATTATTATTCATTTACTTAACAAACAATTTTGATTTTCTATAACGGAATTTCTCTAAATTTTCCATTTAACGACTTCTTTTACCTGAGTCAATATTATTTCATCTTTGGGTATGGACTCTATGCTATATTATCTTTTACTATTATATAAACTAATATAGATATATTATATTATATTATATTATATTATATTATATTATATTATATTATATTATTATTATTATTATTATTATTATTATTATTAAAAAATATATATATATAATTGTTATTATTATTATTATTATTATTATATTTTATATTATATATTTATTATATCTAAATTGGTTTTTAATGAATTTTCATGTACATAGGAATTTCTTAATTTTATACAAAATTGCTATACGAAATTTGATAATACGACATTCATTTCAACCAACTTTCTATCTTTTTGTAAAATGGTCAAATAATTTTGACCTGTATTGTATATCTATTTATCCGTATACACATGTATAAAATGACAATTACGGTTGAGGGTTTAAAAATATATGTGAATTTGACCAGCTGTCAAATTATTCTACTTTCCCAACTTGAAAGTTATTATTATTTATTGTAAATAAATGTGTATATTTATATCATAATAACCATCATAATTCCTATAATTTGAAAGTTTCAGTCTGATTATATATCGATCGTTGTTACTATATTATTACTCTACACATAGATATACACGATCGTGATTATGGTCGTTTGAAAATCTCAACAGGCTAATCATCATAGATCGATTCATACTTTCTACCTCGCAACGTGATATTATTACTATAAGCCTTGGGTATACGGAATGATGATTATGGTAGTTTGAAAATAATATGAGTCGCATGTTTGATCAAACGTCGTCTCGTTCTACTTTTATTGCTGTATGGTATTATACGTCTATCTTGTAAGCTGATTATAATAACGATTGGCATCGTTTCAACATTCCATTCAACGTGATTTTAATCGTATATCAACTTGTTCTAGTTAATAATAACGCACAATAATCAATATCTAAAATTAGAAACAAAGTATATAGAAATATACAAAAAAATATCTAATATTATTTTTAATTAAACTTACTGTTAAATATAGCAAAAAACAAATGTTAATGTTAATTTTGTAAGAATTCAAATGTCTTGAAACAAATATTAAAAATGTGAAACACCAGAGAAATAATTTAATAAAGAATAATTAAACAATTAAATTTTTACCACAAGAAAATATATAAAAGAAATAAATTTTGTAATATACAATTAACATTTATTTTAACTTATATATATTTTGAATATTGTCCCATATTCCCTGTTATATGTTGTATTACATTAAAGATATAGACATGTGTATGTGTGTGTATGTGTACGTCAGGTTAAAGGTACGATACGTCGTACTGATTCTACTTAAATTACTTTCTCGAATCGAAATCACTCGGTCGATTTCCGATAGGACGATTCCAACTACTCGATTAGCGGACGATTTGTCTAGGCTCGGTTGATTATACTCGGATTCGATATACTACTATATCTACTAGATAATTAAGGTTCGAGTAAATCGTGTTTCGTTCTACTCCATATCACTCAGACGTATATATGTATTTGTATGTGTGTAAACATGCACAAATTAGCCGACTCTAGTCGAATTTATATGCACTATTCGAATTCAACATAGAAACAGCTGCATCTACTGAATCGTGTCCTTCCTCTCTCTCTCATACACGTACACATATACATATACACTCTCACGATGTTTCAAACGTTAGTCGGTTCCTATCTAATAGACATCGATCGACAACGGAATGGAATTAGCTTATACTACAATTTAACTATATATATATTCGTGTTTATAGTAGGTGAGTGTATATATGGGTGTGTATGCATATCTTGCCTTATTAATTAGGTATTATCAGATTACATTGTAAGTAGCACCCTATTCTATCGTTAAGATGAGATTTATCCTAATCGTATCTAAACGATGATATATAAGAACCATTTTCTTAACATTCTGTGTATTTATATATATATTTCTATGTTGTAAAGATTGAATAAAAATTTCTAAATAATTTTACAAAAATTAACAAATCTAAGGAATAGAATAATTTATTTTAATATTACTTATAATTGTAAATTATTTAATAATTATTTATTGTTGACTATTATCAAGAAATGAAATATATGAAATAAAATATAAATTATAAAATAGAATAAAAAGTATAAATAAAATAAGTTTCAAAATTACTATTATTTATAAATTAAAAATTAAATCCTATTAAATTCTTTGTTTCTCTCTTTCTATTTATTTCCTTGGTGAATAATAAAAATCAAATCGAGTATATTAAATAAATAAATGATTTCTAAGACGAATTGGAGTAAATTTCATTTCGTTATCGTCATAGTTGTCGTCATCGTCGTCGTTTCTTCGATCGTAGAGCTAATATTACTACCTTCGTCGCCATAACGTTACTGAAACGACAAAAGCGTTTCTCGCATCAAACGAACAGCCACCAAGCAACCAACCAACCAGCTTGCTTGCTAGCTAGCTAGAACTGCTGCTGCTGTTAGTACCTTTACCTACCTACCTTCCTACCTTTCTACGTACCTACCAACCAACCAACCAACCAACTGACTGCTGCTACATACTTCGCTTTGGCTCCTGTACAATAAATAGTCGTACCGTGCGATAAGAAGTTACGGGAATGTCAAGCGTAACTTCCTACTAATACAACTACCACCACTACTACCACCACCACCACTACTACTACTACTATTAGTACTAGTATTGCATAGTACTACTATTACTATTATTAGTAGGTAGGGAGCCAAGCAACGATATTCCAGCAAGTGGAAACGGCCCTGTTTACTCGGACAAAAGAACAAGATAGAGAACTGGCAAAGGTTACACGTTAAACTATGACCATACAAACTGCTGTTTTCACATATGTATATGTCTAACTATGTATGCAACCTATGCACATATTTATTTGCTTTGCCATCATATGATAAGTTCCTTTCATCTATCTTCAACATTCAAAGGAATTACCTTTTTAATACCATCTATATTTTCATATCCCATGTATACATAAATTCTCTCTTTCTCGTTTTTTTTTCTTCTTTTTTAATATCGAAAGTGTATTGAATAAATATGCAATCGAATTTTTCATAAATTAAATAGAAAATTTGAATTGATGATATTTCGTTTAAAATTGATTAAATTTACTTTGTTGAAATTAAAAATATATTTGATACATCGCATATAAGTAAATATGTTTATTTTTGTTGTTGTTTGGTTTTAAATAAATTACTTGATTTTCTTTGAATCATTTGAAAGATATACAAACATTAATAATAAATATGAGTAATGAAATATAAGCTTACAATTAGATTAAGAATATTAACAATAAATTTAATGCAAAATATTGTTGTATCCGTTTCACTTAGAATTAGTTAAAACGTTATCGTCCCTTTTAAACGGTGACGTCTATCCAGCTATCAACGCTACTCTGTGGCATCAAGGCTTCCGTTCGAAATGAAATTACCTTGGTTGGGACGGTTGAAACTTCGATAGAGCAAGAGCAAGAGCAAGAACAAGAGCATGAACATGAGCATGAGAGCATGAACATAAGTAAAAGCTAGAGCGAAATAGAAACAGAGAGAAGGGGTGAAAAGGTAGAGGGAGGAAGTGGGGACTTTCACCACGGCTGTTTTTAGAAACTAACACCGCTTCTCCCTACGAAGTTCAAAGTTCCCGCGGCTTTGATGCCATGAGAACGGAATGAATCTCATTAAAATCGCGGTTCATGCTACGTTTTACGGCTTCCCAAGGGGTTGCAATCGAGAACCAAAGAGAAAGAAAGAAAGAGAGAGAAAGAGAATATAAGTGTATGTGTGTGTGTGTGTGTTAGTGCGAAAAAAATTAGGATGAGAAATAGGAGAAAGAAGTGGAGAAAAAGTGTTAGGTAAGGTCAAAGACATAATTATATTAGATTAAAAAAGAAAGATGGAAAGAATGAAAGAGAAAGATTGAACCAACGGACAGAGATAGAAGATAGATCATTTTATGTGATTAGAAAATAAAATATAAATATATGTATTTAATATATTAAGGTTAACATAAGAAATAATTATATAAGAAAGATGATATATATTATAGTAAAAGAGATTATTAGATGATATTGTTGGTTAGTTGGTCAAAAATTTTAGAATAATTTTGATCAAAGGAAGATTCTCTTTGATAACATAATTTCTAAATTAAAAATATTAGAACAAGTTTTTCATAAGCATCGTCAATATTTTTACTCGTATTCTTCATTTTATATATATTTTTTTTTTAATTAAATTTCAAAATGTATAGAATTTCTTCTTTAATTTATTTTTTGATAGAATTAATGACGAATGTTATAACTTATTTTTTATCAATTACTTTCATAATATTTCAATTTACAAGATGCACGATCCGATAAAGTTATACGTTTTTAAAAGTCGTGTATGTGTCAAAGAAAATAAGAAAAAAAAACCACAATTTTTATTCAATCGGATATAATTATGATAGATAAAGAAAGATGAATGAAAATGATCCGGAAAAAAAGGGTAGACAAATAAATGAAAAGAAAAGATAGGACAGATAAGAAATCGTTAATTAACTCGACGACATTAAAAAAGAAATTCGATCGTTACTAGTTCTTGTCGAACTCGAGACCTTAAAATTTGTCCTCTTCGTTTCTTTCTGTACTTTTTCTTTCTTTTTTTTTTCTATCTTTTTTTTTTTTTCTTTTTTGCTCCTTCTTTCTTCACGTTGCCGCTTTCCGTAGAAAAGTACGAAAAAGGTAGAAACAAATAGAATGTCACGACTATGATTTTCTTTGAGAGACGCAACCTTCTTACCTTTCTACCTTCCTTCCTTCCTTCCTTCGGTCTCGTGCTTAATTAGAACCTTTCGTTCATTTCTTTTTTCTCTCTCTCTTTCTCTTTCTTTCTTTCTTTCTTGTCTTCCCTCGAACGAGTTCAACGAACTTCCATCCTTCTGTTCTTTTCCTTAATATTTTTCACTTCGTTAAATTCATTTTTTTTTTTTTAATTCTTTTTATCTTTTTTTTTTTTTTAACATTATTCACTTTTATAATATAAAATTATTATATTAATCGTCGATTCGTGTATGCTCATTTATTATGATACTATTAACAATCCTTAACAAAAGTTATTTAAATTATCGCGATTGTAGTAAAATTAAATAAATAAAAAGAAAAACAAATGGGAAGATAAAACATTGAGAATGTTGATTTTAAATTGAATATTTAAATTGTTAAACGATACTTCAAATTAAATGGAAAATTTTGTTCATGATGTAATTGACATGCGTTCGTACGTACGTACGTACATACGTGCGTATATTTAACCTTACACAAGATAGGATTTATTTTAAAACACAAAATACTTCAAAAAAAAAAAATATTACGAGTTAATACAGGCAAATTTCTGTAATTAACGATACTCAAAAATTTTGAACGAAAAACTTTTTGTTTGCGACCTAATCGTTGTACATACGTATGTGTTTACGCGCGCGTGTATGTGTGTGCAGATATGTATGTTTGATTTTGCCAGCAGGTAAAATTTATTTTATAAAAAGAAGTGAGAGTAAGGGAAGTATGGAGGGGGAGAGGTGGACGGATTAGTAGAAAAAAGAGCAAAATAAATATTTTTCTACGTATTTAATATGGTAAAGTTTTTGTAATTAATTCCCACACAATGTATGTCATCCGTTTAAAGAGAAACTTGATACTAATTGTTCGTATGCCACATAATATAAGTTGAAACATTAACGAATAGTTCTTCTCTCTTTTGTACGTTTTGTTGTGTTGCTACTTTTCAGTTTTGCTACTTTTTTTTTTTTTTTTTTTTTTTTTCATTTTTTTCCACGTAAAAAGTAACTTCGTCCAACCGATTCTACGACGCACGTGTGCGTGTACGCGAACGTGTATACCCGCGTTAGGTATGTGTCGCGTGTGTATGGGTGTTTGCTGCTTTACATACATTTTTCGTAACCAATGCTTTTCGGTTAAACGACGTTCGTTTTAAATAAAGTTCAACTAAAAAACTTTCTTCTACATTTTATTTTTTACTGCGTTGCTAAATTCGAACGAATTATATTATTATTTTGTTTCCATTTATTTTGTTAATATCTTAACCTGACGGTTGAACAAATTAATGATTTAGAAAGGAAATTCTATTTTATAATTAATTTAAATCAAAAACATTGTTATTTTAATTTTATTTAAAATAAATCGAATTAAATATTATATTAGAAAAAAATTTACCCCAGTTAATATGAATCCTTTTAAAATTATACAAATTCTTTTTTTTTAATATCCTACTTTATAAAATTTATTTAAAATATCTACCAATTACAACTTTTAGTATTTTTTATTTATTATTATTATTGTTATTTTTACAAAATCTAATTATTGTATATTATATTTATTAATTACATTTCTTCTCGACATTAATTATTTGCATATCTTAATAATTATCTCCACCCTTTCGGAAAAAACAAATACCAAGAAACAAACCATTTAAAAAAAGTAAGGACGATAAAAAAAGAGATGCACATCGATACACACACGCACACACACGTTCGTACAAATACACATAGAAGAATATTAGCTCTTTTTAACTATTATATGAAACTACTTAAAGTCTTCTTCCGACGACTGGTTCTTTGTCAAAGAAATGTAAACAGTGGCTCTTTTGACCACTTGGAAGAAGATGTCACCAACCAACGAAGGGAAGAATCGTGTGCTGGACTACGACGAGTACAGAGCTGTCGTGTAGGAGTGAAAGCATTTTGTAAGAAACAAGGCAAAAAAAAAAGAAAAGAATAAAAGAAAAAAAGATGAGATAAGAAATAAAGAAATAAAGAAAATAGAATGAACGAGTGAGTTAGTGAGTGAGTGAATTATAGTGAGTGGGAGTAAGATAGAAAGAAAAAAAAGTAGGGGTGGGGGTAGAAGGACTTCTACGTTTTCATTTTATTTTCTTTCGTAACTATTCCTTGTACCCTTTTTTTTTTTTTTTTTTTTATCATTCTATCTCTCTTACACATACACAGTTACGTGAATTCACTATGTTTGTCTTTCTGTCTCTTTTTGTCCTTTTATTTTTCTATCCTTTCTTATTTTTCTATCTTTTCTTACTTTCTTCGTTTTCTTTCTCTTTCTCACACACATACAAACGTACACTTACGTTCTTTCCGTATTTTTCCTTCTTTTTCTTTTTTTTTTGTTTTTCATTTATTCTTCTAGTTTCTACGAACAGCATTCATTGTCCACCAGCGAACTTTTCGAGCTTTTCGTGCTTTCGTCTATAAGAGGAACCAGAAGATAAAGAAGATGAAAAAAAAAAGAAGAAGAAGAAGAAAGGTAAAAGAGAAAGATTGATTGTAAGAACGCTAGAGGCCGAATAGCATTCGGTTCATTTTATATTTTTCTTTTTTTGCTATTCGCAAAATAAAAGCTTTCGTTGTGCTTTTAACGATATTTAGATCTTGTTTTAACTTATAACGAGTAGTCTCACAACTTTTATTAAACTATAATTTGTATTTTTTGAAAAAAAAAAACAAAAACAAAAATAATAAAACTTTTATCTATCTAACGAGCCTTTGATCATGAACATCATGCAAAAATTACGATCGTTAGAATTGATGGCATGAATATACTTACAAAGTCATATTACAAAAAAAAAGCATGCTTTTAACACATTATTGAACGGTTTATTATACTGGGGAGGAGGGTGCATTTTTAATGTATATTATAATGATTGTATATTAATATTTGAATGGGAAGTATATTTCGTAATATTCTAAAATTTATGGATTATCCAAATTTTTATAAAACGTAAACGATACATAATAAACAATATTATAGGAAAGACATATAGGCGATTAAATTTTCTACATTTAAAAAAATAAATATGTACATTATTTATCGCTTAGTTAATTATTTATTAATAAAAAAAGCAAAGTTTTCATTATAAATATATTATGATATGTTTCAGTTTTAGAGAAAAAAAAATGTCCAATTACTTATAAAAAAGTTTTTTATTTCAATTTTCAACTGAGTTATTAATTTTCAGGCAATTCTTTGTTGCAAGTAGGGTAATTTTTTCGATGCTCTTTAACAAAAAAGTTTGATGATGAATATCTTTTGAACGCTTAATTTAATTGTCAAAACATAAGACACCGTTTTTATAGAGCAGTTAATTTCCTACAAAAATTTGTATTGTGCACTTTTTAATAGTCATTTATTGTCGAGTTATAAAATTCCGAAACAAAAATGAAATTTGTCTTAAAATAATCAAACTTAAATCTTCAATATCATTCAAATGGTGAGGTTTACGGAAAAAATATAAGATACCTTTT
>NW_015148970.1:3912572-3958225 GCF_001465965.1 Polistes dominula
TATATATATATATATATATGTTTATTTTTTTTATATGTATATATATATATGTGTTTATTTTTTTCTTCTGTCTCTCTCTTTTTATTTTTTGAGCGGACGCGTGTAGTAGCACTTTGTTTCCTGTTGTAAAAGAAGCGACGAAATGAAAGATCGAAAGAAAGAGTGAGAAAAAGAGAAAGAAAGAGTGAGAAAAAGAGAGAGAAAGAGAGAGAGAAAGAGAGAGAGAGAGAGAGAGAGGAGAGTTAGGACCATGAGAGAGTGTCGACGCATAACCCTCCTCCATTTCCGGGCGAAGAAGGTTTTATGCGTGCCATTATTTTTATGCAATGGAGGATGAATAATGCCTCGAGTTTTTTCTTTCAACAGAACAACCATAGCTACTACCCACCGACACCAGCATCCAACACCAGTACTAATACTACCATCAACAAGGTAGGATGTCCTAGGACACCCTCTTTCTTTTACCAATGTTTCTTTTATATATATATATATATTGTTTTTTATATATTTTTTTCACCCCGAGGGTAACTCTACTAAACAACCACCATCAGCTATGGTGTCCTGGAACACCCTACTCTTTTTCTCGTTTTTTTGCCAACGTCTCTGGTATTTATATACACATTTATGTATTATATTATTTATTTTTTTACTTTCAGAAATGACGCCTCTACTTACCAAGTAACCACCATTAACTACGGTGTTCTAGGATACCTTTCTTTTTTTTTTTTCTTTTCTTTTTTACTTTCTTCTCTTTTTCTCTTTCTTTTACTAATGCTTCATAGAATATATATTTTTTATTTTTATTTTTCTTTTTTCACCAATATAATGACTCTACTTACAAAGCAATAACCATTATCTATATTGTGTCTTATATATTTATATATACTTTTTCTTATTTATCTTTCCAACCCCTAAGTTAATTCTATTTACTATGTAACCACTATCAACTATGATGTCTTAGAACGTCTAGCATCTTGTTATATATATTTTATTATATTTTATAACATAAGTATGAAATTGAAATTTAATCTCTTGAAAGTTTGCTTTTATTTCTACTATGAAAATACTATTACAATTATTCTGTTTTATTTTTTTCTTTATTTTGAAAACAAATATTTTATTAGTCGTGCTATGCTATTAGATCTAATCTATTCATCAAATGTTAATTTTATACTTTAATTATTATTATTTTTTTTTTGTGAATTCTTATATTAACTGGTTAAAGGTACATATTTAATTCTGTCATATTTCATATTTTATCTGATCAGTATAATTATTTATTGATTTAACTCGATATTTCCTATATTATATGTGCCCATAATTATGAAAGTGATCTAAGATAAGTTAAAATTAAAAAAAAATAAGTTTATCAGTTATTTCATATCACATTATTTCAAACTAAATTAATTCAATATAATTTTCACAATATTGTCAAAAATGAACCATTAGAGATAGTGTTTGTTATTACAATATTGTATAGAATTCATTTAATGTTCAAATGTAATTCTTTAAATATCTTAAAACAAAAGATAAATGATTTAGACCACTTTCTTAATTATGGGCACTTATAATAGTTATATTATTATTAAATTATATATCAGTTCGTGGGTAAACAGAATTCACGTTTTTAACAGTAACATATAAGCATTTATACACACACGTACACACACATTGTAAATGTCTATAATATATATCTTCATTTTACTTTTTTTTTTATTTCCAGGGTAACTCAACTTACCAAGTAACCACCAAGAGCCCGTAATTCGTAAGTCCTGTCACCCGTTCCCATCACGTTAAGGAAGTACCACCTAACACGAGCTATCTTCTACAAGGTGTATCTTCCTACCTACCTACCTATCTACCAACCTACCCAAGTTACCCTTTCTTAGGGTTACTTGTGCTATGTAGGTGTTCCTTTTTACTTGCCAGTTCTCGAAGAAACTTTGATTATTACCTGAGCTTGCTACTTTTCACGTTAAAGTCTTTCCTCGGTACCTTAATTAATTTACATTAAGAGACTTCCTACCCTTCCACTTTTTAACCATCCCACCCCAATCCTTAACCTACTCTCTTCTTTTCTTTCTTTTCATTTCATTGTTCTCTTCTTCTTTTTTTATATATAGCTGTGTATATATAGAATATAAGTTAGAGGAAGTATCGCGTGATCGTTGAAGGGATAGGGCCGGTAACTATGGTTGTGAAATTTTCGTGAGAGATTGATGCCAAGAATTTCAGTGAAGTACAAAACGATAAAACTTTTCATTTAATTTTCGTTTTTTTTTCTATTTCTTTTCTCTCTCTCTCTCTCTCTCCTTTTTCTCGTTCTTTTTTCTTACGTTAAAACCTGACGAAATGACAGCGCTTATTATGGGGAATAAAATGTAAAAATTCTCGAGTGGTTGAACGTTTCGGGAAATGCAATATGCAAATGCGTTGAATTTTTTCGAAAAAAAGTAGAAAGAGAGAGAGAGAGAGAGAGAGAGAGAGATAAAAGAAAGGTAGATAGTTGATAGTAAAATAGGAAAGAATTAGAAGATAATAAAAGTAAGTCTGTTATCAACTGTGAATATAAAAATAAAATTTAAAAAAACACATAAAAAGAAAGAGAGATATAGAGTGAGTTGAATTATTAATAAAGAGAAATATTGTATTTATTAAATTCGTAATTAATTGGACGGAAAGAATACAATCAAAATAAATAACAAACAAAGTGAGTGTGTGTGTGTGAGAAAGAAAGTATTGCGTATGTATATATTAGATAAATAATTAAAAATAAAAATAATAAAGTAATAAAAGGATTGATAATAACATAACATTAAGTCCCTAATTAACTCTGAAAATTGATAGTTACTGAAAGATATTAAGAACGAAAAAAAAAAGAATAAAGAGATTCAATTTTAACGAAGAGAAATATATAGCGTATTGTTCGTGTATTGATAAAAATATTATTATCATTGATTATTTCGAAAGACTGGAATTTAAATTAATAAAATAAAAAAGGAAGTATATGTAATAAAAGAGGATGATAGAAAGAAACAATCGTTCGTTTAATATGAAAAAGAAAAGAGAAAATAAAACAAAAGAAATAGAAATTACAAAACCGATAAAATAGAAAAGAAAAAAAAGATAGAAAAGGTTGATAATAAATTCGTAATTAACGAAAGTCAATTGAAACTTCATTGAAAAGGAAAGGATACCAAAAAGAGATTTTTGTAGATTTTTAAATAATTAAAAAATATTGTACAGAAGCATTGTTTGAAGAATATTAATTGCAAAAAAATTTTTAATTAATACATAAATGAAGAATTATTAAATTCGCATACAAAAATAAATAAATATATATATAGATACATATAATAGAAAAGTAATATAACGATTGGACAAAAAATACAATTTGGATTTTTTGGAACGAAGTGAAAACATACACGCGATGATAAAAATAAAAAATAAAATAAAAAAAGTAGCTTTCAGCGGTTAGCTTTCGAAGCCAATCACATTTGTGCGCCTAATCATACTTTCATTTGATCTGATAGAACACGCAAAAACGATTTTAATTGCTACGTGAATCGGATTCGATGACGTTCGTGACTTTAGCTTTCTTTACTTCCTTCCTCCCTCCTTTCCCCCTTCGATGTAATATGATATTCGAATGTCCCTCGTGATAATTACACGTTCTCTCTTTTTCTGTCTCTCTCTCTCTCTCTCTCTCTCTCTCTCTTTCTCTCATCCTAGTTGTCGACATTTATTGCGACAGGAGGGGGATGGGGGTGAATGCTAACGATATACGCGTGTGTGTCCTCCTTCCCTCAACCCCAGTCCAGAACCAGTCCCTCACCCTCTGTCGTTACGCTTGCGCTTGCGTGAAAATTCCCACCCGAAGCTGCCAATTTTATTCGTATTATCTCTCTCACTGGATGATATTGGCACGCGAATTTTCTAACCAACTACAACACGACGACGACAATGAAACCGATTCGATGAAATTTAATGTCACGTTCGTTTTTTGTTGTTATCCTTTTTTTTTTTTTTATTTTCCCCGAAACGTTTTATTTAAATATAACCTACCGATTGGAATTAAATTTCTTGTTTTTGTTTTTATATATATATATTTTTTTATTTTTATTTTTGTTTTAAAAAAACAACATTCCCGCAATTCGTTGTAAGAGAAAATAACTCGTATTTATATTTTATTTGTTTTTTTTTTGGTTTTGTTGTTGTTGTTGTTGTTGCGTTCCAATATCGCGCCGATTGGAACGTAATCTTTTTTTTCTCTCTCTCGATTTTTTTTTTCAAACATTTAAATCTGACTTGGAAAAAAAAAACGTGTTTTTTTATGCTCGTGTTCTTTTTCTTGTTTCTTTTTTTCTCGTTTTATTTTTCTTTTATTAGGGTAAGTTGTGTAAAAATATCTTTGTAAGTTATTAAACATTTGTCGATTAGAAATCGTTGATTGTAAAAATATTATAGAAGTGATATGATTGTTTTTTAATTAACAAATAAATTCGATAATTGTGTGTATTTAACTATTTAAAACAAATGTATCAGGATTGACGCGTTAATTATTTTTTCTTAAGAATAACAAAAAATTAATAAAGTCAACCCCCTGCAAACGATTAATTTAAATCAAGATTAAAATACTCACGATAAATAAATTCAATGCTAACATTTTCATTAAACGTTAAAATAAATGAAACAGAATTTGATTTGATTGTTTAGTGCGTTTCTGACGTTTAGAATTTCCCTAAAAGCGTACGTTAATTAGAAACTGAAGTAAATGGTATATAAAGAGAGAAAGAGAATGTCGCAATGTAATTAACACTCGAGGTAGTAAAAAAACAAAAAAAAAAGAATTAAAAAAAAAATAATAAATTCAAAAAGAAAAAAGGAACAAAAATAAAGTACAAAATAAAGGAAAATAAAATGAAATGAAAAAAAAGTATTGTCAAAGTTAACCGATAAATGAACTTCAACTATGAACATTGAACGTTACGAACGAAAGTAAATTATACACTCGTATAGAGAAGACACGTGTTAGGTGAATAATTTGTAATTATATTATACATTTCGTGATTTCAATTAGTTTATTTTATCAAGTTATATCTCTTTTTCTCTCTCTAATTCTCTATTTTTCATCGTATTTTTTATTTTCTTCCTGTTTCTCTCTCTCTCTCTCTCTCTCTCTTTCTATTTCTCTTTTTATTTTTTATTTCATTCGAATATCTAACGATTTCCACGATCTCAATCACGAGGTCATAAATTTTTACGTACGTAAATAAAAATAAAACACACGTAAACAAAGTTACTCGATCGAAACGTGAAATTGACGTTAACCTGACTCCCTTCCTCCTTCACTCTTTCTCTTTCTCTCACTCTCTTCTATTTCTCTTTCTTTTTTTTCTATTTTATTTGAAAATAAATATACTCTCTTGTGAACCCCCATTCGTTCTTGCACACCGCAATCCCGTAGCTAACACCAACCAACGTTACCAAACATCATCGAACCATGCATGGGTTGATATACATCCCCTACTACTACTACGAATGAAATAGTAAATGAGAGTTTAGGGCAATTTCATCGGCCAGCAATGGCGATGAATTTTCATCCATTCTTCTCGGTTAACATAAGTTTCTAACAGGCAAGAGAGAAGAGAGAAACCTACTGTGCAAATATGACCGAAGTTCAGCCAGTTCGAAGAACTCCTCTAGGAGAGGCACTAACGTTCTTCTCTCTTTCTCTTTCTCTAAAACACACATATGATCATACACACATACACGAACCAACATTTATTCATTCTCTCTTTCTTCCTTTCTCTTAGGTTTACTTTAATATATATACTCACACATACATTTATTCATTCTCTTTCTCTCATATTATCTCATATTCTCTTGTTCACTCTAATACATACATAAAGCACACATACCTACACATATTTATTCATACATACACCCTTACTTTTATATTCTCTTGTTCACATAGGCACATACACAGACATATTTATTCATACTCTCTCTCTCACTCTCTTTTATTCTCTCTAATGCACATAATATATACACACACACAAACATTTATTCATTCTTACTCTCTCTTGCACATTTTAGTAAACGCACTCAAACACACACATTTATTCATTTTCTCTCTCTTACTTTATCTTTCTCTTTTTACTGTCTCTCCCTCTCTTGTTCTCTTACTTAAAGCAGCCAACGAAGACTGCTCCGCCGCGAGTTTGTCTTTGGTATTAACGGGTTTTGGTATAGAGACTTGCACTATGCTCGGCTTAGTACCATAAATTCTCCACCATGGCAGACTCCCGTTAATATTGCCCGGAAAGCGGAAAGCGGTTTACGAAACCCTCTAAACCGTCTCCTACCCACCACCTATGCTAGCCCTCACCATTCTCTCTCTCTCTCTCTCTCTTTAACTATCCCTTTCTCTCTCTCTCTTTCTTTCTATTTCCTATCCCTCTCTATACCTACTATCCCTCTTTTACCTCTTCCCATTTAACTCTCACGGTACCCTTAAAACCAACACTTCGTTCTATGTACCATCTCGCGTTACCCTTTTACAACCAAATCCACTCTATTTTCAATGGATCGTTCACAACTTACGACTCGAGTACCGTTTTCTGCTTTATACTTTCTACGTGACCTTGAATATATATTTAATATACTAATATACATAGTACATAGTTGGTATATACATACGTAGGTATCATCAGGTATACATCTAATCAGAAAGATTTGAAATTAATCTATGCTAATATTCTTTGTTAATAGGGTTTATCAATTTATTATTTTAATTAAATATTTTTCATCTATTTTATATATTTCATTTTTATATTCTATAATATATGTTATTCGTTTGTTCTCTCGTTGATATACTCATACATAAAATCAGAAAGAGATTTGAAATTAATTTATGTTTATCTATATGTGTACCTTATTTTATCACGTTTATCAATTTTTTTTTTAATTAAATATTTTTATTCTTTTTTATTTTTAAGTTTTTAAATTATCTTTTATATTTTCTTTTTTTACTTTTTTTTACCTTATTATGAAAGATTGTGTTAATTGCTTGTTTTTTGATTGGTACGCATAGCTTTGAATAAGTCGTATTTAATATTCATTTATATTTGATGAATAATTTTCGATGAAATACTTTTAATCGTTTATTTCAAATGATTGATTTTTTTCTTTTTTATTTTCTTTTCTTCTATTTTCTTTTCTTCTTCTAACAAAAGATCTTTACGTTTGTTCTCTAAATCAGGAAGAAATACAACGTAAAGTTTGATAGGTATCACGTGTTCGATGCTTTCTCAAAGCTTGAAAACTTTCCAAAAGTGACTCTCGTTCTACTATCCTTTCTTATAAGTATTACAAACACACACACACTCATGCACGCACACAAGTAGATAAGTAAGTACGTATGTTCGTTCGTATTAAAACGAAAAAGGGAAGAAAGGGGGTAGGAGAATAAAGATGGTGGAAAAACAGAGAGGACTGCAAGAGTTAAAGGAAACTTTGGTCTACTGAAATTTTCGAGTTGAGATTTCCCGAGCTAGAATCGTCCTCATTGGAGTAAATGTGTGTACTTGTGAGAGTGTGTGTATAAATATATATCTATGTGTGTGTGTAACTGGTACTTTTGAAAACGTTCAATTATCTTTCGAACGACTTTAAGAAGTAAAAGTTTTCTTAAAAGTGATTGATATTTTTGTTAAATGTTTTTTTAAATTATCTTATCTTTTAATTTTTTTTTAAATTATATGTCAGACATAAAAAAATATTGCTTATTATACCAGTATAATTATTGAATATTTAAATAAACGTTAGATCTATGATAAATTAAACGAAATATCAGGAATATGTGTTTTTAAACGAATAACAAAATTCATTTCTTTATTGGACGATTTTCGATTCAGTATTGAATTAAATGTCCTCGGTATAAACCGAGAAAAGATAACAAAGACGTAAAAGTAAGCGGAAAAGTCAGATAAAATATACAACGAATATACGTAAAACGTGTTGTATGCCAATTTTATAGTTTTTTTTTATTTACAAAGAACCAATCCAAGTCTCGCGTAGGACAAATAAATACGATAAAAAATCATACAGTTAATAATTTCCATATTTTTATTCCCCCACATAAAAAAAAAAGAAACTCGATTGTGCATCGAATGCGATTCCATATATTGTCTAAGGAATAAAAAAAATTCAAAAGAGAAATAAAGTGGATAAGAGAAATTTGCAAGAAAATAAAATGTCGACCGAATGAAACTAAAAGTAAAATAAAAAAAATATAACAATATTAATAACAATAGAAATAAAATATTTATAAAAAAAAAAAACAAGAAACATTTATTGAAAAAGTGTGATCGGTGTAACAGAGAAAAAATGGTTCGTTAAAATAGTTGAACATTAAAAAAAAAAAAAAAAAAAAAAAAACAATCGGAATACTTCGTGCTCGAAGTTAATTTTGTTCGTAATTCGATTGAACGAGATATATCTCTCTTTTTTTTTCCAAATTTCGATGGATCGATAAGTCGTTCGTATCGTTGATCATACGAATTTGAATAGAAAGAGAGAGAGAGATAGAGAAAGAGGGAATTGATGGAATCGACGGAATCGGTTTACACAAAAGCATACAGACAGACAGAGACAGAGAGAGAGAGAGAGAGAGAGAGTCTGAACAGTATAGCAAAGTAACAATAGCAACATCATTCCTCTCTCTCTCTCTCTCTCTCTCTCTTTCTCTTTCTCTCAGTATCTCCCATTTCAATGTTTCAGAAAGCCCTTTCGCGAGCTTCAGTTTCCTCGTCCGGTCTTGTCTAGTTCACAAGGTGTAGCCTCAAGCTGTGACAAATCTGGAAGCACTGTTAGAAAAGGAAACGAAGCTAGAAATACGGGATATATCAGAAAAATGGAGAAAGAGAAAGGAAAGAGACAAAAAAAAAAGAAAGAAATAAAGGAAAGAGAAAGCAAAAACAGCATGTAGGAAAAAAGACAGAGAAAGGAATAGTTGCAAAAAGGAAAGAAAGAGAGAGATGGGAGAATAGTTGGTGAAATAAAAAGAGAGAAAGAAAGGTATAGTAGTAGTTACAAAGAGTAAGAGAAAGAGATAGAAGAATAATAGTAGTAGCAAAGAGAAATAGTGAGTGAGATAGATAGAGAAAGAGGAATAGTGGTAGTTGCAATGAGTAAAAGAGAGATAGATAGAAATAATAGTAGTTGCTAAGAGCAAGGGAGAAATAGAGAGGAATGGCTGTAAAGAGCAAATGATAAAGAGAGAGAGAGAGAAAGAATGAAAATAGATATAAAGAGAAAGAGAGAAGAATAGAGGTTACTGTAAAGAGATAGATAGAGAGAGGAATGGTGGTTGTTGCAAAGAGGAAGAGAAAGAGGTAGATAGAGATAGAGATTGGGGAATAAAAGCAGATGTGAAGAGAGAGAGAGAGAGAGAGAGAGAGAGAGAATAATAGAGATAGATGTGAGAGAGAAACATACATACAAAGAGACAGGGAAAGAGAGAGGAAGAGAGTGTTAGAGAGAAAATACACCTTGATAGTACGGAAAGCCCAATTCTTGGTGAGCATAGTCATGATAGTTGGAAAAGGAACCCCCAGGCTTCTCGTCGGAAACGTCTACGTATCGAGAGCAAAAGCTTGCATCTAAAATCCTTCGAAGCTTTTTTTCTTCTTTCTTTATTTCTATGTCCACGTATTTCTCTCTCTCTCTTTCTTTCTGTTTCTATTTTTCTCTTTCCGTTTTCTATTTTCTTTTTCTATGCAACGCTTTCGACCTCGAGCGTTAAAGCATAAAGTTTTTTATCTTGACGTTGATAAAATCTGTCGAAAAATGTTTCATCCTTTTTCTTTTTTTTATTATATTTTATCTATCTTTTTTCTTTTCTCTCTCTTCGTTTCTTCTTTCGTTTCCCTACTTTCTATCTATGCCATTTTTTTTTCTTTTTCTGCTAATATATGCCTTTACTTTCCTATTCGAGTGAAATTCTAAAGGACAGAGTAAGGAAAAGAAAGATAATATCATAAATAACGTTTTATGACAATCGAAATGTCCGAGAATATGAATTTCTCAACTACCATTCCGTTTAATATCTTCCTTCATTTTACTTGACAAAAAAAAGAAAAATAGAAACAGAAAAAAAAAAGAAATGAACTGAGAAAGAAATATCTCTTTCTCTTTTATTCTTTCGACAAACACGATTGCGAAAAATGCGAGGAGGGTAAGGTTAAATAATGCGAAATAAAATGAAAAAATTAAAGATATAAAAAGGTGTGTTAACACACTGGAGAATATTTCGATGAAAATGGATGATGGCAAGAGAACAACGTTAAGTTTAAAACCCACCTTTCTTATAAAACAATAAAGTACTTTGGTAACATAGAATAATATACGCGAATATGTGATATCAAAAAAAAGTTGCTCTCGTTTTTATATTTTTATATTAAAAAGAAATTTATCTAACCTAAGCTTATATATAATTAAATTGAACGGAATCTTTTTTCTATATTTTCGTAAAAGTTCATCCACACGAATTCTTAATACGAATGAAATTTTTATTCGATTATACCGATTCAAAAATTTATTCCAAAGTTACGAGAAATTATATTTACAAAAATTTATGTGAAAATTATTCTCGAGAACAAATTTAATTGCCAAATTTACAAACATAACTAATATTTTTTTTTTCCAAAAATTTAATAATCAACTCGTGTAAAATACTATTATCCTCAAAAATGTGTGCTTGATCATTAGAATTGAATAAATTTATAGTTGCATAAACTCTTGTAAATGTACAGCAACAGATTATGCATATCTATCTTTTTTTCTCTCTCTCTCTCTCTGCTTACTTTACTTTTGTTTCATAAATACGATGATAAATGTACAATACAAGTTGCGTTAAACTTATAATAAATAAAATCTTTAGTTTAAGCAACAAATTAAAATTGTTTCCTCTTACTACTAAACTTACAGAATGGAATAATTAATGTCCAAGGGGGAATGAGACGAATTTGAATTACGATGTTCATGTTTGAGAACTCGGTGTAAGTCTGATACGATACAAATGTGAATAGCAGTCCGTTGAGAGATACTGTACATTATATATATATATATATATATACATGCATACAGAACGTATACAGAAAGAGAGAGAGAGAGAGAGAGATAGATAGAGAGATGGATAAATTTCATAATCCCCTTCTCTATCTCTTTCTCTACTTACATACACACACATACATACGCTGATTCATTCATTCGTTCACTTACACGTTCATTTACTTCACAAACTATGTCACCCCCCAGGATTTGAAGCTACGATTACTAGCACGAGCGGAAAAGAAAATTTATTATAGTCGTACGATATTCCTTTGTCGAAAAAGGTAAAAGGGATCGAGCGAGAAAGAGAGAGAGAAGGGGAAGAAGAAAGGTGGGGAAGTAGGGTGAAACATCAGCAGCAGTAATAGCAGCAACGAGTGATAGCAACAGCACTGGCATATCTCGAAGAGCACCGTTAGATATCGAGATATCGCTGACGTTTCGCTGATACCGAGAGAAAAGAAAGAAAATTTATCACTACCACCTTTACCACCACCATCTTTACCACCACTACCATCACCACCACCACACCACTAAGAGCGAAAGCTTTCCTACTAACGAGACCGACCTTTCTAATGTTCCTATTCGGTTTGAAAAATCTACCGTAAGTTTCGTAGAGCAGTTCGGGAAGAGGAGCGGAATAGGAAAAGGAAAAGAGAGAAGGATAAAGGAGGTGGGGGAGTGAGTTCCATTTTCGATTCTTGTTACCTACCAAACTCTACTACTACCAACCAACCAACCAACAACCTTCTCGTCTGGATATCGATGGAATCGAATGAACTGCTTCGACGTTTAAGAGAGAGACTGATTCTTAAAAAGAAAGAAAAGACAGAAAGAAATAGCGAACAAGGGAGGCTGATGCAAAAAATAAAAAAAAAATAAAATAAAAGAAAAAGAGAGAACGATAGCCAGTCAGACCGATAGAAAAAAAATTTGTAGAGAGGGGTGAAAGACAAAGTGAGTGAGTGAGTGAGTGAGTGAGTGAGTGAATGACAGAGAAAAAGTATGAAAGAGAAAGAAGGAGAGACAATTTAATACAAAAAAAAAAGAAAAAGAGAGAGAGAGTAGAGAAAGAAAAAGAGACTAATAAGACATGAAGAAAAAAGAGAAAGATTTAAAAAAAAAAAAAAATGAGAGAAATAAAAAGGACAGAACTATTGCAATAATATATAAAAAAAAAAAAAAAAAAAAAACACATAAGAATTTTGAAAGAGTTTGGGGAAAATAATAAACTAGATTTCTGCTTCGTAAGGATATTTATTTTCCAAGTTAAAGGGTTAAATCGTTNAGAGAAAGAAGGAGAGACAATTTAATACAAAAAAAAAAGAAAAAGAGAGAGAGAGTAGAGAAAGAAAAAGAGACTAATAAGACATGAAGAAAAAAAAAAAAAAAAAAAAAAAAAAACAATAAGACAAAGTAAGAAAGTATAGAAATAAATCAACAAATTTAAAAGTGAAAAAGAAATATAATACACATAAGAATTTTGAAAGAGTTTGGGGAAAATAATAAACTAGATTTCTGCTTCGTAAGGATATTTATTTTCCAAGTTAAAGGGTTAAATCGTTTGTGCACGATTTGGGTAGACACGTAAGGTATAGGTACACCTGTTAGTTCTGTTCAACGAATGCATGCTCATGCATCGCTTCAAGCTCCAATGGTCCAATCAGGTCTTACAAATGAGATAGAGAGAACGAATGTGAGAGAAAGAGAGAAATAGAGAGAGAGAACCATACATAGAAGATAGGTAAAGTGTTTAAAGCAATCTCATCGACATTGCGAAATTTCCTACAAGAAGTTAACGTCACGCGTATAGTAGTACTCGTCGAGTTTTCCCTTTTTGCGAACAAGCGAGTAGTATATATGTGTAGTTGAGGAAGTTGTTTGCACACTTCTGCTAATGCTCCTTTGATTATTCTAAATATCCTAGACGAATACGTCGTTACGACGAATGTAACTCATACTCGAATGAATTTTCGTCTAATTGTTTCTATTATATAGAATCGTTTAATTAACATTCGTCAAAATTAATCATCAAATTTTATTCCTTATTTAAATATATATATATATGTATAATGTTGATATTATATTATTTAAAATGATCATAATTTTTTATATCATATGTATCATTCTTAATTCTATCAATCTATCGTAAAATAAATAATAATAATAATAATACACATTTCTATAGAAATGAATGAAATATAAATAAATTTGTCAAAAATAATTTATCAAATATAATACATGAATAGTAATAGTAAATAGTAGTATTTTAGATAATTGACAAATGATTTTGTAGATAAGCATAAATCATTGTGAAAAGAATTTCAACGTTAGAAGTATTCTTTTTATACTTATCCAACTTTATCCGTTCTTATAGACACATAAGAAAAATAACGATTTCAACGATTGATCTAGTAAACTGACGATTTTTCTTTCCCTCGAAGATCATTTGTCATGATTGAAGATAAGAAAAAGTTTATCTCTTCCTAGTCGAAATAACACCTACTTTTTTTTTTGTTCTATATATGCTTGGGGACCTATGACGTCATACCACATACACTAAACTGCACTTCCTAGAACTGTTTAGAAATTAGGAGCTTGCTGTAGGGCGTTACGTCAGAGGCAGAAATTTACGACGAATGGGACTTCCTGATTCTCTCCTCTCCTCTCCTCTCCTATATTCTATTCTCTTCTTCTCTTATTCTCTCTTTTGTCTCTCTCTCTCTCTTTCTCTCTTTTCTGGCATACTCTTGCTCCACTTGTAAGGCAATTACGACAGTAACAGTAAACTCCGATCGATTTCTTCTTCGGAATTCGAAAGGGCGTATTCGAATGTCGAGTTGGACGCCAATTGCAATTTCTCCGATCTTTCTCGTGAGTTTCTATCTATTATCTATACCTATTCTATCTCCTCTTATACTACATAATATCGATCCAATTTTATTCCTTGCGTTTTATTCGATATTCCTTAATGTTATACGAGAATTTCAATACAATCGATACATAATTATAAAAGAATTGAAATTACATACCATTTCAAGAATGTGTATCGAATTTATTTTTTTTTTATCTCAAATCGTATATATTTATTTAAATAATTTTATCTAATCAGAAACGTGGTATTGCGTAATTTGAGTAATTTTGGTAAGGTTTGATTAATTTATTATTAGAATATTATAAATATTATACTTAACGAACGCATTGATTTTTTAAAATACAATTTTATTGATATATTATATTTAAGTTAATATTCATATTATATTTATATATTAAATATAAATATAATATATAAGTTTTATATATAATATATAATATATTATATTTATAATTAAAGTTACTATATAAATTTAATATATATTTATATCCATTTAGATAAATATAATTTATGTAATATCTCTAAAAAAACAAATAGAATATTTTAATAAATTATAATTTCCATAAAAAGAAAAAAAGTATAACAAAGGTAAAATAAAAAGATGTTAAACGAGAGAAGCTGATAATTAACAAGTTAACGAGGACAGCATTTATATTGAATTTTTTTAATCAATATTATTGAATAATTTGAATTACATTTTTTTTCCTCTCTTTTCTTTTTTTTATGTAATTTACTTACGTTTTATATTAAATTAAAAATAATATGATTGTTTTACTTTAACATGAGTTCTAGGTTAGATTTTCTCTATTTCCCAGGGGACGAGGGTGGTAGATAGGTAAAGGCTAGAATCTTGTGCAAAGGTGTAAAGGTTGTAGTAGAGAGAGAGAGAGAGAGAGAGAGAGAGAGAGAAACATTTAGAGAACGTTGAAGACATTTTCCTTCAACGCAGTGTGCAACCTACGTTCCCCTATTAACATTTCTACTAACGTTTCTCACGACATAATTGTCTCGGGACAAATGAACTTCACCTTTTCACCTATGATCTTATTCCCTTCCTATTTCTCTTATCTTTCCTTATCTTTCTCTTCTTCATCTTCTACCGTTAATGCATGTAACCACTTGAGAGCGAGACGTTTTACTTTAGTGACCGTACCAATTATCCACGAACCAACTTCGATAAGTTAAACAGGAAGCGATCCGATTCGATTCAAACTTCTCAAACCGCATTTCTTGTATATTGTATAACTTTAATTAAATTTTATATCAATATTTATATGTATATGATCAAATAACTTAATTAAATAATTCGATCGGATAACTAGAAACGTCGAAGTTTTTATTTTACTTTCATTTTAATTATTAATAATAATAGTATGTTTTAATTAAATGTATTCAATATTTATGTATACATTTATTGTATAATTTTTTTTTAATTTCATATTTAAATAGAATATAATATTTGTATTATATATAAAGAAAAATGTATAATAAAATGATGTTTAATGTTTTTCTATTTAAACAGCTTTGTGAAGTAGATTTTTTTTTTTTTTTTAGTAAATAAATCATTTAGAAGTTACTTATTGGTCAAACGCAAATATACATATTTTTCTATATACATAATCGTATATAAAAAGTTTCGAAAATAAAGTGAATTCAACATTTATCTTTTTATTCGTGAATATATATGTATATTGTTGTTGTATATTTTTTCTATCGTAACTATTTTTTAGTTTTTTTTGTTATCCTCTCTTTTTCATTCCTTTTAGTTACTATCATAATCTTCAATTTTATACTATGCACACGTTTTACCTTTACTACTACTACTACTAATACTACTAGTACTTTCTACCACGCCATACATACTTGACGAACCATTTGTAGAGTAAAAAAGAAAAAAAAAGGGAAAAAAGAATACCTCGACGAATCGTTTTAACGTTTTACAAAGATTTCAAGTTGGCTTGGTTTCTACGAGCTCGTCGTGAAGCATTAAGATTACATAAAACAACGGTGCTTCCTAAATCCTAAGCAGACGACGAATACTTTCAAGGAAAAGGGATTTTATATAAGGGAACAACGGAAGAAACATTCGATCTTGTTTATTCTTTCAAGATTTACTAGGGAACTTTGTCTCTTTTTTAGTTTTATATCGTTTTGTTAAAAGAAAAAAAAAACACACACACACACACAGCCTTACAGAATTTTTCTTTATCGATAAAATATAAGAAAGAAATAATTTATTTTTCAAATTATTTAATTTTTCTACTTCTTCTTCTTCTTCTTCTTCATATTTTTCTGCGATTTCTTTATTTTTTTATTTTTTGTGTGTGTATCTTTTCTTATCTCGATGATAACTTTAGTTGTCGCGAGGGAAATTAAAATTGCAAATTTTCTTAAAGTTCATGTCAAAATGTCCAAGTTAATAGGAACGAACGATGTGGAATGAAAAACGGATGGACGATTGAAAATAAAGACAGAGAAAAATTCTCTTTTCTTTTTTTCTCTCTCTCTCTCTCTCTCTCTCTTATTTTTACCAGCAAAGGTTAAGCTTTTTCTTTTCAATTTGTTTTCATATTTAGAAAAATATCTTTTTCAACGATTATTATAATGATACTGAAAAATAGTACAGAAAAATTCTTTACTTTGCGTTGAAATTTATGTATGTACGTATTTTCTGTTTACCACCCCTTACACCACACCCCTTGATAACCAAAAAAGAAAAAAAAGATATTAAAAAGAAATGGATCTCGTCTATTATTTTTTTTTCTCTCTTTTCTATCTTTACTTTCATCTAAAGAGAAAGAAATATAATATTTGTATTGTAATAATGATAATAATAATAATAATAATAATAATAATAATAATTCAGAATATTTATACACATCCACAATGAATGTTTTTCGTTTAAATGTAATGACAAAAAAATATATATATAAAAAGAGAAAGAGAGAGAGAGAGAGAGAGAGAGAGAGAGAGAGAGAGAGAGAGAGAGAGAGAGAGAGAGAGAGAGAAAATCCTTTATAATTTTTCCCTTTTTTGTATCATATTTTTATGTTCCCTTAAAAACAATATTTTATTTTTTTTTTCATGCTAATTGATATGCATTATATACACTCTGACGTTACGTAATATATAACGATACAAAATCCTGTGCAAACCATTATCCTTGTAATTCATTTATAAATATATTTATATACAGAAAAAAATGTTTGAAAAATAATAAAGAGAAAAAATTTCTCGTCTTATTATTATACTATTATATATATTATTTTTCTTTTTCCATCATTATTTCTCATTTATTTTCGAACAAATATTTCCGAGATTTCGTATCAATGCATAGATTATCGTAAATAAAAAACAAAACAAAAAATAGAAAACAGAGAAAAAAAAGAGGAAAAATAAAAATTTCACTCATTCGAACCATTGCATAAAATATTCATAATAATAATAATAATAATAATAATAATAATAATTCAGAAAATTTCTAACGTATAGAGTAAATATACATATGCGTTTCCTTTTCTCTCTCTCTCTCTCTCTCTCATACACACACATACATACATATACACATTCTCTCATTTTTTCTTTCTGACATTATATCGATCTCCTATTATTTTTTCTTTCCAATCACCATGAAAAGGGAACGCGAAATGAACGCGAAGAAAAAAAAATCTAAAAAGAAAAAGACAACACAAACAATAAAAGAATAAGAGATAGAAAGAGAGAGAAAGAGAGAGAGAGAGAGAGAGAGAGAAATGAGTCGTACGCGTGAGCAATTATTTTCTCGCATTATATGGAAGGACAAATATAGAGAGATTGTGAATAGGAGGAGTAGATGGAGGAAGTGGAGGAGGAGGAGGAAAAAATGGTGAGAGAGAAATAGAAAGGAAAGAGGAATATGGAGAGTCGAACAACAATTTACGCGTAGATTCGTACGAATAAACGAATAAATGCTTCGGGGCAGATTTTTCATGGATGGTTTAAGCTTTAATCTAGGGATAAGCTTCGCGAACAGAAACAGAGAGAGAGAGAGAGAAAGAGAGAAAGAGAAAGAAATGAAAAAATATAGATAGATAGATAAAAAGTAACATTTGGCTACGTTTTCTATATGAACAAATATATATGCGAACAAACATATGTTTTATATTTGGGTTCGAGTAAAAAGTTTCTACATATTTTAGTGCGAAAGTTAAACAAGTGTGCTTTTTTTTTTTATTATTTTTATTTCTTTTTTTTTCATATTTTGTATTCAGCATTTATTCGAAATAATACGAAATATTTTATCAATCATTAGTTTAATTTCGTACTAGAATAATGTGATTTGAAAATAATATATCAAACAACTTTTGCGAAAAGTTACATTTTCCTCAACCTGATATACTGGATGTCCTATAATTGAGTGTTTACAAGCTACCAGGGAATAATCTTACATGAAAGAAATGTAGAATATAATTTGTTCGTATAAATGTTTGTTTTATTAGAGACAAAATTCAGTTTGAAATATTTGTCGTACGACTACTGCACGTTTTTGCACAAATGCTTCGTTAGATAAGCATAAGGGGAAAACCTATCAAAAAGATATCATCGTATTGCCAACATGTTTGTAAATATGTTAAAAATTATCAAAATATTTTCGAAAATATACCAGAGTGTATACCAGCTAAAATTGAATTGAAAATTCCAAAAAAATAAAACCGTAAGCCGCCTTATACGAACAATTTTTGATTCAACGTAAAAAATTAATAAGTCGAATATGAATATTATCTAACTCTCTTATGCAAATATTTATAAGACATCCTGTATATACACGTCGAAGTATATTTAATGGAGAAAAACATTGGTAAATTTATGAAACCTTAAATTCTTTTTCCTATATCTCGGAACAGAGTTTTTCGATTTTGATATTACGAATAAAGGAATAAAAAGATAGATAAATAGATAGAAAGAGAATCACATAGAGAGAGGGTGGAGTGGGATAAGGGTGGAAGAGGGGGGGGGGTTGTATAGAGAAAGAAAGAAAGAGAAAGAAAATGATAAAGAAAAGAAAAAGTATAGGAACATTTGGCTTGGTGGAAGTTTGCCCGCTTATCAAAAAGACCGATCGAAAGGGGGTTGGGGTTGGAGGAGGAAGAAGAGAAGAAGGAGGAGGAATAAAAAGGGTGAACGGAAGCGAACGCATTGTTACGGATTTAATGGCGTCGCTTGGATAAAGTTCAAGTAGTAGTCGTTGTTGTCGAACTACCGGCCGTAAAATAACAGGAACGGATAATGTAATAACGAGCCTTTTTCGCGTCTTACGTTCTCACGCATAATGGGATCATATGAGAATATATATGAGAATTTCGATGACACCAAAGATATAAGAGAGGAAAAGGGGTGGTGTATGGTGCCAGTAGTCGTTCGCTAGAAAAAGGGAGATGAAAAAAAGGGAGGAGGGACTTCTTCTTCTACTCTCAGATATCGTTAACCTTCTTCTTTATTACATTTTTGTGGTAGAATATGGATCCCTTATCTCACTTTTTTTTCGGGGATTTTTGGAATTTACCCATTATTTACGAGCCCACTCTTTCATATTTATTATAATATTTTTACCATAATGGTATATAACACATTATAATATTATATTATAATAATAAATATATATATATAATGTTATAAAATAATTAAATATATATTTTCTCTTCTTCTCTTTTTCTAATTTTGTTTCTTTTTCTAATTTTTTTTTTTTAAATCTTCTTATAATTTTTTCTTCATTTTTGTTCATTTTCTATCACTTTTTATTTTTCTGCCTCTTATTAGGAGCATTTCTATTTCTCTTTCTCTTTATCTCGGCAGAGAAACGTATTTACCCTGATTTTTGGTCGTTTTCTCTCCTTATCTATATATATATATATATACTTCTCTTTCTTTCTCTCAGTAATTCACGAGACTCTGGGAATCAAGAAGCTGTGAGAACGTAGAGCAAGGAACTCCCTCGAAAATGGAAAGTACGCTCAGAGTACGGTCGGTTTGCTCGATAACGCGCGATTTAAGCTTTGATCTCGTGCTTTTCTCTTTTTAGCTTTTCTCTCTTTCTATCTTATTCAAGAGAAAATTAGTTTTCTTACGTGGTAATACCGAAAATCGTTCCTATTCCTTTACCCATTCATTTTTAAGTCTTATTTAAAGAGTATAACATCTTACGTGTCGACAAAAATATTATTATTTTCCATTAAATTGTTAATTTAAAAATATATATCTTTTCTTTTCTTATTATTGCAATTCTCGGCAGACAGATTTCTTAATGAGATTTTTCTATTAATATATATAACTGACTTATTATTATATTTATTATATTATCCTACAGTAATTGTAATAATTTTTATTTAATAAACAATAAATGCGTTCATACGTGTAATAAAAATTGTCAAATATAAAAAAAGATGAATGATAATTAACATTTTTAATCTAAAAAAAAAAACTATCTTCAAACATCATCGTTGCATCTATCGATGAATACGAGAGTAACGATAGGTTGTAACATACATCCCTGTTTACACATAAATTTTACATTGGCTATTAGAACGAGAGCAAGTTGTATCTCTGTGGAAATTGATAGTACACGCAAGGTTTGCTTTATCTAGCCCTTCTAATGAAAGCTATGTCCTCAAAAGCTATCCACGAACGCCCTAATTTACCGCGAGAAACGCGTTTACCTATCTCTAAATACGTCCATCTACGATAATCTACATATATATACATGGAGTTATATGTTTTACGTATATCAACTCTCTGGAAATCCACGCATACATATACAGAACACACGTTTCCAAAACGTACTAAATATATTTAAATAATTTGGTAACTTTCAAAAGTGATAGTTACGCTGATTGATTTGCATTTAGATATTAATGAGATTTATAATTATTTATTTACAATAGAAAATTCTCATTATTTTTCATTCCTCTTGAGGTTTTCAAATTACGTTAGATAATTTATTTAAAAATTCTATTTAAGGTGATTATTTATAATGAAAAAAAAATAATGATAAAAAAAAAAGAAAACGTAGGTTTGTAATATTATTTGTCATCAATATAAATCATAGATAATATAATATTTTATATTATTTGACATAATTGACTAAGAATAGATATAAATTGACGAGTAGATTGATGGATAGATAGATAGGTAAATAAATCTTTTAGGCATAATCAAATCGAGAATTTAGGTTTGTCCTGATCCTTTGCTCTGCAGGAGACGTTAACGAGACGATAGAATACGTACAGGAATATTAATATAAGGTAAGAACGAAATTGTTGAAGGAAGGTAAATCAGTTCTCTGGGAAATCCATTTTGTTGGAAAACTATGCCCTTTAGATACGATTCTTTCTTCCCTTTTCCTTTATAGAATACTATATCTCTCGAACTATAAACGTAACTCGTTAAATCGTTTCCTTTCTACTTCCTTGTTACCTTTCGATCGGCACGTTCCGTTCTATTTCACACCGATAATATTTACTATCATCTTTCTATTCTACACGTTGACATTTATGTGGATCATAAAGATAATATATAAACAAACAAAAAAATAAATCAAAATAAACGTAAAACGTATGATCTGTGTGTCTATGAGGTGGTCAAAACTCATAAAATATTTCTCTTAGTCTCTTTCTTTCTTTATTATTTTCTATTTGAAATTATTTTTTAAACGTATCATTTTATATCATTATAATATTATCATTCAAATGTACATTTTTTTTTTTAATGTATCTAGTTAAATAAAATTTGAATAATATTTTTATCGTAATTATCGATATCTAATTTCAATTTTCGATGAAAAGAAATATATAAAAAATAAGTTTAAAAATTTATAGAAAATAACACTCTCCTTCTCTATTTAATATTATTATTATTATTATTATTATTATTATTTTGTATTTAATAATAATCTTTAGATGAGATCGAAAATTTGATGCTTAATTAAACCATGGGATAGATTTCCTTCCAAGATAAAATAAACTAAATGAAAAGAAACATAATTACGAAGCATCATTTTATGAATAACTCAAATAACATCTCTATTTTTGTTAATTTTTATTAAATAATAATAATAATAATAATAATAATAATAATAATAATAATAATAATTTGAAAATAATATATCAATATGTACAGGAAATTTCGACGATGTTTTTTTTATCGCATGACGAGATCAAAATATGACACCTTCATTATATTATCACGGTGGAAGATTTTTCTACGATGAAAAATATTTCTTCAACAATTTTCTTGCTTTCCCGCCTTCTTCTTCCACTTATTCTTGATCATTTTATTTTTCTTCTTTTTTTTTCTCTCTCTCTCTCTCTCTTTTTCATTTTTTATCCAATTTTTTTCATTTTTTTTTTGTTATTGTTCCCCATCTTCTTCCTACTTCGTCTAGACTCAACTAAAATTACCAATCGATTTATGCAAATCCGTGGTTAACAGACAGCTTGTCGCTCGCAGGTAAAGCTTTTAATAGCGCTGCCACTGTCATTATTGGCTACATAGTGGATCGTTAATCCCCTAGAGGCATAATGAAAATTAAACTTCAGCCAGAAATGTGCAAGCGTGTCGATTAGTAGAGTATTATTTTTAGGCTCTTTTTCAAACAAAAAAAACCTATCCTAATATTTTTTTTATTTATGTATCAATACGTTTTTTTAATTTTTTTTTTATTAATTTTTATTCATTTCTTTTCTCTTCTATCCATTTTGTTAAATTATTTTTGATTTTATTTATATTTTTGTTTTCTTTTTGCTTTCATTTATTATTAAAGAAATAAATTATGTTTAATGGGTTTATGATATTATCACATGTTACGAGGATTGAATAAAATCTAACGATTAAAAGATTTTTCATATACGCGAGATACGGATTTATACTGGAAAATGTATTAACTGGGATATTTTGTTTTTTATTATTATTTTTTAGCCTTATGCTAAAAGCTATAATAAATCCTCTTGGAATATATATATTACATCGTGTGTTAATGCATTGAAGATAGATATAAGGCGATTTAACGGAAGAATCTACACATCGTTATAATATTTTCGATCTCTCGTTCTCTTTGTTTCTTTTTCTTTATTTTATTATTTGTATCTTTTTATCTCGTTGTACTTTCAAAAGATCAACTTATGGAAATGTATAATCGTATAAATTTGTTTCTTATCATTGCTATCTCTGTTCTAATATGTATTTTATATTAATTCTTTTCTTTTACCATTGGGTAATAAAAGAAAATGCATCGTTGATAACAAAAAATTGTAAACTAAGCTTATTAAATAAAATTGTTCGGATAAATGAAAATATTTCTATATTATTCATTAATAAATTAAACACAATATGATATAAGAATTATTTATTTTACAAATTATTTAAGTATATTGAAAACATTTTCATTTAATAATATTTTTAATAGAAATAATTGTCAATAAATATTTACTAAAGAAAAAAAAGAAAATATTTTTGTTCTACATATGCTGAATGAAAAAATATTTCTATTATTTCTAACAAAAAAAAATCATCTTAGCCACAAAGGAAAAAGAAAAAGAAAAATTGAATGTATTATAAATAAATTATAATATATAAATATTTTTATTTGTAAATGTAACAAAGAAGTATTCAATTAATTCAACTCACGCATAATCATTTAAAGTTCTCTAATTTCTAAAGTGAACAGAATAAAAAGGTCCTTCTATATCTCTTTCGTTCCAGTTTAATCTCACCTGATTTGAATCCCAGATTATTCGAGTAACGATGGAAACACATGCTACGAAGTACTTTGAGACTAGTGAGAATTGTCGAGTTACGTCAACGAGGGGATAAGAATCGTTTGGGGGATCAACTTCTAACATTAAAACGAGGCAACCTTAATAATAGCAGCACCAACAATGATGAGAGATTAACATAGGAAAGTACCTACTTTGTATTATCGTGTAATGCACTGTCTGACTTTTTGCAGACCGTTACTACTTTTTACGTATTCGAAAGATCACAAATTCAAATTAATTCGAATTATTCCTTTCTTTCTTTCTTTATTTTGTTAGATTTGTAAAACAATACGATGAAAGATGAAAATGAAATATTCAAATAAATTATATAAATTAAAAATCATTTTATATGAAATTTCAGGTAGTGAATATTTATTATACTTCATATGAGATTAATTGTAATTTAGAAAATATTTTTCAAATATTATCGCAGTACTCTTTGCTTATATTATTAAATGAATTATTACTTTTGAAAATTGTTTAAGGTTAACTTTATGTTTTTAAATTATATCAACGATACAATTTATCTTTTGATTAATATAAAAGTATATATATATATAATTTATGCAAAAGTAATAATAATTGAATAATTAAATATACACGCATATAATTCGTATAATATAATATAATTAATAAAACATAAATTCACAAAAACATTCCAGTTATTAACGCTTCGAATAGCGTTAAAAGTAGTAACGGTCTGCGAAAAGTCAGACGATGTATATAATATTGATATAAAAAAGAAAAAAAAAAAAGGAAAAGAAAGCAAGATTTTTCTAATCTTATTAAAATCCAATAAAAAAAAAAATGAAAAGATTACACACCTCCTCGTTAATTAAAGTAAACGTTGGGATCTCATTTCTAGAAAAATCGTGTCGTTGAAAAAAAAAAAAGTAAATATAAAAAGAGAATGAGATGGTACAAAAAAAAGGTGACACAAAAAAAGAAAGAGAAAAAGAAGAAAGAAGATGATAGGCAAACGAGATAGAGAGAGAGAGAGAGAGAACCGACTTATGGTGAAACGACCCTCGATGGAGAGACTATGGTTTTTTTATGGCCATTTAACGATACTTCCCCCGTTATCTCCATCCCTCTCTCTCTCTCTCTCTCTCTCTCTTGTGCTCTCTTTCTCTCTTTTTTGCTCTCTTGTTCTGTTCTTCTTCCTTCAACTTCCAACGTATTTCCCTTTAAAGCAACGCCTCGAAATTCGTCGAAAGTAGGCCATTGAGATTCTAGTTAACGATGCTATCGGTATAAGGCAGTTGCCTTGGCTTGCTAATGTTCTCCTTAATACATCCCGTCTATAATTCATGTAGAAACATTCGTCAACTTCATCTCCAAGGATCGACGTCTTTATCGACCTCCAGTTTTTTTTTCTTCTTCTTCTTCCGTCCTTCTTTTCCTTCTACTTTTTTTCTCTTTCATTTTTTCTTCCTCTTATTTTTTTCTCATCTTCTTCTTCTTTTTCTTCTTTTTTTTCTTTTGATCTTTTACCACTCCAGACAGAAACTTCTATTATTATTCAAATCAACGTTCGCATGGACTTTTTCGCTGGCAATCGATACGTAAAAATTGCAATTTCCAAGGGTTGCTTCTTCCTCATCCTTTCCACCACCCACTCCAGCCTTCACCCATCTTCGTTCATTCTTGTCTCGTTTCTTAGATTTTTTTTCTTTTTTTTTTTTCTCTGTACTTCTTCTTTTATTTGTCTCTTTTTTTTATTGTTATATTGTTGAAAGAATGAGATGGAAAAAAGTAGAGAGATAGTAGCCAACTTGACGGTGTACCTTCGTGCGTGACTAACGAGAAACTCGAGAGGTAAATATCTTCTATATGATTATTTATCGTTGAGCTTTAAATATCTTTACGTTAACGGTAAAAGAGGATATAATAAGTTTTTAAATGATTATTAAAGATTTAAATTAGATTTGTAATAATAATAATTTAAATCCTCCTTTTTTTTCTTCTATATGGATTTTATTATGAAATATTATTATTTAGATGAAAAATTTCAGTAATGTAGTTTTAAACTCGAGAATAATTTAAATTAAAGAAAATTATTTTTAATATCTTATACGAAAGAAAAAAATAATGAGTTTAAATGATCATTAAAGATTTTAATTAGATTTGTAATCATTTAAAATCACCTTTTTTTCTTCTATATGACTTTTTTATTGAATATAATTCTATAGAATATGAACATTTGAATGGTGTAGTTTAAATGAAGATTAATTTAAATTAAAGAAAATTATCTTTAATATCTTATACGAACGAAAGAAATAATGAGTTTAAATGATTATTAAATATTTAAATTAGATTTTTTCTAATTTTTTTGATACTTTTGTCTTACAATTATTCATACAATAAAACTTTTTACATGAAATTTTATTTGAAATCAATTAAATTAATAAAAACCAAAATTGTCGATAAACCCGACATGTGAGTAATAACGTCTATAATGTAAATATTTATTTATTAAATATTTTCATATATATTGTTAGATTATAAAGCAACCAAATTACAATTAAACGTTTAGTATCAAAATCAAAATAACACAGTTAACAATAATTATAATAATAATAATTAAATAAATATCACGTAAAGTAAATATCGAAACGTTAGATATAAATGTAAACATTTTCATAATAATACAAAAATTATTGATACGTATTTCTATAAAATTCTCTTTAAAAAGAATAATAAATAAAAAAGTAAAAATATTTCAATAAAATATCGTAATATATATTATATCGTAAAATAATATATGTTTGTGATGAAATGATCATGACAATAATATATTCAAACTATTTGTGATATATTAAATATTTATCTTAAAAAAATAATAATTAAAATCCTTATTTGAATAAAATCATTGATTATCTTAGAACAGTAGTAGTTGACAAAATGATTAAGATAATAATATATCGAAGGTATACAGAGTAGATGTATATTAAGTAATTCACGAAGCATTTAGAAGACAAGAGACAAGTTAACGTATACGTACGTCTACACAAACGTATTGTAGATGTCTATGTAACATGTTCTCTTGTGTCTCCAACAGTCTGCATGATTTCTCCTTGTATCGCGTAACGTATCTGTCAACGTGCTACAACGGTGACTAACGTGTGCTTTGCGTGTGCGATAGTATGCAAATACTACTCTTGTTACGCGTTTCTCCTCTCGTAGTACAATCGTAAGAGAGATAGATATACAGATAAACAGAGATAGAAAATAACGTATAGAGATAGAGAAAGAGAAATAGATAGAGAAGTTCAACCTAAGATTACTTAGATAGATTCGCCCATTTTGGAGACATCAGAAACACTGAAACGAAATTCGAAGACGATGAAACTGAAAGGAATACAATCGAGAGGTACGAACATCCTTAACATGAATCTATTTTGCGGAAACGAGAAAGATAAAGAAAAAAATGGAGAAAGAAAGGGGAAAATTGAGGGTAAAGGGAGAGAGAGAGAGAGAGAGAGAGAGAGAGAGAGAGAGAGAGAGAGAGTAAGAAATTTCAATCTCACTGGCGAATTTCGTTGTTAAGTTTACCAAGACGCTTCTAATCCACATTATACTTGATTTTGCCAGAGGTGGTGTTGCTGCTACTACTGCTACAGCTACTGCTGTTGCCAGTTGCATCAAAGAAACTCATAGTAAATTACTTTGATATGGTATAGTCGCTATTGTCACGTACAAAATACCTTTGGAAAAGATTTTCTATCTCTTTCTCTCTCTATCTATTTATCTATCTGTTTATCTATCTATCTGCGTGTGTGTATTTAAGAATGTAAACGTTAATGTTTACGTATAATTGATCGAAATTTTGTTGAATGATCTAAAAGATTTTAATGAAAATTAATATTCGTAATACAAAAAAAATTTTTTTAATATATTTTCTTTTATATCTTCGTTTAAATTTCGTTTTAGTTTTATGTTAGGTTTAATTTAAATTACAACGAACATTTTGTTAGAAAGAAAGGTAAAATCAATTGTTAATGTTTGTTGAAATTTTTATTGAAAAATGCAGTAGAATTATTTTTTTTTATTTATTTCATATATTCGCAAAATCGATATTTACTTATGTAATTCATTATTTCTAACTATTACAGAAAATAGAAAAAAATATAACTTCAATTTATTTCTGTTTTTACTTTCTATACAAACTTGATACATTTAATATCTTCGACTTAATCAAAATTTCTGAATAAACCAAAACCCTATTAAATAAAACAATTTAAGTACTACATTAATTCAACAGAATACACAATGTTCTCTTTGCATTTTCCTCTATACCAAATTTAATATTAATATTCTTAAGATAATTGAAATTTGTTAAGAAAGGAAAAACAAAAGATGAAACCTAAAATATTGAAAATATTTCATACATAGAACAATATTGTATCTTTCAATTCAAATATAATTCACGAGTTAAAAATTCAAACTTCTTAAAAAAACATTCCATAAAATAGATATTTTGGTATTCGTGTTTAAATGTTCGAAAGGAACTTGTAAAACTAAAAAAAAAAATATAAAAACAAGAAAAAGAAATAAAGAGAGAGAGAGAGAGAAAAGGAAACTAGTCATCGTTAAAGATTGGAGATAGAGTAAATAGCTACAATATACGAGTACATAAAAGTCGAAGTGAAAAAGGATATATCGTAGGAAGAGGGTTGCATCTGCGTTGTCGATCCTGGTGGTTGGAATTTGTGAAGGAAAAAGGAAAAAGAAAAAGAAGGAAAAGGAAAGAGAGAGAAGGAAGTAGAAGGGTGGAAGGAAGGAAGGGAGTATGGGAGGGTGAAGGTTCAACGGGGAACAAGCCCTGCTCGTGAACTCGCTTTAAACTCGGTGCCAATGGGAATCCGATAAAGAGCCCGAGGCGAACGTTCCTTTCTCCATCGTATTACAAGCATCTTCCGAAGGAGCTTTTCCACGCCGAGCTTTTCCCCTAAGCACGCGTGGTTCTCTATCTTACAATTCGAGACGAGACACACTCTACGATAAAAGATAGATAAATAGATAGATAGATAAATAGATAGATAGTTATAAATAAAAATATTTTTTCTTTCATATTTTTTATTTTTTATTCCTTCCACAAAGAACAGAAATATATATAATATATATGGTCTGGGAAAAAATGAGATTCATTATATTAATGCGTTTATTTTGACGTAATTATATTCATTATTTTAACGTTAAACTGAAAGTTATAATATAATTGATTTCTTTTTACCAGAGAGAGAGAGAGAGAGAGAGAGAGAGAGAGAGAACAATATTTTTATATTATATGTATTAACGTGAAAGAATATCAATATATACATATATTCTTTTTCTATTTTGTTCTTCCTTTCTAGAGATAGAGAGATCGTGTTCAATTTTGAAAGAAAGGCCTGAAGGTTCAACAACTTGTTCTAGAAAATTCTAAAGCCTGCGGTTAGTTTCCGATAGTTCTAAACATTTTATTCTCTTTCTTCTTTTCTTTTTTATAATATAAAATATAATAATAATAAAAAAGAAGGATTCAATGGTAATTGTTGAATGTAAATTTATATAGGTAAATATTATTATACATATATATGAATTAGTAATTAGTTTGATCTTTATCTATATAAATATTTAATAAATGAATTACGTTGAATAATTTCTATTTATGAGTTTTAGAATATACTCTGAAGATTAGGTTTATATATATGCAAGTGTCTCACCCTTGTCACGATGATGGCTGTCTACGATTAGCTAATCAACTCTCTCGAATCCTTTAAATCCTCTAGATTTCTTGCACTTCATACACTTGGAGAATTCGGTAACACGACTGTCTCTGAAACATAATAATCAAAAAGATAAAATATATGTTCGATCTTCCAAATAATCAAATCAATATTTTTAAATTTAAAAAATGTTAAAGATAACAAAATTAATTACATTTATCATAAATATTTAAAAAATTTTCTAGAAATATTACTACAAATAATAAATAATATTTTAACAGTTTAGTAGCTAATTTTCAAAATTTTTATTGTATGTTTTCCAAAACTTCGGAAAGTCTTGATTATAAAAAATAATTTCCACGACATTTATTAAACTTTATCAAAAAATTCGCGAACCTACGAATTCGCGCTATTGCCAATTCGTAACTTACTTTCTTTTTCATAGGAATGTTCTAAACAAATAAAATAAAATAAAAGAAAAGCAAAGAAGAAGGGAAAAAAGTAAAAAGAAAACAAGTTACGATAGGAAGAAAAGAAAAAGTTATTTTTTCTTCTTGGCATTCAAATTACGCGCATACTTCATAGAAAAAAGGGACAAACAAATCCTGGAGCCCGTAATCTAGGAGCCCTTTTAAATCCGCGCGAAAGTTGAAATTACTCGTTGTCTTCGTCCAATGAAAAAGTTGACTTTCGTTTAAGCGTAATGGCGGTTAGGTGGGTAAGTACACGCAGGGTAAGAAAGCAAACCACTGGATGCTCGTACTTCTGAAGAAAACTTTGTTAACTCACGACTGTATAAAATGCTTGACAAAAAATACACCGGGAAAGAGAGAAAGAGAGTAAGAAAAAGAGAAAGAGAGAAAGAGAGAGGGAAAGTAGGAAACGTACTTGATTCTGCATTTTCCGTATAATTGACTTTCACGAAGTGAAATCTTGTCCAGCAACTCCAAGGCTAGTGTTCTTTTCATTTTTAAAACGAAGACATCCTCTCTCTCTCTCTCTCTCTCTCTCTTTCATTTTCTCATTCTTTCTTTCTCATTCACTCTTTCTCATTTTCTTTTATTTTTCTGTTTCAGTAGGCGTTACTCGAAGAGTTGAAAGAAGAAGACTTGAATTATAAGGGTGCCACGATAAAATTAAACTTTAATAAACTTTCCAAGAGATAACCGGCCGTATGAATAACGCAATAAGAAACTTATCTCTCTCTCTCTCTCTCTCTCTCTCTCTAAAGTAAATAAGTATCTATATTTTACTCGGTATAATATTACATTAAAACGTAAGTACAAAAGACGACGAAGGAAGAGAGAGTGAAGGAGGAAAACTGATAGGGTTCGCATAATTAACATTCGAGATCCCACGTTTCTTCCTTCCAATCCCTTATTCAAATTGTGGGAGACAACAAAGGGACTCCTCTGGTGGACTTGCTTGGATGGTCCAAGGAATAGTGTTTTGCTACTGGTAAAGAAAGATAAGAAGAAAGAGAAAGAGAGATAGAGAGGGAAAAGAAGAGGGTTGAAAGAAGAGAAATGATAGATAAACAGACAGGGGGTAACAGAGTAAGTGAGTGAATGACTGAATGAGAAAGTGTATAAGTTAGAGAATAAGTGAGTGTATAAGTGAGTGAGCAAGAAAATAAATCAACGATTACTCTCCAATAAAGTTATAAGAAAAAGAATAAGTGAGAAAATATGTGAGTTAAAGTGAGAAAAAATGAGTTAGTATTACAGAGAAAGAGAGAGTGGGGGTGGGAGTTAATACTCAGTCAATGGAAGACGGGATCGAAAAAAAGGAGATCAGTTTTTAAGCTCATTGTGAATTGACTCGGCTTAAACTCGTCCATTCTGAAGGAGTTGTTATGAAATCTCGAATAAAACTAATGGTAAGTTTTTAATTTTTATTTGTTCAAAATCTTCTCGTTCGTTGGAGAATACTTTATCGTTGTCTATTTCATATTTTAATAATATTTATTCGTATATTTTTATTAACAGTTTTATTTGTACTTTGATCGACAATTCGATCGAAGGAACAAAATAGTAATCGAGAAACGTTCAAAGGAATACAATCCAAACTAAGATAGCAAACATTCTTCTCGTAGAATTGTTACTGGTATTTTTATTACTCCCATGTTCATTAATTCAATCCGACCTCGATCCCAACAATCGTTTCTCTGATACCCATGGGAAATGGAAGTGGATTGGTGACAAGAATAATAAAGGATGTTTTTGCTGGATACTTAAAAACGATTAAATCAACGTATAGAAAGGAAGATGAAGAAGGATCTTTCCAAGATAGATAGATACTACCATCCTTTATCAACATCCTGTGAACTTTGACGAGTATTTCTATTCAAGATCTCAATCAAGATATTCCAACATACGAATTCCGCCTTTGTGTAATCAAGAAACGTTTTTGGCTTCTTCCTTTATTCTCCATAGACATCTAACTTCCTTTGCATCCTTCTACGAAATTACAGAAAGTATCCAACTATGATTATAATATATGCGCATTCGTTATAAGCCCCCCCCCATCTTCGCTTCGATAAATCTTTTAAATCGAAGAACACGAATTTAAAAAATTTCCTATTCTCCTTAAAATTATTTTATAGATCAAATTTTTGCAACAAACAAATCATATGAAAATATATTAGAAATCTTTATTTTTAAAAAGTTTGTTTTTTAATTGACACCCGGTATATGAGTCGTTAATTTATCTGTCACCCTGTATATAAATCGATACTTTTCTTTAAAATGTATATGAAACAAAAACTTTTTTATCGAAATCCTTTACAATTTGGACACCCGGTATATAAATCGTTGCTTAATCACCCCTAATTGGTTACCTTTTAAATTGGTGAGGAAAATTTTTTTTTCGAATTTAATTCAATTTGAACACCCGGTATATAAAATGAATTTTTTCAATATGACTACCCTTTATATTGTCTTGGTACCTGACCTATATTATTTCTTGGAATCGGTGAATGACCTGTATTAACTCGCGAAAGACGTATGTTCGGTTAAAGTGTGAATGTAAATACAAATATGAATGAACTAATGACCTACATAAATTCTTGGAAATACTATTTACTATCTTCCATTGATTACTGGTCAATGAACTGAAGGAAAATGTTAAATCAATTTAAGCGATTTTTAAGAACGCGTATCTTCCGAACAGATTATCGTAGAAACTTTAAACGACTATCGTTTTAATCGTCAAACTCTAAGCTAAATGATGATGTTGTTTAGTGAACTGGAAAAATCATTTATAATGTTTAAAAAAATATAAGAAAGCTGAATTATAGTTTTCTGTGCATTTATCCATGTATAATATACGTTTAATTATTGTTAGGATGTGATCAATAACGAGTTCGTTTGTATATGATGAATGAGAGTTAATTGAGAAGAGGGTAATTAATTATTTGGATTAATAATTATGCATATAAAATAAATACGAGGTGTTGATGATGATGATGATGATGATGATGGTGATGATGATGATGATGATATGTTATGTTTGTATCGATACTTCTGTGATCGAGGCTTTTGCGGTATATGATATGGTATGATTTATGATGTTTATTTTCCATCCAATGATATATTTATTCGTATTAATTATACACATACGCGAATGATAGAATAATAATGTAAAAAGTATAAATTTTAAAAGTATAAAATATCTTTATAAATAATTTTAAATAATTTTATGAAATCGATTATAATATGTGCAATAATAAATAATGAAAGAAAAAATACATATATAATAGTGTCTAAATAAAAGAAAATAATATAAAAGAAAAAGTTTAAGATTAAAATGTAAACTATTAAATATACCCAATCATTTACGTAGGGTAATAACATGTGAGAAAATAGTGTAGAGCTCCCTAGTTGTATCGTACTCGTTACTACCTAAGGGCTTGACCCTCGTTAGAAGCATTAGAAGGATACGTACATACATATATACGTATATACATACATACATAGTAGAAGACAAGTTAGGTTTGACGAGACACCTTAGTTGTACTCGAGTCACGTGCTTCGATGGATTTTGCATGTTTGACCTGAGGCTACGTCGAGGTACGTTTCAGATCGACAAGACTGATTGTTAGATGGATCGAAATACGAAAGACAATGACAGAGAAAATGAGAGATAGAATATGTGTGTGTGTGTGAGAGAGAGAGAGAGAGAGAGAGAGAGAGAGAGAGAGAGAGATAGTAAAGGAACATTGTCATTCGTTGCAGGTTTAGTACAATCAAGCGTTGTCCTTCATTTCTCTTTCTCCCTTTATCATGATTCCTGTCTGTCTGTCGTTAATAATAAGTATTATTGACTTTATAACCAGGACACATTATATGTAGAAAGGTTTTCTCGATATAGTTCATTGTATGATGTATAAACGTTTAACACGTTGTTGCCTTTGACATAGCCATTGTTATTCGTCCCTTCTTTCTATTATTAACAGGTGAGAGAAAGATATGAGTACCACTTCAATATGTTATGTATATTATTACATTTATGTATATTATTTTATACGTATATCGTATTACACACTTTAGTTGTATTATAACATCAGGTAACAAACAATTGCATTCTAATCGTATTCTAAAATTGAACTAACAGAATAACTAAACAAGTAATTAAAAATTGCAAGCATCGAAATTTTTTACGAAAGTATGTTTAATTAAAAATAAGTAGTATAGTAATACAGATAAATGATAAAATGTGTTAAACGATTGTAAAAGAAAATTGTATAAAGGAAAATACTTTATCAATAAATTTTGTTGTTATTGAAAAAAGTTTGATATCGTAATATCATACCACTTCATTCTATTTAACAGATTGATTCAACAGGCACACCTGTCTCTCTCTCTCTCTCTCTCTCTCAGTACTTTATAAAGATATATTTGAAAATTAAAAAAAGAAAAAAAAATGTGTGCGAATGTATTAGAAGATAAAAAAAAAATGTTAATTAAATTTCTCGAAAGCGTTTCGACTTTTTCTTCTCACTTTTTTCTATTTTAAATCGTACTCTGACACGAGGATCGATAGTAACTCGATAAATCGATTAAACAAAAGGAATTCGATAATTCGAGACTGAAGAAACATTGTCGTTGTATTTCTCAAGCAAATGATGATAAGAAAAGTATAATACTTTTTGTAATAGAAGGAAGAAAGGTAAGAGGAGAACAAACAAACGATAAAAATAAAATGAAATGGATAAAGAAAGAAGACGAAAAAAAAAATAAGAAATAATTAAATAAATAAATAAATAAGATAAATCGTGATGTACTTAAAAGATTTCATCTGACGTCAAAGTATACGAAGTATCGCGTAACCTTTCCGATGTTTTCTGTGAATTTACGTTACGCCAGGCCACGGGAAATTAAACGTCGATAGGAAATACCGATTCGGTCGTTTGAAAAGTCTATGTGACAGAAAGAGAGAGACAGAGAGAGAGAGAGAGATGATGTTTTCTATATACATATATAAAACTATGTATATATATATATATATATATATATGTACAAGACAGTGAGTGCTACGAGGCAGATAACTAAAATGCAACGTTTATTCGGCCATCGATTTTCGATTCACAGCAGTAGGATTTTGATTCCACCCTTTGGAAAACTGACAATGTATCCGGAGATTTATATAACCCTTCATTCTCTGTTTCTCTCTCTCTTTCTCTTTATCTTTCTGTCTTTCTCTCTATAATACTTCTCCTATATCCATCTCTTACTCGAACAGTCAATTCGATATCGAGAACAAAACAAAAAAAAGAAACGAAACGAAAATCCCAATTTCCTTCTCTTTCTTTTCTGTTTCCTTTTTTTCGTTTTTTTTTTAAATTTTATTATTTTTTTTATTTTCCAACCCTTCCTTTCTATCGGAGGGCGGGAGGGATTATTTTAACAAAAAAAAAAAATATGTCAAAAACATTCGCAATTGAAGATAAATTCGTTAAGTTACTTAATCGTGAGAAAAGTACTTTTTCTTTATTCACCGATCTTAATCAAAACCTTTAAATTATTTGATCCATTCTAGTAAGAAAAATTTAGAAACGTGATTTAGAATCTTTTTGTGTTTCGATTCGTTATGTAGTTTTTTTTATGACATCGTATCAGAAATTAAAAAAAAGTGTCAGTTACTTCATCTCATAATTTGCATTTTCGTTATCATAAGGACAATAAAGTTTTGTGCAAAAAGATGAAATAAAAAATGACGTGTTATTTACGGCAGAGATTATATTTATCTTAATGAGAAAACAGCAAATGTCAAAATTACTTTTCAAAATTTTCGTATGAGTAATTTCGAATTTATAAAAGATGCACCATCACGTTTAAGTCATCTAACTGAAGTAGACGAGATTAAAATTAAAGCAACGATGAATCCTAATTGTAGCATAATAACACGTGAGAAATAACTCGAAAGACTATGAATTTGTCATATTCAACTATTTGTTGTGATTATTTAAAAAAAAAAAAATACGCTTTGTGTTATAATAATAATAATTAAATAATTTACTATTGAACAACAACACAAAATTTACACTTCACGTATAATCCGATAAAAGATTATAAAGATAAATAGATAGATAGGATAGATAGATAAATAAATAGATAGATAGATAGAGGAAGCAATTTAACGAATCTTAACGAATGCAAGCATCCATTAGTAAAAATTAGTATATACGTTTTTCTTTCCTTTCTGAAACTCGTTATCAGTAGAAAATAGCACAGAAAAGGAAGGAATTATTTTCTCTAATCCGATTAGCAAAACGATAAAAGCTCTCTATCTCTATACCTATCTCTCCCTTTCTTTCTTTCTTTTCTTCTTCTTCTTCAGCAATCGGTCTTCATTAGCCCGTACCAACTTTTCCTCGAGCTTAGCTCAAATTAAACTAGCTCGGGGATTCGTTGCTACCGAGCACTAATCGGACGGTAACGAATTACGAAAGAAAGAACACAAGAAATAGACAAGGAAGAAATGAGCAAGAAAATGTGAAGAATAGAAAAAGAGAGAGATGAAAGTAAAGAAAATATATATAGAAGAAATCTTTTCGACGTTTGGCAAATAGTTTAACACAAGAGTTAAAGAAGTCAAGAAGAAAAAAAAAAACAAAACAAACAAACCAATTTCTGAGTTTTCGATCCACTATTTGCCAATTCTTTTTTTTTTATAGTTTCTTCTTTTATGTACTTTCTCTCTTTCTTTTTCTATTTCTTTCTGTCTCTTTTTTTTTAACACACAGACACATAGACACATACAGACAGACAGTCGAGGAATTAAAAGAGGAAATACTGGATTGATCGTACCGAGTCATGTGTGAATATCCCATGCGAACATCCATGCAAGCCGATTGCTTTCTTCTCGGCGATCGGTAAATCGGGAAAAGCGTTCGCGTTAATTTCCGCATCCTTTCCCGAATGATTTCGATAGACGTTATAACAATGCGGAAAAGGGGGAAGGTTTTAGGGAGTAGAAATGGTGGCTTGAAGTAGGGACGAAGATTGAAAGAAAACGCGACTGATAGGAATTCTGTATTCATTCGAAGGGAATAATTTCTTTTCTTTTCTTTTCTTTCCCTTTTTTGTTCTTTTATTCCCTTTCTATTTTATTTTGCGTTTTATTTATTTATTTATTTATCTTGTCTGGTCTTTTCTTTTTTTGTTGTTGCTCATCGATGCGAGATTTTTGTCTAAACAAATATAAGTATGAATTTGTAAAAATTGTTTGAATGTAAACAATTGTTAGCGTGTGTGTATATGTTTGTATTGTAAGCTATCGAAGTGGTCAGTTTTAAAGGTGATATAAAATCGTATTAAGGAAAAAAATAAATAAATAAAAAGAAAACAACAACAACATAGTCCATAAAAGGGTTAAATTGTTTATTGTTTTGAATGAACATCGTATTTTGAAACAACAAAAATAATTTCACGCCAATGCTATTCGCTATCGTAATAACGCATTCCAGTGTGACCATAAACAGTAACGTGGGTATGTCCTAACAGTAATACGATGTGATAGGGGAATAATAATAAAACAAAAAGAACAAAAATATAAAACAACAATAATTGGAAATTGTATAATTAAAAAAAAAAAGAAATCTCTCTGTATTTCTCTCTGTCTCTCTTTCTCTAACAAGAAAAAAAAATTGGCAGATCGGTATGTATTCGTAAATGATTCGTAACACGAGTCACGGTAGTAACTACATACAAAAATTGAATAAAATAAAACAAACGATCTCTCTATTTCTATCCTTTTCTCTCTCTCTCTCTCTCTCTCAACACATGATATACGTGTAAGAGTAAAGAAAAATATGAAATCTAACTCTTGAAAAATGATCCATACATTCTATGTAGATCTATATATTATACTCAATATAACGTGAAAAGAGAATAAAAAAATATATACAGGGTGATTTGTAACTGGTGGTACAAGCGAAAAGGAAGTAATTCTATATGAAAAAATAAATTGAAAATATAGAATAAATATTTTTCGTTTGAAGCTTTGTTTTCGAGAAAATCGACTGTGAATTTTCGCAAAGTACGCGTGTATCGCATGCGTGATCATGTCTCGTTATAACAGACCTACGAACTTTTCGGAAATACCCTACGAACTTTTCAGAAATACTCTACGAACCTTTGGGAAAAACCCTACGAACTTTTCGAAAATACTCTACGAACTTTTCGGAAATACCCTAGGAAGGCTCTTTCACGAGGCTTGTTTATGAGGCTCGTTCACGAAGCTCTTTCACGAGGCTCGTTCACGAGGCTTATACTTAGTAGTACTAGTATTACTTAGTATGCTAGTATACTAAGTATTACTAGTAGTGCTTGCTAGTAAAAGTACTACTAACTAGCATAAGTACTAGTATACTAGTACTAAGTAGTAATAGTACTTCCTATACTTTGTATAGACATTATATTTCTAATATATAAACTATGGTTTCTTAGGAAGGGAAGCTTTTCTTTAACGAACAAATAAGCTTTAATTATACCATCTATTAAGTACGATCACATGTTTTACTTCTCATTTTAAATTCTCTTATTTTCCCCTCATCATAGCTTTTCGCTTAGGCCAGAAAACTTCATTTTTTATATATCTGTTTAACAATTTAAAAAATTTGCAAACTAGAGAAAAAAGTGTGAAATTAAGCAGAAAAACGCGATAAGGAAGATTCCAGAGTTCAACGGAACGTGTTTGTGCATTTCGTGCACACCAGGAGGCGTTATTAAATGTGCAGAATAATATCTCTAATGCGGGTAATAATGCGTTCACTGCTAGAAATAGTTAGAAAACGATCATTGTAAGTCATTAAATAGCTTTAAATCAATATATTTATTTCTTAATCCTTCTACTCATACTAGACAAGCATAATCTCAATAGATCACTTTTGTAACATTATTTTTTATTTTCTATTCAGATAATTCGCAATTGGATATTGTGAATAGTGATTCAAGTGTCTCTCTACTGAAAAATAATGCTGAACAGTGTCGTGAAAATCTGCAAAAAAAAAATATTAGCGAAGTTTCAAAGAGTTCGACGGAACGCGTTCGTGCATTTCGTGCATGCCGAGAGATGTTTAGCCACCATACATATTTTAGTTACCATGAGCAATTCGTCTCATTTCTTCAAATTAAGAACTTGCTTAATGTGTAATATGTTATGTATTATATATCAATAACACGTAAAATAATTTTTGAATGTGGTAACAATATTATAATAATAATATTATAACAAATAAACCCTACAACTATCCTACACCTGATATTCTGCATTCGTCTCATTCTCTCGAAACTTAGTTATTGGAAAGTTTCACTTCTAACACGTGTGATCTATTTTTTGTCTCATTCTCTCGTATGCTGAAGCCTATATGTTTTTCTCTTTTTTCTTCTTACTTCCGTTTTGCCACCGCTCGCAATAACGTTACGCCGCGCCGTGTTTCATTTTTTTTTCAATCATTTCCATTCTAAAGAAGTTTTCATTTCAACAAGAAAGATAATATAAATTTACATGGAATTAAGAGTCGTGATCGAAAAAAAAAAAGAACAATGAATTTGAATTAAAGTGAGGAGAAGAATTAAAAAAAAAGAAAAGGTTGAACAATATTTGAAGTATTCGTATAATTTGTTCGATTAAAATTCCAAGCTTTGACATGATTGCAATACCAAAGCACGTACATACGCACACGTTTGTGAAATGAGTATTTGATAAGGACGTTGTTGGATGCCGCAAACGATGCTCGGATATCTGATCGCTATAATCTCAATCTCTCTTTTTCTCTCTTTTTAACTCTTTCACTCTTATAGCAATTCAAAGGGAAAGGAAATGGAGTTGAAATCCCTCATCGGTAAGGTAATTTGATTAAAGGAGTCTTTACCGTAAATTAGAAGCGGAAGATAGGTGTTCAAGAATACGTGTTGCCAACGAGTCGATTGATCCTCAACATCATAGTAGTCGTTTTCATCGTTTTCATAGTAGTAGTAATAATAGTAATAGTAGTAGTAATAGTAGTAGTCATCGTGATCAACGTTATAGTCGTCGTCGTCGTCGTCGTTATAGTCTGGACGATTCTTAGCCCTTTGATATCAAAGGGTAGCTCGTTATTGCCGACATTATAACACATTATCCAATTTCCTCTCGTTAAATTCTCTTACTGTCTTTCTATTTCTGTTCCACCCCCCCCTTATTCTCTCTTTAGAGTCTGTCTTTGTCTCTCCTTTATTTTTTATCACTATCGCTATCTCTTCTCCCCTCCCACCCCTTTTCATGCACATACTCTTGCAAATTACACGACATTAAAGTGTCATTCGTTGGTGAAACTCGGTAAAATTCATGCTTCGTGAACTACTTTATCTATCCATTCTTAAAATAGAATGAAAAGGAAAAGAAAAATAATGAGAATGAGAGAGCTTACGAGAGAGAACGAGAGAGAATAAAATTTTATTCTTGGAAAATTTCTTCTTCTTCTTTTTCTTTGTTTAAACGTTTTGTAAAAAGAAATAAAAGTATCGTTTTAATTGAAAAAAGGAGAAAAATAATCGAGTACTTTCTTAAGTGGTGGTTCCCCTTAATAATACACCTTTATTAAGGGTTTGTATTATAAATTTTTTCATTATTTATATTGTTATTTGAAAAAAGAGGAAGAAATATGAAGAATAAGATAGAAAATAGTTTTGTTATTTATATACATGTAGTTGAGTTTTAATTCATCTAAACTGGATGATCAAAAAAAAAAAAGATATGATGAATATTAAATATTTATAAAAAAATAAATATATTATTATATATAATATATTATTTACTTTAATATTAATATTAAATTTTAATTATACAAAATCGAATCAAATCAGAAAATCGAATCAAAACAAAAAAGAATGATTGTCAAACATTAAGATTTACTTTCACGTACAATGTGAATTAATTAAAAAAAAAAAAAAAACGGTGAATAAAAATCTAGATTTAAGATAACTAATTCAATATATATAACACACACACACAAACCACACACACAGGCATTTATACATATGTATAAAACTATGTTAATTTATTTTTGATGCGGTCAGCAAAGGAAGAACTCGTTAAGAAGTTTCCTTTCGTTAACTTGATAAAAATAAAAGTGGCCGGGTCAGGTACAGAAAGAAAAAAAGAAAAAGAGAGAGGAAACGAGAGGAAAAAAAGATAAAAGAAAAAAAAGAAGGAAAATTCTGGACACGATCGCTCGGCATCGTCGGACTCTCCGGAACATGGTACCGGACGCGGAAAGTGGTTCGTTTCACCGGTGGCACGTAATTTCGTAAAGCAGTTACGAAAATGTCTTCCATTAGACGTGTTCTCTACAAGAGCTTCACTATACCATGACGAAATTATACTACATGATATCATGTAAATCCAACAAATACGACTATTAGTTGACAACTTTTTAAATTAAATATCATTATTATCATTATCATTTCATTTTCCTGTATAAAATTAATGTTATTTTCTTTTTTTCAAATTTTCCTTATTTATTTATTTATTTTTGGTATTTTTCTGTGAAATCTCATTTTATTTTTCTAGGAGATAGTGATCAAATAATCACTAAAGTAATATTTTGATGTTTTAGCTTTTCTTACAATTTTTTTCTTGCTTATCTTTTAAAGTATAGTCCTCGTTTATATTTTGTTTGTTTTTTACTTCAAAATTATTGTTTTTTGGGTAATACGAAATCTTGTTGATTTTTTTTTTTTCTACGCAATGTGAATTTAGAAAAAAAAAAGAGTGAGAGAGAGAGAGAGGAGAGGGTGGGTGAGAAAGGGAGATAACTAAAAACAATTTGGAATATATTTCTGTACACGTTTGGAGATATCTGCGTTATGTATAAATATCGTAGTTTTTTATATACATAGATTTTTCTTCAACTGTCCTGCGGTGGTTGTCCGTTACCGTTCCCGTTGCTTTTCGAATTTATTTACGAAAAAGTTTATTAACGGTGAAACGTATTCATTCATGAATATGCATTTATCGTGATGGGATACCTTCTCGAAAGACGAATCATTTCGCTCTACTAGCGGAAGTATGCAAAATAGTAAAAAAGCATACATTTCGATATGATCAATAACGATACGTTTCTATTATATTCATTTTTATTTTTTATCGTTTTTATTTCTTTCTCTCCCTCTTTCTCTCTTGTTCTTCTTTATTTATTTTAATTTTATATTTTATTCTCTTTTTTCTTCTTTAATTAAATATCAATCTCGTATCAATTTTATATTATTCCATATATATTTGTTTTATTTTATTTTTTTATCACCATACAGTCATTAAACATAGTTAGGAACATTTGAATAAATTATCTTGTTTTTTTTTTCCACCCATGGGAAAAATTATTCTCTCGAAACGGCGCCAGATGAAAAACAGCTCGTAATATTTTTTATGCTATCCTTCTTAAATTATTCTACATGGTTACGAACACATTTGAATAAATTATGTTTACTTATCAATTCTTCTCTGTCTCCTCGTTCCCCTCTCTCTCTCTATCTCTCTTTATTTTTACGGGGAAAAAATTAAAACTGATAAAAAATAGCCATAATTTTTATCTACCATAAGTCTTTGAATCCTTTTAAATTATTCCACGTGGTTACGAATATATGAATAAATTCTTTCTCTATCATTTATTTCTATTAAAAATAACAATGTTTGTAATATATAAAAATCAATAATTAAAATAGTTTCATAGAAAAGTAATAAAAATATCCTGAATCATTTGTTACTTCAATTTTAATCTTATTAAATTATGCAATCCAGTTAAAAATATCGTAATGTATTATTGTTCTCTTAAAAAAAAAATATTTTTTTATCAGAAAGTAAATTAAAAAAACAGCTATAGTGTTTATCGACCATTAACATTTGTATTTTTTTAAATTACTTAAAATATCTATAGAAAAAAATTCAATATAAAATTTCAATCATTATAGTTATCAATCATCTTTTTTTACGTGAAGGAAACAGCAAACAACGATAACAAAAACAAATATACAAATATACAATATATTTTTTCAAAGTAAATAAAAAAAAAAAAGAAAACACACACAAGTCAAGATTTTAATTCTTTTATAATTACCAACCAACGTAGGTTAACAAACATTTCAATTTACTTTTCAATCTTCCCTCTCTCTCTCTCTCTCTCTTTCTTTTTCTTTCTACAATAAAAAAACATCTATTTTCCAAAGAGGAATGAAAAGCAGCCATAATTTTCTTAAAGCAGTTAGTCCCTTACGAACGTTACCTCGAGTTTTACTTTAGCACCTTAACATGGAAGCCCATTTTTTCGTTACCCAACCCCCTTTAAAGTAATGTCGAGACGACGACGACGACAACGACATCCCTTACATCAAGTCACCGTCATTTACACCGTACTACTACCACCCTTCTTAACCCTTCCTCTCCCTCCCTATGCTTCCTTAAACCTTCTCTTCACCCCACAGACCTAGCTATACCATTTCTTCTTCTTCCTCTTTTTTTTTTCTTTTTATTTTAGCCACGTCCAATAAAGCGTTCGAGGTGATTCGTAAAGCTGTGGCTGAGCTACGACATGGAAAGAACGTTCGGGGTAGAGTATACGGGGTGCAAAATGCAAATGCAATTAAGTCGTGACACCGCCTTACTTCTTCGAACACCCTTCTCTCTCTCTCTCTTTCTCTCTCTTTTTCCTATATACCGAACCTTTTCCTCGTTTTCTCAACTGCGATTCTCGTAAAAGATGTGCCACAGCAAAGTCTCGTTTCTTTCTTTTCTCGTTATTTACTTTTCTCCTTTTTTATTTTTTCTTAACTTTCTTTGTTCTTTTTAATTTTTCTTCCTTTTTTTTCTCCTTTTTTATTTTTTCTTAACTTTCTTTGTTCTTTTTAATTTTTCTTCCTTTTTTTTTGGTTTTTATTTTTTTTATTTTTTTATATATTTTTTTTTTGTAAGTAGAAGAGACACAAGAAATTGGAGAGAGTTCACCCGTTTCGATCCAATTTAAATTTCTTTACGAATAAAATGTCTCGACTCTTTTGCGTAATTTATTTTTTTTTTCTTCTTTCCTTCTTTCTTTCGATTAAACTTCTGGTATAGATAAGTAAATAAATGAATAATAATAATAATAATAATAATTAATAAATGAAATTGGATTTATATTTCTTGTTTCAAGAGAAAATAATCATTGTACGTATATTAAGGTATAATTATGTTACAAACTTCGCATAATATATATAATGTATATTTGTTAATATTTAGACTAAAAAAAAAAAAATACTTAAGAAAGAGAGTTACAGGATTGGTTAAAGAGAGTTAATACAAAAGTTGAGTTTTTACGAGATAAGAGTAACGATCGTTTTCCCTGTCATAACTTTGACAAGTACTAACGTTAAAATCTTTCTTTGTTATTTTACATCGGTAACAAAAGTATAATGAAAATTTCACGAGTTTCTTGTACAATTACGAAAAAGTATATATACTTACAGAAATAATATATTTGTCAGTCAACGCGATATAAAAATTCAATAACAAAAATTGTGCATGTAAAAAACATTTCATTTCCTGTTTCTTTTGAACTTTTTCTTTCTTTTTATTCATTCCTTTTTTTTTTTTTGGAAGAACGAAGAAACAGAGGACATTTAACAAAGAATTCAATAACACATTCCGCGTGTTCATTTACATTTATTAATTTGTTTTTTTACTTTCCTTTTTGTTTCATCTCCTCTTTGTTTCATTTTTTAAAGAATTAACAAGAACGTTTAAACAAAAAAAAGAATTGAGAAAGAGGAGAAGCTCGTTTCTATGTAGAGGAACTGCCTAAGTGTTTACTGCAAAGTAATTTCAATTAAACTTTTTAATTATAAGTGTAGACCATGGGGAAGAGGGCGACAGACAAAATGAAAAATAAAAGAGAAAAGAAATAAAAAAAATAAAAATAAAAAAATACGAAGTAGGAAAGACGTAGGAGTCTACGTTAATTCTCGTTACTTCAATGTGAATGTCTATGTATTTGTGTAAGTGTGTTCGTGTGTGGGAGTGGTAGGTTAAAGAGAGAGAGAGAGAGAGAGAGAGAGAGAAAGAGAGAGAGGAAAATACTATTGGTGTCAGAAGGAAACAGCATCTAAATTAACCAAAATAAATTTAATAACAAAACCATCTGGCCGCGAGCGATAACGACCCCGTTCTATGTTTTTTTTTTTTTAAAGTTTACAAAAAAACTACTTTGCATGCAATAATAACTGGTGCCGTTATACCTAATAAAAAAAAAAAAAAAAACTAAAAATAAAGATAAAAATCATGCATATTTTAAATTTTGTATAACGAGATTCCTTTGCAAAAGTATAACATTTAATGTTTACTCATTCATTATTATTTTATGTATGAGGGTTATATACGTATAATTGTTAAAAACGTAGAAAAAAGTTTATAGTAATAGAAATTTTGAACCCTTCTCTTTCTGTTGGTATTTTTTCACTGGCATACCTCTAATTTTTATTTAAAGACAGTTTTTCTGTTCTTTCTCACTTTTTATCTCTTTTTATTTTTAAATGAATATGCCCAAGTATGTGTATGTATAATAATAATAATAATAATAATAATAATAATAATAATAATAATAATAATAATAATAATAATAATAATAATAATAATAATAATAATATTAAT
>NW_015148970.1:3959065-3969944 GCF_001465965.1 Polistes dominula
TATATATATATATATATATATATATATATATAATAAATACATATATATATATATGATCTGTCGATAAATGGGTAGATTTATAAGTCTACAGTGCGATGCTTCGGAAGCCATTAGATTTATAAATTCGACCGAGTTCGTCCATCCAACGTAATCGAGATTTATTAATGCCCGGGATTTGCGAGAGTCCTCTATCCAAATTGAGCACTGAAATCGTTCGTAGCGATAACAACTACCGTACCGTACTAGACGACCCCAGTAGAGTACAGTACCGTACCCGTACCGTATAGTACCGGACTGTCGGTCGCCATTCCGAGAATATAACGGACAGCCATCGATACGTTTTCATCGGGTGGGAGACACCATGCGAACGAATGTGTGTTCATTTGTTCGATTCTCTCACAGAGAAACGAAAATTCTATTTAAACGCAATATTACGTAAAACGTTATGCCGAGAATTGCTTCCGACAGCACCACCATATATACACACATGCTATATATATATGTATATATAGATATGAAACAATAATAAAAATGGACGATTCTCTTTCGTGCGAACAAGCAATCATACATGCAAGTTCACATGCGTGGGTGTACGCGTATTTTGATATTTTAACGTTTTTTTTCTCTCTTTCTTTTTCTCTTTATTCTTTTTTCTTTATATCTTTTTTTTTGTTCCACTATTTTTTGTATTTTGTATTTTTTTTTTTTTAATATTATTTTTATCGACAAGACTTGTGACAGGAGTTTGTAATGATCGTATCGAAATATATATTTATTTTTATGTTCAGTTGTGTGTACGTGTGTATAATTATTTTTTCGAAGTAAGATAGAATATAATAATGTTAAAGGTTAAATTATTTGTTGTTTCGTTTTCCATTATTACGCATCGAATCGAAAATAACTGATAACGTAGATAAAATAATAATGATAATACGTCACTTTAATGAAAATGATATTTAATGATTGAGAGAAGATTAATTTTTTCCATTAACTCCATATACGTTCGACAAAAATAAATTTAAAAACAATATATATATATATATATATATATTAATAATTAGCAAGAGGTAGAAATATTTATATATAAAAATTAAACGTCATTGAAATAAAAATTATTTCTGATGCAATATCCAGTCAAAAAATCATTTTTATTCTCGAAAATTATCTCCCACAAAAATATATTTATAATTATTATAATAATTAATAATATATTAAAATAAATTTAAAAAAATACTAAAATATAAAAAATGTGAAATTAAACATTAATTGATTAATTTAAAAAAAAGTAATTTTAAATCCAACATAAAGTTCTACTTTAAATGTTTACTACGATAACTAATATAAGTTACAATTCTTAAACTCTATTCATTTAAAAGAAAAACAAAAAAGAAAATCGTTAGGTAAAAATAAAATACCTTTTTCAAAAGTTTGAATAAACAAAAAAAAAAATTCTAGGTAGAAAACTAGTTTCTATTAAAATACGAGCAATCGATTTAACCTTTAAAGAACCGTGTGTTCTTGAACATTTGACATCGTCGTAGGTAACTGGGTCTGTTCCAAGCATCCTACTACGAAAACTTCACTTGATCCTTTCGAGGAAAAGGTAGAAGAGGACATCATAGCCTAGCTCGATTCGTAACCCTGCCCCTCGTAACTCCCCAAACCCTTTACCTATACTTCCTTCACGTCGTTCCCTCTTAACCCCGCCTCCATACCCTACCCAACTCCCCTTTTGTTGAAAAGGGAGGCTCGAAGCAGCAGCCTCGTGGCAAAATATTTGAGTATACGCTACAAACGTTTGCCTTCGTCCTCGACATCGCGTAATAAAGCGCCTGAGCACTTTTCCGATAATGCCCTTCCATCTTTCCGATCTACACTTCACCCTACTGAACCCACCATGACCATCCACCCCTTTCGATTTATCCCCCTACGTTATTTTCTACCCCCTTTTTTTTCTTTTTACTATTTCTTTCACTCTCTCTCTCTCTCTCTCTTTCTTTCTTTTTTTTCTTTCTCATTTTCTTTTTTCTGCTAAACCCACCGACCGACTTTTCTTCGATTCGATCACTGTAATCGGCTTTTTTCCAGCTTTACTTTTTTCATACTCGTAAAGTCTCATACGCAAGGTTTTAGTACTTTTTTTCTTTCTTTTTTTTTTATATCCAAACTGAACGTGTTACTATATGAAATTTATAGACAATTGTTGATTGTATTTCTTGTTTCTTTTTATATATATGTACGAACGTAATAGCATTGTAATCTGTGTATATGTGCGTATGTTGAGTTTTCTAATATCTTTTTTATTCAATTATTTTTTTCAATTAATACAGTATGTTTTTAATGAAATTTTTATTTTCGATGTTTAACACGCATAGATTAGTTTTCAATAGGAATACAAATTTTAATGAATGAAATTTATATTAAGATTGTAACATTTATTTTTTTATTATTACATACGAATTAATTAATTATTGCACGTGTATAATATGATTTAGAAATTAATTTATATTTACCATTAAAACAATACATTTGTGTAATTTCTTTTATATATTTAATGCTATATACGAAGATAATTATTATCTAACTTTCTAAACTAATACATTGCGTAGAAGCGTTGTAGAAAAAATTGTAATTCTTGATTCCAAGATTTGATCATTTTTTTTTTTTTTAATTAGAATTGCATGCTTATAAAAATATTTGTAACGATAACAAGATTTGCAAATTAATGCAAATAAAGATTTAACCGGTATACAAAGTTACAATTAAGATAAGAGGAAAATAAGAAAAATACAAGTAAAAAACACGCAAGTTTATATATGTTACGAGTATACATATATATATATATATATATATATAGAACTACCGATAATCCGAGATAAACTTTTTGCCCTCTCGTAGGAAGTTTTTTCCTAATAGTTATTTCGCGCGAAACATTTCTCGATGTGATTTAATACCACACAGAAAGAGAGAGACAGAGAAAGAAATATAGGAATGACGTGAAAATCGGGAAGAAAAATTGCGGCGATCGCAATTTCAGGTTCTAGGACGAATAAGCGTGAAGCTTGAAGGGATGAGGGAAAAGGAGAAGGAAGGGAAGAGAGGTTATACCGATGGAGAGGGGGACGGGTTTGGTAGGTCGGATAGAAAAAGGAGGATGTATGTGTGTGTGTGGTAGTATTGCGTTTTGAGAAACGTTGATTAATTTCATGCTTACAACGATGTAGGACCGGAACCTCGAAAGATTTCCTTCGAGCAGGTGCAAGGTAATGGATACACACCTATATGTATCGGTTGGTAAGGGAACCACGATTAATCACAGAACCTTGCGACAGTTTTCTCTCTTTCCTGTCTGTGTACGTGTGTATATGTATTTGTGAGAAAAAGAATAGAAAAAGTGGAAGATGAAAAAAAAAAAAAAGATAGGAAAAGCACTTTTCGAATCTTCTTCGATTTTTCAAATCAAAAGTTCCAACTCCCATCTTCTCTTTTCGTTTTTGAATTATGTGACTTACAAAACTAAGAATTATATGTATATATATTTTTATCAATAACTTCGATAAGGATACGAATAGTTCAATGTTAAAGTGTTGAAATAAATAACATGTTGCATTGTCGTTTAAAAAACATTTGTTAAAGGTGTAACATTTTAATTCACGTGTGTCTCGGTGTTATTCGATTTCGATGAATTTTTCGCATTTATACACATTTTATGTAATATATATTTAATTTTAATATTAAAAAAATAAAAGAATGTACATCGAAAATTAATAAATCAATATTTATTCAATTGTGAAGATTGATATTCAACGTTTTAGGAACAATTAAAAATAAATTTTCGCAAATCGTGTGCATGAACAAATAAAATAAAAGAAAAAGAAAAAACTAAAAATAAATTGACGAAGTATAAATGAAGTTTATCCATTCGAGAGAGAATATATTTGTTACATATTATCAATATAGAATAATAATTATCACCTAATAAAATATATCAACAAATATAAAAAGAAAGAAAAAAACAAGAACGAAATATCGTTAAAAACGAAATAATTCATTTAGAAACGATATCCTACTGTAATATAATGCAAATTTTGTCAATAATTATGATCGAATATTTTATACACGCATACACACATAAAAAAAAAAGAAAAGAAATAAAAAACCAAATAAAATAAAATTCGTCCGATATCTCAATCCCTCGAATAAAACAAATTATCGATAATTATTCATAAAATATTTTCTTCTTAAAAATATTAAAAAAAAAGAAAAGAAAAAATAAGAATAAAAATTTACTAAAAAGTCAAATTCTCGTTCGGGTTGGTTTAGAAGTATAGTAAATTTTAACGGGGAGCAAATCACGAACTAGCTGGTAGGGTTCGTTCGATAAATAAGACAGCGTGTTGCTTCGTCGTTGATGTAATGTGAAAGAAACAGGGGGTAGGGAAGGAGGGTGGTCAAGGAGAGAGAAGGGGGTGAGCAATTACCGGTTGTGACCTCTCACCCTTAAGTCAGGACGTGCCATACTAGCTCGTAAAGGTCGTGGACGTCATCCCTCTCGAACGAAATGGTCCATGAAAGATTTAAACGTTTTCTTTTTCCCCGTTTTCTCTTTTGGTTCACGAAACTCGAACGAAGGTCAATCCAAAAGCTCTTTAGGTATGAAAAATAAACGGAATAGAAGGTTGTACGTTTATGTTTGTATTATACGAACGTTAAGGATTAAATATTTCGTAGGATGATCATTTTTTTTTCTTTCTTTAATGGTGGTTTTTGTCCCATAAACTTTTTGCTATTTATTATTATTATTATTATTATTATTATTATTACAAAATTTCAATATTTTGTGAAGATTGTTAATTGATGTTATGTAATTGCAATTCTGTCCAAACACCATGACACTAATCATTTCTTCATAGTAATTAAAAAAGCAAAATTTTCATTTCGATTTTTTATATAATAAAATATTATCGAACGCGTATTGAATTGAAAAAAGATTCTTAATAACAGTTTAAAGTGTTCCGTTAGTTAAAATGTAAAATAATTTTGCAATTTAGATTATGAATTGGATATCGGATTTATTGGATATGAATGGGATTAACGTAATATATCCGCATAAAAAAAAAAAAAAATAAAATAAAATTAATTTTCGTTTAATAATAATACTTATTAGTTTTTAACGTGAGTATTAAAATCAAATAAAAATTTATTAAATAATTCTATACCTCTCTTCTTCGAGAACTTTTATCTCCTTCGACGACACGTACTAAATTGAGGACAGGATTTTAAACGTTTCAAGTCACGTGTGTCCTTGTTTTTTCAAACTACGAAAGAAGTCAAATATAAACCAAGGCCATATTCGGTCACCAACACAAAATATAGCAGAAAAAGAAAACAAGTAATAAAATAATAAAAAGAAAAAGAAAGAGTTACTTTAACTCATATACATATATATAAATTTATATTTTATAATAAATAAACATTTATGAACAATTAAAAGCATATTTATCAAGTATAAGAAATTCAACCAACAATAAAAAACAAATTAAGTTTTATTCTTATATATTACATTCTACGAAAAAAACGACATTTATCCACAAGTGTGCACACGAATAATACAAAACGTATATAAATATGTAAATTTTGTATTGTATAATAAACGAGCATTTTATAAATGACTTAAAGCACAGTAGTATAAATACGAAGAATAAAAAAACCTGATGAACATAGAAAAAAAAAAAGAAAAAAAAGTAAAAAAGAAAATTTATTCTCACGTAAATAAATAATGTAATGCATAGATAAATCGTATATAAGTACATAAATTTGTATTCTATAATAAACTAAACACACACACACATATATATAAATGATTTAAAGCACACTAGCTTGTAGAACAAACATATAAAAAGTAAAAATAAAAGAAAAGAAAGGAAAAGAACAAAAAAAGAAAAAGAAACGAATATTCCCTCATATTAAATGCAGATAGTGTTACATTTTCTAGCAATGTATGTACGTACATTTGTGTGTACGAATCCCTATATACACATGTATGTATGTATGTATGTGTGTATATATCCCTAGTGTGTACGTTTTGCAAAGGTGTAAAACCAGAGGACGAAATTCTCTATGCGTCCATCCGTGCTCGAACAGAGTGTAGAAATAGAATAAGGGCTACAAGTGAGAGTAAGAGAGAGAGAAAGAGAGGGAATGAGGAAAACGTGAAAGCTCGGGGATGGACGAAGGCGGAAAGTGATGCCAGGAGGAAGAAGGTCTACCAACTGCAACGTAGCGAGAAATTACGTTTCCGCAGCCGGTACCGCAGACATTCCTCCGCCTTGTCTCTTCCGACCATTCAGAGTCCTTGCAATTCTACGAATCGGTTTCTCTTCAACTTCCTCTCTTCAACCACCCCCTTCATCCCCAAACCACCACGCCATCATACCCGTCCAACAACCATTTTCTCCTTTCTTCTTCTTCTCTTACGTCTCTTATTTTTCCCCCCTACTTCTTTTCAAGACACCCCCCTCTCTTCTTTCACCTTCTTTTTCCTATTTTGTCTTTAAACTCTTCCCCATACCCCTCTTTTCAGTTCCTTTTTCTATTTCTTATTCTCCTATTTATTTTCTTACTTCCCGTTTTTCTAGTTCTACTTCTATTTCCTTTTCTTATTTCTTTTTTTTCCTTTATTCTCCTTTTTTTTAAGCCTTTGTTCTTCTACGTGTAGTCTTAACAACAATTATTGTATAAGTTACTTATTTTTTATAGTAATTATAGTATATATAATATATAGTATAGTAATATGTAATATAATATAAATAATATATATAGTATAGTAATTATTACATTATTTATTTATTTTTTATATATATGTATACTTAATATTTATGAAAAAAATTATTATTTTTAAAAAATTAACTAACTTAACTAATTATTATTAAATAATTAACTTATTTTTTCCTATTTCTTTCTACTCTTATTTCTACTATTCTTTACATCATCTGTTTGCTTTATCCTTTACTTATTCTACTTTATTCTTTTCTTTTTTTCATTCAACATTTGTTTCTTCATTTCTTCATTACATTCTTCTCTTTATCCTAAATTTTCAACTCTTTGTTTCTCTCATTCTCATTTTAATTATTCTTTCTTCTTCTTCTCATCGTCTAATATATTTCACTTATTCTTACCTTTCTTTTTTTTTTTTTTGACTCTTTCCATTCCTTTCTCATTCTCTTTCCTAATTTTGCCTTTTTCTTTTTAGACATTTTCTACAAGAGGAGACTCCCTTTTCTACCACTCGAAAGTCAGTGTCGAGTCACGGAGATTGAACTTAAATTTTATTTTCTTCCTTTCTTCCTTTTCCTCTTCCTATTCCTTTTTTTTTTCTCTTTCTTTCTCTCCCTCTCTCTCTCTCTCTTTCTTTTTATTTCTTCCTATTTCTATTTTTATACCTTTTACACTCGTTTTACGTTCAAACGATTTCTTTCTATATATCTTTCCAATGAAATACCTTAGTTAGCGTGAAGAAAAAAATAAAGAGAAAAAAATAATGAGGAAAAAGAAAAGGAGAATGAGAAATGGTTGATTAGAGTGCTCATTGAATTTGTTTCTTTATTATAATATTAATGTTAAAAAAAAAAAATGAAAAAAAAATTACATTATAAAAAAGTCTCGTTAAAGAAAATTTTAATATCAGAGAAATTCTATTATTTTTATTGTCTTTTTTCTTTTCTACATTTTTTTTTTTTTATTTGTAATTAAACTGATTGAAAATGTAAATAAAAAATTTGAAGTAAGATTGATCACGTAAAATCAATAAATATAATATAATATAATTAAATTAAAATTTTTTTTCTCATCAATTTACGCTATCTAATAGCAAAAAAATAAGACTGCTAAAATAAAATAAAAAAATATCATTGAACTTATTTCTAAATATTATATTATAAGAAAAAAAGATGTCAATACTTCCAGTTAGGAAAAAAAATTTGAATGAATCAATAATAATTATTACCACCATCAATAATTATATTCACTAGAACGTTTCTAACTTATTGTAAATAAAAAATGACAACGGTATGAAATGAAAATACAATTGAAAGAATGAGAAGAATGTAAAAGTAATAAGAAGAAGAGGAAGAAGAAGAAAAAGAAAAAAAAAAATATCGACCACATAAAAGCTATAAATATTAATGGCCGGAATCAATGAGTATCATAAGTAAGAATCTTTGGCTCATTTCCGAGGTTATTGCACCATTCTCTTGCAAACTTACTTTGAAATCGTGCTGTTCGTGAAAGTATTGTTAAAAAGTTTTGCATTTGAAGTTCCCCTTTTCTAAGATAGGTAAAGGAAGAAGAAAAAAATAAAAAAAATAAAAAAGAAAGAAAGATAGAAAGAAAAAAAAAAGGAACAAACATCTTCAGAGATATTTCAAGTATTTTCTCTCTTTCTCTCTCTCTCCCACTCACACACATATCATAAGAATATTTTCATAGATATTATAGTTCGAAAGATCAAACCTTAAAGACTATTGTTTGTACAATGAACAATGATCATCTTCGATTTATAGACCCATGAAAGGGATTCTACGAGAAGCATGACTAATAATTGGGAATAGTAGAAGAAATCTTCTATCTCTATCTCTTTCTCTCTCTCTCTCTTACCCTTTCTATTAAACAGAAACTTTAGTCTTTCATATCTCTCTCTCTCTTTCTCTTTTTTCGATAAAACTTTCAACGAAGACCATTCTCCTTATCAGAACAGCAGGAAGGAGACTAAAATCGTCCTTTTCGTGATCCATCGGAAATCCTTCGAAATTCACTTCCATCAAGATGTGGAACAACAAAAAAAATGTTTTCTTTGTCTTGCCATTTAAAAATCTTATCGTTCGTTTATTCGAAAAAATTATTATAATCGTATTCTCTAAAAATAAAAAAAAATTAATGGTAGAAGACATTTGATTGGACGATTGGATTAAAAAAAAAATAAAAAATAAAAATAAAAAAGGGAAATATAATAAAAGGACGAATATTTGTCTATTTCTTTTTTATTCTTTTCTTTCCTTTTCTTTTCATTTTTTATTCGATCGAAACTTTTGGTCTTCTTTTATCTTTCTCTTTCCATTTGACAGAAACTTAAGTCTTTCATCTTCCTCACTCTCTCTCTCTCTCTCTCTTTCTCTCTATCTATTTTCAAGAAAACTTTCAACGAAAGCCATTATCCTTATCGGAAAAGTACGAGACTAAAGATCGTCCTTTTGGTGGTCCTTCGAATCTTGTTAGATCAAGATAGAAAAATTTCATTGGTCCGCCACTTAAAGTCCTATCGTTTACTTGAAAAAATTTATTATACTTTATTAAAAAAGAGAACAAAAAAATGATAAAGAATAGATAATACAAAAATTATCTCTCCTTTCTTCAACAAAATTATTCAACAGAATAAAAAATTGTTTTCCCCCTCCCTCCCGTTTTGAATACAAAAATGAAAGAAGTTTATATTGTTACGTTTAAAATAATTTGTTATTTACCGATCATAATCGCACATAATTTCCCATTATTTTTGTAATCAAATTAAAGGAAACGCATTGAATTTTTTCTTTCAAATTATTTCCAAGTCTTTCCATAAATTTTATAAAAACTGAATAATAATCATAAACAAATAACGTAACTTGTTCTTTTATTTTTGTTTAATTTAATTCAAATTCACGAGATATCAGTGTAAGTTTAGAAACTCATTCATTAAGTATCAACAAATTTGATAATTATTAGTATTCATCAGATTTTATACGATTTTTGGAAGTAACAGACACCATATGGAAGAGGGGGGACAGAGAGGAAGGGAAAGGGTTTGTGGAGAATTAAGAAGTAACTTTTTCCCCATGTTCCAATATTACAGAGAAGAATACTGGATAGTAATAAGAAGATAATGAGAGTTCTTCCTATCTTCCTGTTTATTTTTCTTCCTTTTTTTTTTTTTTTCTACGGTTGTATGGTGGTGGTCAAGATAATTCCCCATCATGCGAGTCGTTAGCGACAACCTCTGTTGCACGATAGCGTTTTACTTTAGCAATGTTACTCGTACGTAGTTGAAAGTAATGCAGCGCAACCCGGCATGTAACGATCGAGCTGTTACGTTTTATGGACTTTCATTTCCTATATAATAGAAAGAGAGAAGGAATAAGAAAAAATAAAAGTATAAGAGAAAGAGAGAGAGAGGGAAAAGAAAAGTAGTATATATGTATATATATTTGAAGTCGTTTCGTGAACCAAATACCGAGACTATTTGCATAACAATTCTTTTACGATGAGCCAGTAAACCCATCGAAATTGGTTATATAATGTAACAAATAAGAAAGAATGAAAGAATAAAAGAAAGATAAAGAGAGAAAGAGAGTGATAAAGAAAGCTTTGGATTAGTGCAACATTCATCTCACTTTCTTTCTATATCTTTTTCAATATTTTTATTTTTGTCCCTATTTTACGTTTCTATTTCCATTTCTCTCTTTTTAAGTCTTATGAAACTTTCGAAAGGGGGGCAGGGGAAAGGAAGGTAGGGGTTGGTAGATAGGTATAGCTCGATAACAAAGAAAATAACTTGAGTGAAAGAGTGCGAGGTAGATAAAGATAGAAGATAATCGTTGCTTCTTGAGAAATTATGCCTCTCTGGGTATCTCGTTCGATGCTTGAAATTAAAATCGAAAGACGAGAATCATCATCGTACTAACGTATTATTGAAACTATACCAACATTTTCTTTCATTTTTCTTCTCGGCATTTTTTTATCTTTTCCGTGATAGAATTATTTTTTTTCTATTGATTTTACTTTAATTCGATTTTTTAAATTAGATTTATTCGCAGATACGAGTTTACTGATTTCGTCGATGTAAAAA
>NW_015148970.1:3969954-3980487 GCF_001465965.1 Polistes dominula
TATATATATATATATATATATATATATATGTATATATGTATGAAATATTGTTTCATGGCGTGAGACGAATTTTTATTAAACGAAATAAATAATAAATGCATGGTATTTTTTCAAATTAGTCGGAAAAAAGCAAATTCTGTCTCTCGTATCCGCTGGCCATTTTTTCTTTTTTTCTTTCATATTGAAATTTCAATTTTTCTAACCTTTTTTTTTTATTTGTACAGAAGAAAAAAAATATTAATACACTTTAAACGTGTATAGTTTTAATAAATAACTATTCGTTTTAAGATATTTGGGAAAAACTAAATCCGACTTAATAAAAAAAAAAATATAAAAAAAAAAATTGAACGCTTGGTGTACCAGGGAGAGTAGTAACAACATCTATCAAAAATGAATTCAATGATTTTTACTGGTTTGTAAAACCACGTATTATTCATAGGAGAGTTTACATGTTCTATATTGGAATTGTTAAACCAACATTCATCACGTACATATATCCATATGAAATATTTCGTTTTCCTTCACGTTTATATATGAATATTGTATACAACATGTTATACAGATTGATTCAAAAACAATACTAAATATAAATTTTATTCAAAACAATTTTATTTTTTTTTTTATATTCGTATCAAAGATTTCCATATTTATCACTTAATCGTTTTAGATTCAATTCAATATAAAAATGTTATAATTCAATGTTTTAATATTTGTATAATATAATATTTATTAAAAAATTTTCCAATTTCTTATTAACCAATTCAATAGATATTTAGCAATTAATGAATGCATACAATTCGTTTAATTGAGAGCTTGAAATTACGATACTTAAATTTACCAATACAGCATTATTTCATATATTATATTATATTTAGAGAAAAATATCAATTATAAATCTACCAATTTCTTATTGATCAATTCAACATATATTTCGCAATCAATAAATGCATATAATCATTAAATAGAGAGCTTGAAATTATGTTAGTTGATTTAACAATTCTATATTATTCCATAATATGATATCATGAAATTAGATGCCGTTTATGGAAAGTGTAACGTAAATGTAAAAATAAATTTTTTAAATTTCATTCTAATAATATCATATTTAAAAGATGTACAACGTCAAAATCATGTTAAAAATAAAAACATTAGGTGGATATTATAATCATATAACAACATTAAAAATAATTAAAACAAATTAAATTTATTCAAATATTCACGTTATTCTGGATTCTAAAAAATGAAATTACTTTTCTAACAATCTAATATTTATATGCATAAAAGTTTTCAATAAATTCATATTGATCAACTCAAGAAATAAATCAACCAACATACATATATATATATGTACATATAAATCCAATATGATACAGATTTAGAAATTATGGTACTCGAAGTCGACTGGTTTTCAATTTATGACTCGATAAGTGCAAAACGTATTAAGAGAGTAAGAAGATCGAGAAAGCTGAGAACGTATTCCCAGAAGAACCAACATGATAAAAACGAGAAAGTAAAGAGAAAGAGAGAGAAAGAGAGAGAAGGTGCGATTTCAATCAGGGTGAGCACGAGATATCCGTATTTTGTGGTCCAATTACAAGAAAAGTCTAGGAAAGTGGGGGATGGTAGCACATTATATTTCCATTACTGGTAGAGAACTGAACAGAAATTCAGACTTAATCGAGACTACTTCTTCTCTTCCTTCCTTCCTTCTCTTCTCTTCTTTTTACACGATATTTCACGCAAACCTTCTCTCAAAACCTTATTTCTTCTTCCACCCTATATATATATATATATACTTAATGTTCTTCTATTTCCCTTCAGAGTAACAGTCAACAAAAAGTACACTAAAAATTAATAAAAAAAGAAAAGAATAGAAAAATAAAGAGAGAAATAAAGAAAAACATAGAAAGGTAAAAAAAAAAAGGGAAAGAAAAAGTAAGGGTCGTTAGCAGCAATTTTAGATTAGACTAATAAACGTTCTCATTTTGTACGCTGACTATGTGTCCTTGGTTTACTAGAGTCTATTGTAATTAACGTATTAAACCTTGGTGAATGAAGTTAGTAGTATTATTCAGATGATTTTTCTTCTTATAATGTTCATTTATATTCATTCATGTTCATTTACGTTCTTATATGTATTTTTATGCGTTAGTAAAAAAGCATGATAATTATGATAATGGTTCATATTTCTTCATATATATATGTTTGTATAAGTTTATATTATTTGCTCATTTTCTAATTTGTGTAAACCTTATAAAAGATGGTGAGAGAAAAAGAAAAAGAAAAAAAAAATTAATAAAAAAGAAGAAAAGGATTGTTAGATAGAAATGAAATTTTTTTTCTCTTTTTCGAGTATTGAAAGAAAAAAAAAAAAAGAAAAAGAAAAAATTCAATAGCCCGTGTTATTCAAATCGAACATTTTTCATACACAGATGGTATAATAATAGAACTTTTCACTGCGAGATTTTTTGAAGGGTTTATAATACTACAAATACCAATATCGTGTAGAAAGAAATGCATACGTATGCCTGCATATGCAAGGTGCTTTCTTTTATATTTCGTAAAAAAAATCTGCATATTCTACAATTTTAAGACCAATAAATGCATTGAATAAGTTAAAAACCATTTATGCAAATAATTGAAAAATAAGAAAAAAAATATTTAACAAAATATGAAATAAATATCATGATAAAATATATTCTATTCAATTTATAGTCGTTATTAATTATTATTATTATTATTATTATTATTATTATTATTATTATTATTATTATTATTATTATTATTATTATTATTAGATCAAGGTTTAAATAATTCTAATAAATAATGTATTAGAAATTTTTGGTAAGTAAAAAAATAAAATCAATGAATTATTAGATTTTATAATTTGAACTTTGCAGTTTATATTATATCAACGATTTGCATATTTATTTTCATATTTTAATTTAATAGAATATTTTAATATTCGTGTTTATCGGTATAAAAATGTATTATTACATGTTTGTGTATAGTAATAAAAATTAAAATTACAAAAAACGTATGCAATTAGAGAATATGAGAAAAATAAAAAGAAAGTGAGAGAGAGAGAGGGAGTATCCGAATGAAACGTTCGTTTCATTTAAAAAAAAAAAAGGAAAAGCGCATATATACACTTGGATATTTCTTTCGCACAGCACACGTCTTGACGCATTGCGGCTAGTGAAAATGGCGTTAGTCTGGATGGATTAAAGTACGTTAATTACAACTTGTTACCCCCTTTTCAGAGTATAGCAGGGGATGGGTCATAAATTATACGTATGAACGTCCGCACCCATGACGACGTTAATTCCACTAAGGCTGCACGACCTCTACTATCCTTTCTAATGAATGCTACAAAAAGGGAATATTTAAAAAACGATCTGTCGCCAAGTTACCCCATCTCCATCCCCCAATCATTATAACTTCCCTTTCCATTTAACGATAAAAACCATTCAATGAACTCTAATATACCTATTTGAAAATTTCCTATCCGATTAATCGATATTACCTATATATATTTCATTTCTATGATCAAATTTATTTGAATTTTGCTCTTACCTCTATCGATCAATCGATCGATCTTCTATTTTAAGTTCTTTCCCTTTTTTTGTAATTGTTTTTTTTTTTTCATTTTGATACTTTGAATTACGAATTGTGAAATTGTTTTCTACTTTTGTTTTATTTCTTTTTTGTAAATAATTTTAAAATATTATATTTGATTAATAATGATGTTTTTTTTAAATTATTATTATGATATAAGAAGAGAAAAAAATTATCAATTTATTAATATTGAAAATTGTCAATCAATCAACGCGTGCGATAATAATATTCTATAATTATTGGTAAATAATGAAATATCGAAATATAATGTGTGTCTCTCTGTATTAAAGGATAAATTATTTTCAATTTGATAAATTTTAATTGATTCGTTTCTAAAATTATCATTATTATTATTATATATAATACTGAAATGTGAACTACACGTTTGTAATTTAAAACATTATTATTAACATCAATAAAGATTGTTTTATCGTAAATCAAAATCATAATAACAAACATTACGTTCGCGTAACCAATATTTAAACATTAACATAGCATCCTAAATGAACATAAATATTAAATGTGTCAAGAGATCCTTATCGAATCAACGAAATATTAAACAAGTCAATCTCGTTAGCAGACACTCTATTAAAAAAGAACTTGATCAAGTCGATCAATATTTCAATATTAGTTCATCGAGTGATTGTCTTCTATTATTATTATCATACGAATTAAATATACAGGATGTCTCATAATATATTGGAATAATTTCAAACGTGGTTTCAGTATCCTAAAATTAAAAAATAAATGTTTATGAAATTATTTACTCGAAATGGTCTTATTACAGGTTCTTATTATTTCATAATAATTTACATAACTTAACTGATTGGTGGTTTCAATTATTTACGAGTAATCTTTTTATTCTATGCTGTCAGCATATTGCAAATTGTATTTTAGAACTATTTTTTTCCTTATTTTAGTATATTAAAACCGTCCTTTAATTTATGCGAATAAATTTTGAAACCTCCTGCATATATCATATTACTTGGGATTCACTTTTGTATCGATGCATACATATATATACTAAATGTATGTGCATATATATATATGTATTTATATATGTATAGTTGTTAACCTAATTTATTGTTTTCTCGGTGTCTCGAATTTGTAAAACGAGGGCAAACCGATTGACCGATTGATCGATCGATCAATTGATCGATAGATTGGTACTAACCACTTGGAAAAGCTAAAACCGACCAACCTGATCTCTCATCGAAAGGATAGAAAGTGTTCGTATCTTCCAAGTGGACTCGTTCAACTTTTGCGATCTTTTTTTTCCCTTTCGAGATCGAATTAGAACGATGCTCTTGTCCTATACTTCGTTTCCGATTTGTATTCTTGTTATGTTTTAGTTAAACATTCCGAATTAGATCGAGTTTAATGGGAACATTATTTTTAGATTGAAAATTCTATAACAGTTTTGGAGAAAAAAATAAATCAACATAATGTCTCAACTCAATGTCTCTCATTCGCATAATTATAATGATTTTAACAAAATAAAAATTAAATAATAAAAATAACATAAATTTTAACAATATCAAAATATATTTTTCTCAACGTGTACAGATTTAAAAAAAAAAAAATAAATTATTTTTATTTCAAATTTATCTGAACGACATTTAATCTCGCAGATTATTATTCATAATCGTTCGTGAAATTGTGAAAATACAAAGTAAAAAAAAAATATATAAAATACCGTTAGTAGTATACTTTGTACAAATACAACTTCGAACGAAGAAAAATAATTTTTCAAACGATCGAGAGAGACGTTTTTCTCTCTCTCTCTCTCTCTCCACCGAAGTTATTTCCTAGGAAATAATTTTCAATCTCAATAACAACAAATAATATAATAGACGAACTGATCGAAAGAAACGAATAAAATCGAAGTATATAGTATCTCATTCCACGTATATTCCAGTGAACCAACCAACGAATGAACGAACGAACCAACCAACCAACCAACCAACCCCTTCCGTTCTTTTATTTGGCAAGATTGAATTTCGATCTTTCTTCACGTATATTCGTATCCTATGTATTTCTAGATACTAAGAACATGAACATGTATATATATATATATATCTTTCTCTCTTTTTCTGTGTGTATGTGTGTAAGTTGAAGAAAAGTCAAAGTGCAGAAGTACTCTCATGGGGGCAAGTCCAAGCAACGGCAGTGACATTGTACATAGACGATGTCAGATACGACCAGCCAAGATAGAAACTTTAAACTGACCCTGATCGATGCTTATAGACCATCCCACTTCGATACTACTACGAGATTTATCCCAAGTTGAAAGTAACGATCGTTTCAACGTCTACAGAGACGAATAGGACAGACAGACAGACAGATAGACAGACGAAGAGTGTGTGAAAAAGAGAAAAGAGAGAGAGAAAGAAAAAGGGAAGAAAGGCTTTTCCGACGCAACCTTCATACTCCTAAAACCCTCACAGAACGTTCCTGTGCACGGATATAAACCGGAAATTTCGTTTGGACGTCGTCGCGATTACTCGTTTCCTTGTATCGAAGGAAACTTATAGGAATCCTTTGATATATCTTCAAAACGATTGTTCACATGGGAATTAGATGAGACAAAGATCGATGGGGTAAAAAGAAAAAAAAAAGTAGAAAAAGAAGTAAGGAAGATAGTATGAAAGGAAATAAGAAGAAAAAGAAATTGATTTATGGTTTCTTTTTCTTCTTCTTCTTCTTCTTCTTCTTCTTCTTCTTCTTCTTCTTCTTCTTCTTTGAGAAATATGAATAATAAAAGTTAGAAAAGATAGGAAGAGAAATAAAATTAAAAAAAAGAGAGAAAGGGAAAGTTCGCTTAGGAAAAAAATCCGTAGCACTTGAATTTGCCTTATTTACCAATGTGTTATGTGTAGGGTGCCAAACGAGGAATAAAAGGGGGTGCCACTAGTACTGGTAGTTACGAGTTACCGTTGTAAAGGGGCAATGGGAGAAAAGGGTAAGGGGGGTAGGTTTGTCGAGGGACTGTATGGCTCGTAGAATTACTCTCGTTGAACGAGGTGTGCCATCCCGCAGCGTGCGTGCAAATTGCTCGATAGAGAGAGAGAGAGAGAGAGAGAGAGAGGAGGTCAACAAAGGGCCGATCCCAACATTCAGACCCGTAGTATTACCAATTAGAATTTCGTTAGAGTGAGTGAGAGAGAGAAATAGACAGACAAGTGGACGTATATAGACAGATAGACACAATGACGTGAAGAGAAAGAGAAAATCGGTCAGGTGATGTCATCAAACAGAGAAAGAGAAATAGAGAGAGAGAGAACATAAAACAGTGTCAGGATGTCATCGAAGAGACAATGAGAGATAATTAGTGAGATTGTGGTGTTAAAGTGAGAAAGAAAGAAAATTAGTGAGATTGTTGTGTTGAAGAGAGAAAGAAAACCAAATAGATTTAGATGGTGGTGTTGTTGAAAAATGATAAAGAAAGAAAGAGAGAGAGAGAGAAATAATCAAAGAGAAATAAGGAATAAGAAAGATAGAGAATCAAAGTGAATGAGAGAGAGAGAGAGAGAGAGAGAAATATAGCAAATCTGTGGTTGGATATTATGAAAGAAAAAGAGACAGAAATCAGTGAGAGTGGGTATTATTGAAGATAGAAATAAAGAAAGACGGAGAGAGAATCAGTAAGATGGTGTTATTGAAGAAAGGAAGAGAAAGAGTGAGGGAGAGAATTGGTAAGACGATGTTATCTGAAAGAGAGAGAAAGGTAGAGTTAGAAGAAGGTTAGGGTTGGGAATTGAAAGTGATGGCACTACTACTACTACTGCTATTACTACTATCACCATTACCACTACTACCGCAACAAAAGCATCCAGATCAACACTATTACCAAGAAAGCTTGTAAATGAACACCAGAGAATATTCCTCTTTCCTCGTAGTAGGACAAGCCCAGGTGAATTGATGTTCGTAACGTCGGTTGTCGCACGAGACCAGCCCACTTTCATGGCCAGCTTCCAGTTCTCGTTAGGTTCGAGCTTTCGACTCCTCACCATAGTCAACTAGATTACTACCGGTTGCTAAAGGTATTACCTGTTACAATGTGCAACGTATTACCTTTCTCTTCTCTTCTCTTCTCTTCTCTTCTCTTCTCTTCTCTTCTCTTCTCTTCTCTTCTCTTCTCTTCTCTTCTCTTCTCTTCTCTTCTCTTNTCTCTTCTCTTCTCTTCTCTTCTCTTCTCTTCTCTTCTCTTCTCTTCTCTTCTCTTCTCTTCTCTTCTCTTCTCTTCTCTTCTCTTCTCTTCTCTTCTCCTCTTATTCTCTTCTTTGTTCTATTCTAGTATTCGATTATCCTGCCAATTCGATTCCAACCTACGTTTCAATTCAATTTGGAATATTACTTCTTCTTATTCTTCTTATTCTCATTCTTATTCTTATTATTATTTTTTTATTCTTAACTTTCACTGCTCTTTACTTTGATTCCCTGTGTTACTTAATTACATTTTTACGTTGATTAATTGTAGAATTAAAATGAAATATGTAAATATTTTATACCATATAATACCAATAATATAACCATGACGATGACAATGATGATGATGATGACTATTTTATCTTTATTTCTTTTTCGTCGTTTAAAAAAAGAACCAGGCGACGTTATATAAAATAATTTAACAGGGAAATGTAATTAACTTTATCGTATGGGTCAATAAATATTAAAGAAATATAATAAAAAGCACGGGTATAGAGAGATATTTGTTAAATGTAAACGTTACTAAACCATTACTTTCTATTTTTGTTATGAAAAAAAAGGAAAGAATAAAACGAGAAAAACGAGATACATGGGATTTCAATTCACCGAACTATATTTCTCTCTCTCTCTCTCTCTCTCTCTCTCTCTCTTCCTCTCTTTATTTTTTTTGTTTTTTTATAAATGCATCGTTTATTTTATTATTTGTAAAATAATTTTATATGGAATGAGATAAAACTGGGCCGATGATTTAAATAAATATTATATAAGCGTAATTGCGAATATTTTATAGATTCGTTGACGATATTAAATATGATTAATTTTATTGATTTATTATTTTTACTTCTTTTTAAATATTTTTAATTTTTCATTGTTTTTATTTCTTTATTTTTACTTTACTTATATAATAATCTTCGAGATGCTTCGAAAGGGTAAAAATCAAATCTATTCTTTTTTTTTTTTTTTATTTAAAATTAGAAGCCAACGATTGTTCGTATATCTTTCTCTTGTATTTTTTTTTTTTTTCTATCACTCGGAAATAATACTTTCATAAAATTTTACAATCGGAATAAACGCGAGAACGTGTTTTATTAATTCGGTAGCCCGTTTCGTCATCGTTTGTGTTTTACTCGAAATTCTGCCAACGTGTTCGGTACATTTAATCTATTTAATTCGGCATGTCATGTTTATTATTCGATGGGGCGTATAGCAATGGCTATTAAAATTGCCCAAAAAAAATAATAATAATACCTTTTATGTTGTTAACGGAATTCAGTTATTTTCTGTATTTATTTTAAAATTTGTTATATTTTCTAATTATTTGAAAATAACATGTCCGTTTAATATTTCATACAATTTTCGACACATATTTCCAATTCATTAATAACGTTTATGTAAATAAATATTTAATAATCAAAAAACAATTTATAAAATTTGCATGGTTTTTTTAAGTTAAGAAAATTTAACCCTACATATTTTTAAGTATCATTGTATAATCAATTTTTAAACACTCGAATTACAAAAAAAAAATAAATTGTATTACCTTTTTCTTTTTCAGACACTCGTTGATAAAAATTTAAATATATATATATTTAATTATTAAAACAATTTTTTTAAATGTACTCTTTCAATATATTGCAAATATTTTCATAAAATTTATGTAATAATAAAAAATGTTTTATTAACGATCGAATTTTATTTAATACGATTATTTTTAACGTAAAAATCTATTCACTAATATATTTATGTATTCATATATCTATCTGTCAGTCTTTATCACACACTTTATTTAAGAATAAACGACGAAAGTTTTATTATTAGTTTATTAATTAAAGACAATATTATCACGACAAAGTGCAAGTAGGAAGCTTGCTAGGCTCTTAATGTTCATAGTAGTATGCAAGAGAACCCATCCCGGAAGTAAGATCCCATGGGGATACAAAAGGAAACTAAGGATAGGGGTTAAATTTTCATAGAGATTATACTACATCTCTCTCTTCCTCTCTCTCTCTCTTTCTCTTTCATATTCACTCTCATTCACTCTTCTTGTTCACTCTTATTCGCTTTCTGTGTACCTCAAATTGGTAAAATACACTATTTCTATTACTACGAACAATAATAATAACGTTATTAACCTAATTGAAAATGAGGCCCAACAAAGATTTTCAAGAAAAGTTTGTCGAAAAATTCGATAATTAGTTCAACGAGCACAAATTTTTCCCCAAAGTTATAATTAAAAGAGTTTAAAATGTGTTATGTGAAATCTTCTACGTAATGCAATTTCATTTTTATATTTTAGTTTTAATTATTTTAAGTTAAGATAAAACATATCTTTTTCTAAACAATTATTAATGCGAAAGTATAAATGTCTATTAAAAATTATTTACAGATTATTATGTAATTATATACCAATTTTAATAAATATATATTACAATATAACGATTATCAATCTTACAAAATAAAAAATAAAATAAACATTTTTTATATATTAAAATACAAAAATTGTATTAATAAAGTGAATACGATTATTTTCAGAGAAATATGTAAATTATGTTAAATTTAGAACAATGAGAAACAATTTTTTATTGAATAATTGAATAAATTCATGAAATAATTTATATTATATTATATTATATTATATTATATTATATTATATTATATTATATTATATTATATTATATTATATTATATTATATTATATTATATTAT
>NW_015148970.1:3981332-4023529 GCF_001465965.1 Polistes dominula
ATATTATATTATATTATATTATATTATATTATATTATATTATATTATATTATATTATATTATATTATATAATATATAGTTAAATAACTGATCTGTGAGAGACACGTTTTGTATAGTTTTTCAAGTTGTATAACATAAAAGTAGAAAATCGATAATGTATATGTTGTAAAACCAAAGTATTTGCGCGGATTAAATTTTCCTATAACATTACTCTGTAAAAAATAAAGAAAAAACAACAAGTGTAACAAAAGATAATTTTGATTGATCAAAAATATTTGTTCAGTAAGAAAAGATTCTTCAACAATTTTTTGTGATCGTTAAAATATTTTTCTGTTATAAACTAAAAAATATTTTAATAACAATTTTATACCATAAATCTCCTAATATAGAGAATAATTTTAATTATTTTAGTTTGTTCTTTTTTTATTTGTAATAAATTTCAACATTGTCACAAATTCATATTAATATTGAAAATAAATGTTATTATTATCTTCGAATTAAAATATATTATTTAATACGTGATTCAAACGAAAATGAAAATAAATAATTATTATTAATGGCAACATAAAAATTAACAGATATAATATTATATAATAAAAATTCAATATATACCAATAGATTTTACATTATTGTATTATATATCATAATATAATAAAATATATAATATATTATAATATATATAATATATTTTAATTGATAAAATATATTTTATTATATTTTATAATAATATTTAATTATATATATGTTTTACAATATTTATCAATAAATATATTATTAAATAAATATATTAATATTTTTACATTAATATATAAAATATATATCTATTATATATTATATATATTATATTATGTATTATACATCAATTCTAAATTAGATGTATAATACATATATGAGTAAAGTTAAGTTATGTAGAGGAACTAGAAATTATCACATAGGGTGTATCTCGTTGGTCGTTAAACGGGGTTGGTAATAGCGTTCATGATTAATGTGAGACCGTCAAATTTGTCGCGAATGATGACAAAGGTTGCTTTAGTTTAAGGGTTGCTGTTTTAAACCAGAGGTGAAAGAAGACGAAGAAGAAGAAAAAAAGAAAAAGAAAAAGAAGAAGAAGAAGATGAAGAGGAAGAAAAAGAGGAGAAGTAGGAGGAGAAAATTTTAGAGGAAAAAGTGGAAGAGTCTCTGAGGTTGAGGTGACCAGAGAAGAGAGAAAGAGAGAGAGAAAGTTGAAAACGGAAAAAAAAAAATGAAAAAGTGGAAAGCTCGACGCTTTTTTTTTTATTTAAGTTTCCTACTTGGCCTGATCTCGTTTTTCTACGCAACCTCATCCTCTCTCTTTCTCTCTCTCTCTTTTTCTCTAACTTTTTTTTTCATTCAGTTTCTACTAGGCAAAAATAATTATACCACATTAGGAACGAGCTTTTCGTTGCTATTCAAACAAAGCACTCTAACCCCTCCCCTTCTCCTCCCTCCACCACCTTTCTTTTTTTCTCACTCACTCACTCACTCGCTTATTTTCACTCTCTCACTTTTTCATATATTTCGTATACTTCGTACCTTTCTACGAATTGTCAGAAACATAAGAGAAAGAGATAGAAAAAAGGGTTTTGACGTTCATCGTTCGTACATTTCGCAATTTCAAAGGACATTTAAATTTTTGTTCTTTCCTTTCTTTTTTTACTTTTACTTTTACTTTTTACTTTTTACTTTTTACTTTTTACTTTTTACTTTTTTACTTTTTATTTTATTCCATTTCTTTTTTAGTAATGTGTATACTAACATGTGTATATATTTTTTGGATATATTCATAGTTGCTTATTATAATTATCAGGTAGGTCGAGTTTTTTAACGAATAAATACTCGAGCTTGATTTAAATAAAGTAAAGTCTGTCGGTTAAAATGTAAAAAGGGTTTTTCAAATTAAGATTTGTACGTTTCTTTAAGGGGGGTTTGAAGATTTAAAGTTAGGGGAGTAGGAGGAGTGTGGTTTAAATAAAGGTGAAGAAATTTCAAAGGTTAAGTCAAGTTGAACGTTTACGTGGCAATTAGAATAAAACTTAATTCGAAGAAAATTAATGTTGAATCTTTTTTGCATATTTATATTTGTATATGTATATTTAATCCCCAGTAAATCAAAATATTCAAACAAAAAAAAAGTGTTTTGCTTGATTAGGTTTTTCTCTGTTTCTCTTGTTTGTTTATCTGTTTGCTTTTTTCTTTCTTTTTTCTTTGTAATTATCATCTTATCAAAGAATAAACATCAAACCAGATTATAATTTGCCGACTGGAATATTTCATTGCACAATTTATTTTTACATGGGTATACGTGACCTAAGAAAAACGAAAGAAAGAAAAAATTAATTTTAAACTTCTTTTAAAGAGAGATAGTATGTAATTTCAAATTATTTATCTAGCATAAACTAAAGTATATTTCCCATAATTATATTACTATTTACTTTGACAGAGATTATAAACGATTTCTGTAGAGTTTTCTTCGAGATAAAAATAAAACAAGAAAAAAATAAAACAGAAAGGGCAATTTAAAATATAATCAATAAAAAAACGTTATATATTCGAAGCGTTTATATGAGCATTCGTGAATCACGTTGTAAAGTTTACATAAATTTATTATTACAAAATACACCTAATATTAAACCAAAATCAAACCTAATGAACAACCACGAAAATCATTTCAAAATAATCTAACAATAAATATTGCAAAATATAATTTTATTTATAACTATATTTATAAATAAAAAAATAGTATATACATACGTAATTTATTAGAAATGAAATTCGAGGTATTTTTCTTTTCTTTTCTGTTTATTTTTTACAGAAACGTGTAAGCGGACGGTGAAGTCAGATAAAGAATTCGAAAAAATGAAAAAGAAAATAAAAGAAGAAGAAAAAGAAGAAAAAAAGGGAGCATTTATTTGGTAGTATTGGTATAGGGAAAAGAGAAGAACGCAGAAAGGTAAACGATCGGTCGCTTATTAGTTTACTTTACCCCTCGTTAAACCGCGCAGTAAGACCACACCAGTGCTCTCAAAGTAAAGCGAATTACACCCCTCTTTTTTTCCTCTCTCTTTCTATCTTTCGATTTCTTTCTTTTTCTTTTTCTCTTTCTCTTTCCTTCACAAAAGCTTTTCCCCAACGTTCGTTGTTTTATTCGTTTTCCGTTTTGGTTTCTACGATTCCTCAGGGACTCCGATCCTAAAACAATTTCAATTACACCCTCCTTTTTCTCTTCTATGTATCACAACTAGGGACAGATATATCAATGATTTCCTAAATTATTTTCTTGTTTTTTTTTTTCTTTTATCTTTAATTAGATAAAATTTGATAGAAATAAGGTTTGAGTAATTATCGTTTCTTTCTTTTCTCGCTCGTTATAATCGAAAAATAATTTTTTAGAGAAAGGAGGTGATTATTTCTATTAAATAATTATTTATCATTAATTGTCTATTAGTTAATTACAATGATCATTGTTACATACACTAAACATATTCTCACATAATTAAAAATAATAATAATAATAATAATAATAATAATAATAATAATAATAATAATAATAGTATTATTGTTTGATGACTAAAAAGTAAAAATATTTTCTAAATGCAATAGCATATTAAAAGCAAAAAATCATTTTATATAATTTTCATTTTAAATTATATACATAAATAAATACATGTACATAATACTAATATCAAAAGTTAATAAACATTAGGATAATTTAAAAATAATTTAGGTATTACAAGTTAATTAAAATTAAAAATAATTGTATTTATATATAATATATAAATGTAGTGACAAAAGTAAGTATAACAATAGATACTAATCTCTTAAAGTAGGTCAATTAGGCGGCAAACCACGAAAAGCAGCCGAAGGCAATGACCGCTTTTAGGGTTACAGTGTCTAAAAGATAAAAACTATTGTTAGTAGAAAGAAGACAGTTAGTTTTCTCCCCTTTCTCTCTCTTTCTTTTTCTTTCTATCTTTTTCTTTCGATTAAGAAAAAGAAGGACACAAGACGGATAAAATCCCTCTTTGTCCTGACAGTTAGTGTACTATCCTTTCCTGATTGGCTGGATTAAGGATAAGTTAGCTTTCGAACCTCAAATATACGATTGTTACAATCTTATTTCTTCCATTCTCTTTTTTTTTCTTTCTTCATTTATCTTTTTTTTTTTTTACAAACTAAACAAGAACTTCGTTCTTTTCAATCGATCATTTAACAACAACAAAATAAATAAATAAATATTATATAAATAAAGATCTAACAATTTGGACTTGTAATTACTTTGAAGATAAAAATTGCAAAAATTTTACAATTTATTATTATAAAATTATAGTTAAACTTATAATTTAGAAACCCACATAAAAAAAATTAAATCTTAAATAGCAAATGATTGATGCACAATTGATATTTATTATTAATTTATTATAATATAATAATATATTATTATTTATTTATATGATAATTTAATTATAATTTAAAAATATTATTATATTTAACAAACAAAATTCCTTTCTACACCTCAAAAAGAAATATAAGAAATTAAAAAATGGCAAAACCATTTATTTTACGCATCTTGAAATAGAATAAAAAGTATCGACGAATATGAAAGAAAAAAAAATAGAACAATATAAAACACAGAAAACCAGATTTCGATATATCATCAATTTGCGATAAATCGATAAAGAAAAAGAAAAAGAAAAAAAGAGAGAAATACGTGAAAGGGGAAAGATTTGGTCGTGAATGGTTAGAAATGTGGCAAAAGAAAGAAAGAAATCAAGAAAGAAAATAGAAATAAAACTAAAAAAAGAAAAAGGGAAGAAAGAATGGCTAGAACACGCATGCTCTTATATACATTCAACCACCCACCTACACACACCTACATATACACACGCATTCATAAATACTCACAAATACAGTAGTGGAAACGAGAATGTTCTGCGGTCTGGGGATGTTCTGCGTTTAAGTGAAAACTTCGAGTTAAGGAGGACGTAAAGTCTACGATGACTCTCGAGATTGGTGCGCAATTTTCCGTGGAATGTGAATAGCCCTGCCGGTGATTTCAGTGATAGAACGAGTTCACGTACAACACAACAACCAGAGAAATACGATAAAACATGTTGTATATACATATAGGTATTACACGTGTATATAACGTAAGAAAGAAAGAATGGGAGGGAATGTTGATAGTAGGGAAGGGTAAAACCTATCAGAATGAAAACTATCGTGAGGACCAATCATAATTCGGAACGTTTCGGAATCTTTTGTATTCTTATTAAAATGATATATGTATATATATATATATATATATATATATATATATATATATCGTGATCTTTTAAATAATAATCTGTATACATATGAGTATGTAAATTAGTGTAAATATAGAAGAGAGAGAGAGAAAGAGAAAATTCGAATATCGATTAACAATAAGATTAAATTTTCAAATAGAACACGACGTTATTTGTGGACAATGCTTTAATACATATGAAATGGTTAAAAAGAGGAATACGAAATTATAACGATACTAATCCAAAGGATTAGAAAACTAATCTCTGACAAAGATCGAAAAGGGATAATATTTGAGAAATTTATGATCTATTGGTTTAATATATACGACGATTGTATACAAAATTTTATACAACAATCATTCGTATAAATAAAATGAACAAATATTTAAAATAATTCCATAAAATAAAAAGCATATAATTTTAATTCTTTTTCTTTATTTCTTTCTCATCCTCGTATTATGTATATATATCTTTCTTTTTTTTTTCTTAAAAGTGCTGACACCGAGGTCAAATTTCAACTTACTCTAACAAGATTACATTTCCACTCTTTTCTTCTTCCTCTCTCGAGAAACACACGAGTCTTTTGGCAAAGAGAGCTTCTACCACATAAAGGAAAAGTACCTCACAGCAAGTGGCAGTGCCTACTTTTCGACATACACACACATATATATGTATATACATAGACATTCATAGCTGTTGTTAACACACTCATAAACCTATGTGTGTCTTCTTGTGAATTACTACCATCGCGCATATATACTACTGACTTATCCACATTTATCACGTATGTACTTAGGTTAAGACAAAAAGAAAATGAGAAAAAATAAAAAAGAAATAAAGAAAGTGAGAGAGAAAGGTTTAGGCTTTAGTTAGGGTGACGATTAGGGGTGTTAATTGATGTTTGGCCTCTCGAGAAACGACTTACCGGATTTAAGGTGAACCCTTTTGCTATTACCAACCTAACCAACCCTCTAAACCCTTCCAAACCTTTCGTCTTTTCTTTTCTTTTTTTCTTCACACACACACAGACACACACACACACACACACAGAGGGAGAGAGAGAGACAGGCACACACACACACACACACACACACACAAGCCACTATTACATGCCGTGATTCGACTCCTTTGCTATCTTAATCACGAAAGAAATAAGAATAGAAGTATAAGAAGAAGAAGTAGAAGAAAAAGTTAAGAGAAAAAAGAGAGTGACGTCATTAGTCACATTTCTTTCGTGCGTGGAATTCGTTTTTATTTGCCGGCTAATTTATTATGCTAATTACTTCTCCAAGTAATGCTGTTCTTTGTCCTTCTTTCTTCTCTTATGTTAGATTTTCTTCGCTAGTTTTGCTTCTGAAAACGAACAACGTTTAACCCCACCCTCACCCTTCCCTCTCTCTCTCTATCTTTCTCTTTCTTACGTTACTTTACTTTCTTACATTTCTACGTGTACCCTTTTCTTATCTTTTGACGAAAAAACGCAACATATTTTTGGCAATACTTTAAAGATTTTTATCGAGAGAAATGTCCTCTCTCTCTCTCCCTCTCTCTCTATTTCTTATCTTTCTTTTTCTCTTTCTTTTTCCAACGAAGCTTCTTCATCTTTGTCATTCTCTTTCTATCTTTCTTTCATTTTATTTCACACGATTGGTTAGTTAATTTATCGACACGTTATCTAACCCTAACCCTCGTTATTTTTTCTTTACAATTTTTTACGTTCTGTTCTTTTTTTTTTATAAGTTGTTACAAAAGGAAATAAGAAAAGATATTGGACAAATTTTTTGACATAGAGCAAAAACGAAAGAAACAGAATTGGAATGATTTTAATCCCCACTACGAACGTATTAGGTCCTTTCAAGCGATCTCACGTTTATCGTAGTATTCTTGATGAAAAAAGAGAGAGAGAGGGGGGAGGAAGGGTGAGAAATAGATGAGAAAAGGGGGAAGAAAAAAACTTGTGGACATGGTTTAGAAATGAATCGTTTTTATCCCTATCTTATTCGTCGATAAAAGTAGACTCGTTAGATTTAAGTACGCGTATGTTTCATTTCTGGATTATCGATAAAACCTCGTGAGATCGATTATGACGAATAACAAATTATATATTTAGTTTAAGTGTTTTTTACTTCTGTTGTTCAGTTTTTAACAAAGAAACTTGTCAAATTATTATTATACATGAGGCACTTTTTCTAATAAAATGTTTCATTAATTTTCTATAAAATGAACTCTTTTTTCTTTTGTAGAATAAAAGAAAAAAAAATTACTAAGCCTAATTTTGAAATAAAATATTTGCTATAAGTCTTAGAGTAATGTTAATTAATATTTAATTAAAGCTCAAACACATAATTAAATTTATTATAAAGCTTTTATATAAAATGATACGATCTCGTTTTGTTTAAAATAATAGCAGGATTTAAATAGATTGTACTGTTGGATAAATTAATTAATGCAATATATAATATAATTAATTATCATTAATTTTTTTGATATATACATCAAAATATTATAAATTTAATTATTACAGATATATAGTATACACGCGTTATATATAATTTTCAGATAAAATGATACACACATCATCGTTTAGAAAAAAAAATTCTAATCAAACAATAGACAAAAAACATTTTCGATTAATTTACCAACATATAGATTTATCGAAGTTAATCTATTGATATAAAAAAAAAAGAAACAAAAAAAAATGTTTGAGGAACTGTCGATGAAAAATAGAAAGAAGGAGAAAAAGATATTAAGAAATAGACAGAGATAAAGCAGATATTATATAATATATAAAATAAATAAAAATATATAATGTAGTGTATGTATATATATATATATATATATATAATATCCTGTATATATATATATATACAATGGGATTAGTTAACTTCAAAGTTACATGTCAAGTTTTCCTTGAAGATTAACAATCTGTCAAGAAGAATATTATTCTCCTTTTGTTCTCTTTCTTTATAGAAAGGGAGAGAGAGAGAGAAAGAGAGAGATCGACTATTTCTCGTTCGACGATGTAAAAGACAGTTTCTCCCAGGCGATTATTATTGAAAAAGGTACGAGGACGAAGCCAGTCCATAAATTTTCGACCAACGACGTTTCTTCGTTTCTCTCACGGGTAAAATAGGGAAAAGAAGTTTTAAGAATAAAAAGAAAGAGAAAAAAAAGAGAAAGAGAAAGAAAGAAAGAAAGAGATAGATAGAAGTGAGATAGAGATAGAAAACAGTAGAACTGAGTCGAGATTAACCTTCTCGTCTCTCGCGAAGGTACGCTTATCCAGAAATCTCAGGAGATTTCCAGAGTTGCCTCTGTGTATCATGCTTTTTCCATCCTCTCTCTCTCTCTCTCTCACACACTCACTCAATTTCTCTCTTCCTCTCTACTCTTTTATATTCTTCTTCCTTTTTTGTTTCTGCTTTCTCTTTTATAACATTTTTTTTCCTTGTGTTTTTTCCTTTTTTTTCTTTTTTTTTTTTAACGAGGAGTACCGTTGCCCGTTACTCGAAGCCGGAGATAGCCGATTGGAAAAATCGCGCGAACCGAGCCGAACGAAATTGACTCTGGATGCATCCTGGGAATCTGCCCGAAAGAACGAACGAACGAACGAACGAACGAACGAACCAACCAACCAATGAACGAAGAAATAGTACAGAGAAAGTATAGAAGAAGAAAGAGAGAGAGAGAGAGAGAGAAAGAAAGAATAGAAGAAATAAAAAGAATGAAAAAAAAAGAAAGCTAATAAGTTAACGAGAGGGAATGAACGAACGTGAGAAAGAAAGAGAGAGAGACTTTGATTAACAGAAAGAAAATATATGAGATAGAGAAGGAAATAGAATAAAAATTGTAAGAAAGAAAATGAGAGTGAGTAATAGAGACAAGAAAAGAAAATATGAGATAGAGAAAGAGAAAGAGAAAATTCTATAGAGAAAAGGAAAGGGAATATAAATGTGTAAGAGAGAGAAGAAAAATATAAGAAAGAAAGATAATGTAAGAAAGACAGAATATGATAGAAAGTGAGTGAGTGAGTGAACTCGTTCGTTCATGCAGTAAAGGAAGGTAAAAGCGGGTGGGTGAGTGGAAAAAGGGGGTGAGTAACAAGACGAAGACGAAGACGACGACGACAACGACGAGGACGACGAGGACGAGAACGAGGAAGTGGAATAAGAATAAGAATAAGAATAAGAAAAAGAAGGAAGCAGCGAACCGTAACCCTTGAACTCGTAGGAAACAACAATATTTTTCACCTTTATCGTTCCACCCCCTGTCTTACCGTGGGTTGCACACTACCGAGAGATGACAGCTCGATTCTGAATTCCACCCACTCTCTTACAACCCTTCTCCCTCTCTTTCTCTACTCAATTCCTTTTTCTTTTCCTTCCTAACACTACCCCCACTTACCACCCCCTTATTCATCCTACGAACTTGTTCGGCACTTCCTAGAAACCTGTCAGTTTGTAGATTATATCACACCGTTCGACAGGATATTTTTACATTTTTTTTCCTCTTTTAACGATTACAAGTTTTTTTTTTTTACCGGTCTTTTATTTTTTATACTTTTTCTTTTTACAGGTAACCAAGTGTACGCCGCAAGATAAAAATGAATCGACGATCGAGAAAAAATTCATGTCGATGAATTTAATTCGATCGAATAAATCAAATGGATTTAATGAAAATTTAATGGGAAAAAATGTTTCTACGAATTCGTAATATTCTTTATTTTGTCATTACGATTAGTATTTTCTTTTTTTATTTCTACTCCATGTACGAAGAATAAATTCAATTTATCTAGAAAATTATTAACGTAAATAAAATATATTAATGTAATTCGTTAAAATTAAATTCGATCGTAGAAAATGGATCGCATTTGATAGTAATTATTGGTTTTTTCATTTGTACGTGTGTATTTTTATTCTACATCAATTTAGTTTAATATTTTTTAATCAGAAAATAAGGGTATAATACTTGTTATTTGATAAGATTACTGTACGGGGAAAAGATCTATTTAAGAATGAATGTACCAAGAGAGAAATAAGGACACAAATGGTACGAGAACGAACAGAAGTTAATAATGTAGGATAATAAATATTTATCGGTTCCGGGATTATACGAGGACGAACGCAATTAGCTGCTTTTAATAATTAAAGACAAAGTAACTTGTTCGCTTGGTAACTATCTAACTTTTACTCTTTGGATAACTCTCTCTCCGATGTCTAAAAAGGAACGATGATGTACTATTACTCGATAAAAAGAAAAAAAAAGATAACTTATATACCATTTTTGATTCTTTTTGCTTGATTCATTATTTTTTATTAATTATTTACATATATATTTTATTTTTCTATTTATTCATACAAGTGAATACTTTGATGAATAAATCAGTATAATTTGTATGTACATTTTCATATCTTATAATTATTTCAATATTTTATTTTTAATTTTACTATATTCACATAAATAGAAATTACAATTTTTTAATTGGTTAGTATGATCATAAAAAAAAAAATTAATTATTCAACTTTATATTTTATACAAATATTTACAATATTTAACTTTCCTTTTATATATACTATATCAATATTAATTTAAAAAAAAAAGAAATAGAAAAATTATATGATTATTTTTTTCACGAATAAAATATTTTGTAATATTATAAAAAAATATAAAAAAAAAAACCTATATTTTTTCTTCAATTTAATTTCATTCATATAAAGTGAATATTACAATAAATATCTGGCAAAATATACATTATAAGATAAATTATAATATACAAACTATATGAACCCTTTTCATATCTAATACCTATCACAAGAAGAAGGTATGTAAAATCATGCATGAAACCTTTCCATGTTTTTCAAGGAATGAGTTACGATCGATTTTGAGACACGTTTTATTATCTCTCTCTCTCTTACTCGCGTTTCCTGCTCTCTTATTCATCGACCTAGTCTAACCATCTTGCAAAAAAGGAATGGAGGAGAGGTTTTCCTCGTTGCAGAGCCTCAGAAACGAGCTTTTTCGATGTAGAAATGTCTTCGAATCTAAGGACTCCTTCTTTATATTTTCCTTTCATTTTATTCCTCTCTCTTTTTCTCTCTTATTCTATTTCTCTTTCTACATTTTCTGTAATTCATGTTAAAGAACCTTGTTGTCCATATCTCTCTCTCTCTTACTCTCTTTTTTCTACTCTTCGTTCTTGTTAATAAATCGTTATTATCGAGTTTCCTAGTTCTTGACAGGGAGGAAACGATGTCGTCGGTAGCTAGCATGAACCTAACTGTTAACCCTCCCAATACTATCACTGCTTTAGCCTTCTATAAAATCTTTCAGGTCATCCAATTATGCTTCCATTATTATCCTAGACTACCTTACTCTTTCTTCCTCACTCACTCACTCTTTCACTGGCCCTTTCTTTTTTTTTATCTATGTGTTTGTGTAACTGACATATGTTGTTGGTGTAATAGTATGTGAGTGAAAGAGAAAAAGAATAGGTTTAGTTTGATAATTCTATACAAAAGAATTTCGATCTGTACTATACTATTGGAACTACATATAATGGAAACATACGAAAGAGAAAGAAAAAGATAAAAATGGGGAAACAGAGTAACAAAACTAAAAATAATCATTGGAAAAAATAAAAAAAAGAAAGAAATAAAATATAACATAGAAGAGAAAAATAAATAGAGGAAACTGTAGAGAATATGTGTACAACTAGATGGTAAACTTTTGCTTTGTAAATAGTAATAGTAGTAGTAATAGGGGTGGTTTGTTGGTAGGGGGTAGGTTTGCTATTTAAAGGAGAAGACCGGACAAAAGGTATTTACTATACCGTAAGGATAATGTATATACTGATTAGTGAACATGTGTTCCATAGTATTATAGTTTCGAAGAAAAGAAAGAAAGAAAGAAAAATAGAGGTCCTGTGTTTATTCCAATGGGAGAAATTATGATAGTGTGTGTGTTAGATAGAAGTAGTGTAACGTTAAGGTTGAAAATATTTATAACCATTTCCTAGAAATATGTTTTCGAAAGCGTTCCAACCTAGTATTGCCATTGCACCCATGTACTTTTCCTTCCTAGTAGATTGCAATTCGTGTATTTATGTATGTATGTATGTATGTGAATATGTATTTGTTGTGTTACTCTCTATTGTTGCGTTGCAGTTACAGTTTTCAGGTGCACCCGCCGGTTAACAGAGACCATATCTCGTGTTCTCCAATGAATTTTGCTTCTTTTGGCTTAGGAGACAATAAACCCATCCTCTATATGTCTATTGGTGTGTATGTTTTGTGTATATTTATTTATTTTAGGCTACAAGAGTTTGTATATGTATATACGTGTATATACATATTTGTGTTGGGGGTTATATAGAATATACTTTAAAGAATTCAGAGTGAACTTTGATTTTTTTCACAAAACGATCTACACGACTGACAAATTATTGGAGTGTAACAAAAAACAAATAAGAATAAAATGACAGGAAAAGATATAACTATTACAAAAAAAAAGAATTGAGAGAAGTAGCTTTGATTTTTCACCAACTGCCACACTGCTTAATAATTATTGGAGTGTAAGGAAAAAAAAAAAGACATTATGAAGATTTGAAATACATTTTTTTTTCGTTGCAAATCTGTAATGTGGTATATTTTTAAAATTAATTATACTAAAAAGAATGAAGAAAATTAAACTTTGATTATTCGTTAAATTAGTAATAATTTATTGGAATGTAAGACAAAATATAGAGTCGAAAAAAAAACGTTTTCGTTACGTACTTGTGTACCATATTTGCATTGATTTAATTTCTTTTTTTTTTAATTACATTAACAAAATAAAATCGAGAGACTTAAGATTTGATTTTTCGCTAGTTTCGTGATAAAAAAAAAACCAAAAATTATTAAAGTGTAAAAATAAAAAAATGAATAAGAAAAAGAGGACAAGAGAATGAGAAAGAGAAAGAGGGAGGGAGAAAGAGAGTAGAAAGAAATTTTATATTTTTTGTTTCAGACCCTTCCTGACTTCAACGAGGAGACTGGAAATTCAATCGACTGCTCGCAACCCAGCTCACTGACCAACTTTCGAAGTTTAATTAAAATAACCGCGGTGCTAAGTGAACTCGTAGAAAGTAGTAGCTCGTTCCTGAACGTTAGTACTATGTACATATATACTTATAAGTATATACCTACATACATACATACATATATACGTACGTGCTACGATTTTAACTTGAATCGTTTGAAAGTTCATCGAGTTTCGATGTACATACATAAACACATACACAAACACATATGGACTCACACAAACCTAAACGCACATACATGCATACATCCATGTATGTATGTATGCATGGCATGCATACATTATTATTATTTTCAAATATTTATATTAATTATGCATATAGAAATAATTTGTAAAATCTACAATGAATAACAGAAATATTCGTATTCCCATTTGTTGATTTAAAAAAAAAAAATATTAATATCTTTTTGTAATAAAATATTTCAAAATTCTTACAAACAAAATAACATACATTAGGATAATTAAATATTTAAATTGATATTAAATTTTATATGCACAGAACAGCATATGTATATATATGTATATATATGAAATTATACAATAAAAAGGATTTGATCGTTTTACTTTAGATGATAACGATAGAACACTTATAGTCGTTGAAAAATAAGTGTGCTAACGGATACTCGAGGGATACGCATTACACGAGACAAATACTCTCTCTTTCTCATTCTCTCTTTCGCCATTAAAGTATTATTTACCTGCAAATTCCAGACATTAAAAACTCATTTGCAGTTAGTCGCATCGTGTGATATTGCAGCATTGTATCTTTCTGCCATCTTTTCTTCTCCCTTTTTTCTCTTTCTCTCTCTCTTTCTCTTTTTTCGTATTTACGATTTACGATGTCTCATATTCCATTCTCATTATATTACTTATATATCCTTCCTAAGAAAATATCGTTTATGTTCAACCAAAATGTCACTAACCAACATTTATGCTAATCCGAATTATTGCTCCTCGAATAAATTTGTAATTGCATAAATCAGTTTTCGAAAAAGTATGCTTATACACATTAACATTGATGCTTTTTTTTACGAAATAATAATTAGTAAATTCGAAAAAAAATAAAAAGTAATTTTTTCATTAAAAAAGATGAAAATGTGTTTAATGACTTTTGGCTTAACGTAGATGAGAAAAATAAATAAAAGACGATATTTTAGATTAAAAGAGCAATTTGAAGAAAAACTATTCGTTTCTTAATAAAATAAAAAACAATTAATACAAAATATAAAACTTACTAAAAATATATAAGTTCTTTTTTTTTTTAAACAAATAAATCTACCACGATTATTCACATAAAAATTCATTTATTTTCCTTACAAATATTCTATTTCTCTGAATTTATCTAAAGATTTTCAAACATTTTCAACCTAAACTATCCAATTATAAATTCGTTAAATATGAAGTAAGAATAAAAAGAAGGGGCGAAATTGAAAGGACTGTGATTATTGGGAACGATTTATTCGACTATTTTACATTGGGAATGTGATCGACGTAAATCTTTCCTCAGCACGTACAATATTTATACGAAAAGCTTGCTCGTTCGATTTACGATGGAATACCAACAGCAGCAGCAATAGTACCATCACTACTATATAACCTTAAGGAATTGTTTAATGAAATTCAAACGATGAAAGATGAATAGCATCTACCATAGTAAATATATATATATATATGTATAGTTAGAAAGAGAAGGAGGAAGAAATATGTATGAGTATATACCCATCTCTTTGGTAAAGATGAGCAAAGTGGTGATTACCAATGAGAGTAAGAGAATGAAAACGAGAGAGACAGCTATACATAGATAGATGGAGAGAGAGAGAGAGAGAGAGAGAGAGAGAGAGAAACACATAGACCAACAGCAGAGAGATAACTGGAAAGTTCAACACGATGATGTCGATTTAATACTACGTTTGCAGAAATCTTACTCCTGGTACCCGAACTCGAGCGATGCAATTTCGTGCAAACTTATGGAACAAAATTCAAACAGTTCCAGTTCTCTCTAATACAGGAGCCTACAAGATGATGACTAGTAAAGTAGAGTAGACTAGAATAAACGTTTCATTATCATGCGTAGAGCTTTAAGTACTTCATTAACGATACTACCACCTGTGTTAACTCGCTCGATATAGATTTATTACCAACTGTGTACAATTTAACTATGTTCACTCGAAATTATTTAAATTTTATTTATACTTTTGTTAGATAATAGAAGAAAGAAGAAAGAAAGAGAGAGGAAATAATAATAAAGTGTATGGCGTTTGTCTAAAGAAAATGAAAGAATATAAAAATGATGTCATAAAGAATAACACGACGTGATTTATTATTAGTTATATACGCGTTTACGTTTGTACGTATTTATGTGTAAAGTAATCATGCGAATGACAAGAAGATGTGGATTTCTTATCTTTTTGACTTTGATCAAATATGATATTTCAGAGAAGAAAAATAGAATGAAATATTTTCTTTCTCTAGAATAAGTTGAACTAACGTGCAATATATTACGTTCAAAAAGAAACGATTTTTCTTTATATATAAATTTATATATGTATATATACATATTTTTTTATAAATATAAAATATACGTATAATAATACGTACATATATTTAATTACTAAGATTGGTTTCATTCATTCATTTATTCATTCGTTCATATATCTTAAAAAATTCTTATAAGTTCCTGTGTTATCGCGATATTCGTGAAAACTTTCGTCGTAGTGAAAAGGACGACAGGGAGTCGTGCACTTGCAGTATCACCATCATTCTGCTCTTTAAAATACCTTAAGGATAATATCCAGGCTCTAATGATGTTCCTTATTACACCAAGTGCATCCCATAAACTGTACATACTCTCTCTCTTACCAGACTATAACTACTTCCCATGAAATTCTTTTCCTTCTTTTATATCTCATGATGAAAGATTTCTAATCAGAGTTTATTTCCTTCAACTTATACTAACATAATAATATATTCCTATAACATAATTTACAAAAATTTTGATCAACTTTAAATAACATTTCAAATTAAAAAAATGTCTATATTTTTATTATAAAATTATTTTTATTATTATGAAACTAGAATATGAATTTCTTAATTTATCATATATATTAGAATATATTAAAAAATTATATCGTGTATTTAAATTTCTCCTATTAAATTATCAATAAATCTAATTTACAATTTTACTCATACTATAATTAAATATAATCCTTCTTTTAATCCAGCACACGATACTATCTATCACATATTTAAATATAATTCAAATATAATATAAAACCTAGTCACACATGACAATAAAAAACAAAAAATTAAACGAACATTAAAACGATTATTTCTTTTGTAATAGAATAAAAATAATATTATTTCTTACTTGAGGATAAATGACCGACGAAAGGTTGTTGCAAATCCACTTCTTTTTTCAAACACTTAATAACACCTACACAAACCACCCTCGACAATGTGGCAAGCCTTTTCGTAATATATCCTATACTGTTGCTTGTCTGGTACTCACAGTGCATCCAGTAATCTTCGTGCACGGAATAATCTGTATTGTCCGAAACACGCTCCGCGCCGATTCAACTAACCCCTCTTCAAGCGTACCCCCACCGCCACCCTCAACTCACCCTTCTCTAGTCGAAAACGTGACAAACACGGAGCCTTCCTGTTAGCGCACGAGTTACAGGGATATACACGACAATCAGGATACACGATTATCTACGACTGTGTACTTAAGTGCACGCATATATCTTCACGTACATATGCATGCATATATATTTATATATATATATATGTATGTGTTATACGTATTTATAGTTGGGAACACATATGCATATGTACATATACGTGTGTGTGTGTCTGTTTGTAAGTTAAATCATCAACACGAAATTAGACGAAATGTTATTCTCTTCAATGGTATATTAATAATGGTCACTTATTATGATTATGTTACTTTTTTTTTTATTATCATCGTTAATATTATTATCATTATTATTATTATTTTTTTTTTTAATGTACTTTTTCAACGGGAGTTATATTCTCTTATTGTTTATTTCTTGTTCATTGTTTATAATTCGTTATAACACACCAATTTGTTTCTAAAAATATTGAACGTTTAACGCACTTAATCATCGGTGAATCACTGAAGAACTTTTGACATGTGTAAATATGCACTAAACGAATCACTTGAAAACCTCTTTTTTCTTTAGAAATCGCTCGTTCAATTTCTACTCAACGTCATTCTTTTAAATCAATGCCTCTCTCCATTTTCCTCTCTCTTCTTTTGAAAAAAAAAATAAAATAAAGAAAGAAAGAAAAGAGATGGAACGATGACAAAGTTCACGTAGCATAATTAATCCGATAAAAACACATCTTCGAGGAAAAATTTATTCCAATCTTAATTTTAATTTCTCTCATATTCCTCAAAATTAAATAAAAAAAAAAAAATTTAAAACAAAGCAATAAAAAAGAATTATTTTGTTTTTAGTCTTTCTATCTCGTTCTCTCTCTTTCTTTTATTATTCCAACGAAGAGTGTCCTTGTCCTTCGTAAGACGTAGAATATTTAATATAATGCGATGTGTGTTATCACGCGTAGTAGACACGTGAGGTGACGTGGGAGGAATATAGTTCCTGCTCTACTACGTTGTGTCTTTAAAAGTTTGTAAAACGTAGAAAGAGAAACACAATGATTTTTTCCAATATAGATCTGACGATGATCGTTTATACAGGATCCTGAAGATATCGAAAACAGAAATCAAAACAAAAATTACGAATGTGCACGCATGTAATACGATGACAAAAGAAGGAATCAAAGATCAACCCCTTTCCATCACCTCCGAAAAAGAAAAACAAAACAAAATTACCAACAAACACGAACGAATGAAAACAATGTATAGGTAAAAAAGAAAAAAAGAAAAAGTAATAATAGAAAAAAAAAATGTGAGAGGGTGGGAGAGAAGAAATAAAAGTAAGAATACGAATATCTGGAAAAAAAAGAAAAGAAAAAAAAATTAAAGAAATATAAATATAAAAAAGAGATTAATTGAAGGATAGAAAAATTTAGAGATAGAGAAGAAAACAAGAAAAAAATAGGAAAATTACAACAGGAGAAGTAATCGCGTGGTCACGTTTAACCTGAACGCGAGTGCCGACCGGTTTGACGTTCTCGTCTGCTCTGCGTACCGGGCTGCTACTACTGGGGATCTCCGTATGCTTGTTTTTGCAAACCCACCACACGCGAAAGAGAAAGAGAGAGAGAGAGAAACAAGGAGAAGGAATGGAAAGAGAGAGAGAGAGAGAATGAGTGGGAGAGAACGAGTTAAAGAGAGATAAAGATAGAGATAGAGCAAGAGGGGTTGATCTCCCCACTACAATTATGAGGAGAAGCAGTAGCACAACCACCACCACCACCAACCACCATCACCATCATCCTCACTCACCCTTACTTCCAATACCACCACCACTACTCTACCATCAACAGAAACAGCAGCAGCAGCACCAGACACAGAAACAGCAGCAGCACGACGAAGTTCGGCTGCTTTCGACGATGCTCGGCGTCGCGACGGCGCACTAAACCGACAGGACCTTTCTATCCTTCTCACTAGGTATCTGCTTTTCCCTCCACTACCAATGATACCAACACCATCATCATTTTACTTGTTTACTTGTATATATGTATACACCTATCCTTGTATATTTTCCCCCTCACCTTTTATCAATGTGTACGTTTATTTCTTTCTCTCTCTCTCTCATACACTACACGCACACTTCTATCTTTCTCATTCTTTCAGTATATATAGATATGTGTTTATGTGAATACGTGTGTTTCTCTTTCTCTTTCTTTCTCAATTTATATATACGTGTATGTGTATTTTCTTTTCTCCCTCACTCTCTCTCTCTCCCTCTCTCTTATACTTAATTCGTATATGTGTATGTGTATGTTTTTCTCTCTTTCTCACTTAATTCGTAAATGTATGTGTATCATTCTCCATCTCATTTTGTCTTTACTGTCAAAGTTTGTATGCGTGATTTGTCTATCTCTGTCTCTCTCCCTCTCTTTTACAGCACCTCTGCGCCCCCTTCCAGGGGCCACGGGATCGATCCGTCCCTACGTTCGTATATACGTTCTTCGTCCTCCGAGTTGCTCTGCCACACTAAAGCTTATCCCTCCACTGTACTTGCGCGCCAGAGTTTTCTGAAAGGGTGAGTGTATAAGGAGAAAACGAAAGAAAGAAAAAGAAAGAAAGAGAGAAAGAGGGAAGAAGTGAGAAGGGTAAAAGGGTAAGGAAGAAAAGTCTCGATGTTAACTCGCGTGTCCTTCACGATTTTCCATCCAACTTCTTTACGAGATCGGTCAGCTACCAAAAAAATTATACTATTAAATTTCTATGCTTCTTTCCAAGTTGAATGTACAATTTTTTTTCCAAGGAAACTTTGATTTTTTTTCCATACTTTTTCATTTGATTTAGTTTTTCTTTTTTTGTTTTCCTTTTTGCTTTATTTCTTTCTTTATTTTTGAATACAAACGATGAAATTGTTTCGTATTTTGAAAATTGTTGAATTTATATGAAATTTATTATTCGAAGTAAATATTATTTTCTATAGTAATTTTAAATATTATTTTCTTTTTTCAGACAAATATAAAATCAAATTTAAATAAAATATTTTTAAATTATAATGTTATGTTGTAAGAATTATTCAATTAAATTTAATTAAATTCTTACAAGATATCTTTCGATATAAATCATTGATGTAAATCTTTTAAATCTGATGATCTAGAAATTTTATTTCAAGAAATACAATTTTGTTATCAGTTTTTTTTTTTTTTTTAACAAAGATGGATTTATGAGATAAAAATACGTTTACTCTCTCGATGGTCTTGAAAATTTTCTATTCAAATTTCTTTTTAGGAATCGATTAAAGCCACGAGAAAACTCGAAAGATCTATAGGAAAGTACAAAGGGAAAGATCATTCGTATTTCTATCTACAATCTTAAACGAAAATTTTAACACGGTCGATAAGTTTGAATAATTACTTTCCTACTTTCTGCGTCTCTTAGTCCGTTTAGAAAATTCTTCATGGAAACTTTATGAGTGTAATCTTGAGATTTAGATGATTCCTTTGACAAAAAAAATTAAATAAGTACGATTAATAAAATTCCAATTTTTTTATATGGGAAAACATTAAAGGATATAGTACGATATAATTAAATATATAAATATGCCAATATTTTGTCTTCAAAATAATTGAAATAAAAAGAAAATGTATATGAAAATGAATACTTATCTCTTCTAAAGCAATCAAAACTAAAGTTAACAAAAAAATAACGATATACCAAATAATAAAATAATATTAATAAATTAATTATCGATAAATATATTACTAAAATATAAAACTTTATCAAACAAATAAATAAATAAATTATATAAAAAGTATTAAAAATAAAATTCATATTTAAAAAAAAGAAATCAAATCAAATCAAAATACGACAAGATTAAAACGTACATTTCATTTGAGCATAATAAAAAGTAAAATAAAATAATATCAAATATCAAATATATTAATAATCTCAATAATTGAAATAAAATTATATAACAAATAAATAAAATTGATAATAAATATCGAACATATTATGATTAATCAAACAAGATCAAGTTGAAATTACAAAATTGATTAAATCATTCTCCCTCTCCCCCCCTTCTCTCTCTCTCTTCTCTCCTTAACATTCACTCTCTGTGTATTTCAATCGAGATTAAACTCAAAGAGACACACAAATAGATAGATATAGATATAGATAGATAGATAGACAGATAGTTAGTTACAGAATGAGAAAGAGAGATAGAAGATCGAAATTACGCAGAGAGTAGGATCTCGAATGAGCATAAACGCACGCGCATGTGTATAATCGCTGAGCTTACAACGTTTACGCGTGTTCGATTCTACGATCGTGTTTAGACGCCCTTTGAAACTCGTACGTCTGGATGCTGACAGTTAAACCGATGCTATTGGCTCGCTCGATTGGTGAATGATATCGCACTACTCTCTCCTCTCCTTAGATGATCGATTTGACTAGAGAATATATTACGATATACATCTCTTAACTTCCGCTTCAACTATTCAAGAAAATTCCATTACAATACTTTTCTTTTTCTTCTTTTCTACTTTCTCATTCTTTTGTATAAATTTAATTCGAATTTTCCCACCCCCTAACTCCCACCACTCTCCTATAAACACATACGTACCGCGAACGAATATAAATAAAATCAATAAACGGGTATGCATGATTGCTATTACCGACACCGATATAGATCTGTGATTTTTTTTTAATAATTAAACGAAATTATGTGTAATTACTTGTCTATTCGTTAACAAAACGACGAATACACGTTTAGGATGTAATATTATTTTGATTAAAAAAAATAAAATTATAACAAAATAAAGTGTACCTACTTCTTTTCATTTTTTTTTTGTATTTTTCATTCTCAAAGATAAACAATAATTATAATTTTTAATTGAAATAAGAGACACGTGTATTCAAATTAATTTTGTAATATTAATCGAACAAGAAATATGTATATGTATCTTAATATGTTGTGTACAAAAACACAATCATTATTTATCATTTTTGTTTATTTTTTAATTTTATCAATGAGTTCTATACATATATATGTATTTTTTTTTAAAGAAACAAAAACACAGTTGCGAACTTTTCGAATGGCATCTCTTAATAGGAGGAAAAAAGAGAATCTTTAGAATTGCTTTAGACTTCGATCGTTAAAATGGTCGAAAGATTTTGGAGAAACTTATGAGAAAGAAAGATATAAAGAAAGAGAGAGAGAGAGAGATAAGTAAAAGAAGAAGAAGAAGAGAAAGAAAGAAGAACCCCTCTTTGTTTCTCAATGGTCGCTTTTTTTCAGAACTTTATTACCGAGACGCCAGAGGTTCCTATCCTTTTTTCGTTTATCTTTGCGGTTTTTTTTTCTAACGAAAGTTGTTTATTAAAAACCCAAGGCACACAGGAAGATGTGATGCTCATTCCCACCCCCGTTCTCAACAGTTTTAACTCCCACTACTAAGCCTCTAAGATATTTTAATGAAATTCCTTTTCCAAAGAGTAGTACAGTTTTTATAGATATTTCAGATTTTCTCTTTCGTCTTACAAATATCCAGATAAAAAATAGTGTTATTTTCTTTTCAATGCATAGATAATCAAAATGTGTGTATGTGTGTAGATAAATGTATGTAAAATGGTAAATGTAAAAATAGTAAAGGCCCTATGTAAATAGTAAAGGTATAAGTAAATAGGTGTATATAGAAAACCAAAAAGAATATAATAAATATGTAGATATGTGTATATGATAAATATGTAGATGTAATTATATGATACATTCTATAGATATACGTATATGTGGTACACATGTGTATATAAGTATTGTATAAGTAAGTATATATATATATATATATATATATATATATATATATATATATATATATATATACAAATATACGTGTGTGAATAGAACGCCGAAGGCGAATCGAATACTATTATGAATTTTTAAATAAAGGAAAACCGAATCGAGTTTAACAACGGAATACGTTTCATCGTTCTATCGAACTTCAAAATCATTTCTTCTACTTTATTGTAACGTTTCTCGGTTGATATTGCACGTACCATTTTATCTTACCGAACTCACGTAACATCCTTTATCTTTAACTCTATTTCTATGTATGTATTGTATAATACATTTATTTTTTTAAATATCGTTATATTTCATTCTTTACTTCGATATTGTGATGATACTCATTTTGAAGTAAAAACTTCTTTAGAATGGGTGTGATTTGAAGAAATGTAACGGAGCGGTAGGCGGCGGTGTAACGAAGCAGAGGGGGTCTATGAAACGGCCAAGAAACTAAATAAGAAGAGAAAAAGAGACAAACGTGTAGGATTGAGAGAGAATGCGAGAGAATGAGACGAAATATAACTATACAGTTTCTCCTATTCTCGGCCTTTGACTTGTAGTCCACACCACACCGCACCGCACCGCATTCCGCATTCCACATTCCGTATTCCGCATTCCGCATTCCGTATTCCGCATTCCGCATAGAATTTTTTATATTGTTTAACCAATATATAAAAAATAAAGTCTTCTGGCCTAAGCGAAAAGCTATGATGAGGGGAAAATGAGGGAATTTAAAATGAGAAATAAAACATGTGATCGCGTCCCTAATAGATGGTATAATAAAACATTATTTGTTCGTTAAAGAAAAGCTTTCCTTCTTAAGAAACCATACTTTATATAATAGAAGTATAATGTCTACACAAAGTATAGTAAGTACTATTACAACTTAGTACTAGAATACTAGTATACTAAGTAGTACTAGTATACGCTTTTCGCGTTAGGCGTTTCATTCATCATTAATCATTCATCCTCATTGTGAAAGAGGCTCGTAAAAGAGCCTCGTAAAAAACCAACGTAAACGAGCCTCGTAAGCAAGCCTCGTAAACAAGCTCTGTTTTCACAAGAGGAATGCGGAATAATCCGTCATGCCAAATGCTCAATGCGGAATGCGGAAAAGAGCCTCGTAAACGAGCCTCATTGAAGGGCCTCGTAAAAGAGCCTCGTAAAAGATCCTTGTAAACGAGCCTTGTTTTCACAAGCGAAATGCGGAATAATCCGTCATGCGAGATAATTATCATGCGAGATAATTATCATGCGAGATAATCCGTCATGCGGATTAATCCGTCATGAGGAATAATCGGTTATGCGGAGTAATCCGTCGTGAGGAATAATCCGTCGTGAGGAATAATCCGTCATGCGGAATAATCCGTCATGCGGAATGCTGAATGCGGAACGCGAAATGCGGAAAAGAGCCTCATAAACGAGCCTTAATTTCACGAGCGGAATGCGGAATGCGGAATGCGATATGCGGAATGCGGAATGCGGTATGGTGCGGTGCGGTGCGGTGCTGTGTGGTGCGGACTACGAGTCGAAGGCCGAGAATAGGAGAAACTGTATAGTTTTTTTCTTTCTCATTCTCTCGCAGGCTCAATCCTACATGTTTGTCTTTTTTTCTCTTCTTATTTAGTATCTTGGCCGTTTTATAGACTCCAGCTGCTCTGTTACACCTCCGCTTACCACTCCGTTACATCGCTGCCTACCGCTCCGCTACATTTTTTCAAATCACACCCATTCTAAAGAAGTTTTCACTTCAGAAATTCGCAAACTAGAAAAAAAAGTGTGAAATTAAGCAGAAAAACACGATAAGGAAGATTCCCGAGTTCAACGGAACTTGTTCGTGCATTTCGTGCTCGCAAGAAAGCGTTATTAAATGTGCAAAATAATATCTCTAATGCAGGTAATATTGCGTTCACTGTTAGAAATAGTTAGAAAACGATCATTGTGAGTCATTAAATAGCTTTAAATTAATATATTTATGTCTTAATCCTTCTATTCATACTAGACAAGCATAATCTCAATAGATCACTTTTGTAACATTATTTTTTATTTTCTATTCAGATGATTCGCAATTGGATATTGTGAATTGTGATTCAAGTGTCTCTCTACTGAGAAATAATGCTGAACAGTGTCGTGAAAATCTGCAGAAAGAAAATATTAGCGAAATTTCAAAGAGTTCGACGGAACGCGTTCGTGCATTTCGTGCATGCCGAGAGATGTTTAGCTACCATATATATTTTAGTTACCATAAGCAACTCGTCTCATTTCTTCAAATTAAGAACTTGCTTAATGTGTAATATGTTATGTATTATATGTCAATAAAACGTAAAATAATTTTTGAATGTGGTAACAATATTATAATAATAATATTATAACAAATAAACCCTACAACTATCCTACACCTGATATTCTGCATTCGTCTCATTCTCTCGAAATTTAGTTTTTTGAAGGTTTCACTTCAAACACATGTGATCTGCACACTTTTTTTTTTTTTTTTTTTTATATATATACTTTACTTTTACGATAATTGTGACAGCGATTACATAAATGGAAAATTTTGATATTTTATTATAAACTCGTATCGATATTCGAACTTTCGATAACGAATAAGTGAAAAGTTGAAAATTATCAATTTTTCTCTCTCTCCCACTCTTGCTCTCTTTACTTCTATACGTATTTTTATTTAATATACATACATACGAATGTATTTCATTTACATTTAAATAAAATTCTGTCTTTCATATTTAAACTTATGATAGTACTTATCACGTTCGAATAAACTTGAAATTATTATATGCTGGAAATATTCGTGCATCAATTCAAAATCTTGACAATGAACCGTTGAAAAATTAAAAATAATAGATCTCGATGTATCTATTTTTTTTTCTTTTCATTTTATTATTTTATTGAAATTACATAACCGTACTTTAATATTTCTCTTACGTCAATCTCCTCTACCTTGTTTTTCTTTAGTATTAAATAATATTTATCGTATTTGAATAAATTAGAAAATTATGTTTGTAACTGGGGTATATCGATTTACCCCGACACAATGAATGGACCAGTAAAAAGATGAATATTCATCTCTCGTTCTATGTATATTTATCAAATGTACGTAATACCATTCTTATTCGAGTACGATCAAATACCAGTTTTCTCTATAAATAATAATAATAACAATAATAATAAAAGAATATTAATTAAATTCAATTAAGTCAAATATAAATTAAAAATTATCTTAAAAGACGCATATATATGTACTATATCGATTCATTTTATGAACAATGAACTACAGATAAATCGGGAACAGAGATTTCGTACAAGTAAAAAGGACGGATAAGTGATAATCGAAATCGAGTTAATATTCGATTAATATTATCTGAAGAATTGATGGGAACAATCAAGAGTCAATCGATGCTCCAATAAAAATTTCTATCACAAAATTTTTTAATGTCTTTTTTTATCTATCTACTACATATACATACATACATACATATATATATATGTGTGTATATAGGTTAAAATGTTTTTGTCACTTAATTAAGAATGATCTAGTGAAGAACCCCTTTAATTCGATTACTCTACCGGGTGGCACGCAATAATCGTGATGATAAGGATCAAGGAAACGTGGCTGGTGATCGCTCGTTTTCGTGAACCAAGCTAGTTAACCGTACTCGAGTTGTTCGCCACATTTGCGGCGAATCCGATGCTCCTAGACCACGAATACCCCTTTCCTAACTTTTCCTCCTATTCCTCCTCCTCCCTCCTCATACTCTTCTTCTCGTTCATTCTAAACGAGTACCCATAACGAAGTTTTCGACTTATTTCTCTCCTATCTTCCTTGTCTCAAAACTTTTTTGCTAATTACTATCACCTTTATACGTGTTTATAATAACCATTTGAATAAAAAATAAAAACAAAAGAAATTAAAAGTCAAATAAAATAGAAGAATAATTTTTGATATATCGATTTGAAAAGGATTCTATTTTATATTTTTTATTTATTATTTAACATTCGTATATTAAATATATTGTATTATAAATTGTATATATAATATATTTCTTTTATTGCATAATTGGTCTAAACAAAGAATAAAATAATATTTAAATATAACAGTAATTATAAATAATTCAATAATTAAGCTCGTATAGTCAAGAAAATAAAAAATTAGGTTTCAAATTAACATTTCTTCATAATGAAAATTGATTTAATTGAATTAAAAAAAAAAAATATTATAAGAAAATATTGCAAGAAAATGAAGAAGACGTCGAAATCGAATATGAAAGAAATCGTTTGGAAGTAAGTGAGATTAAAAATTAAATAGAAAAAAAAAAAAAATGAAGGATCACCTCGAAAAATGGTTCAGACATTTTTGTGGATTTACGAAAGAGGAAGTATAATTAACGTTATATTGCTAAGGAAACTCTAGCTGGGTTGGTGGAATCTCGAACTTCACACTTTAAGGTTAACGAAGTTTCGCCTCGTTACGTTCTAGGGTTACCGCTCGTTGAATCTTCTCTCTCTTTCTCTCTTTTCTATCTCTTTCTCACCCTTATTTCACTCTTTCTCTCTACTATGTTAGACGGTTGATTAATTTTGTAGATAACGATCGAGTTCTTACCAGGAGCGATTTTATGAGGTCGCCTAAAAAAGGGCACTTGTTGCTTCGATATACATGAAAAATAGTGTTAAAATCTGTCGAGACCTCTTAAAATCGAGTCATTCGTTTCGTTCCTTACTTGAACGATTTCATTCCAGAATCAACAACCTGGCAACATCTTCCAAACCAACGATCTTCTTTGACTCTGTAACTAACATGATAGAACCAGAACAAAACAGTTAAGTACGGTACGGTATAAATCTTACCATTAAAACATGGAATAATATAATACAAAGAACAACACTTGAAATAGTTGTCGCAAGATTGGATTCGATTTTATAATTCCATTTTTTATTTGTTTTTATTTTCTTCCTCCTTTTTTATTATCTTTTCTCAATCTGAACAAAAACGAGAGAGAGAAAAATAACAAAGTGTTTTAAGCTCTCGATCGTTAGGAGTGAAAATGAAATGGATCTGTGAAATCCGTGCCAACAAAACGTTTTGAATGATTCATTCATGTGCGTCAGTGTAGGATGTTCCGTATCTGATAACGATCGTTCTTTACCACTTACCAGTGTCTGTAATTTAAGTAATTAAGCGGTATAAGCTTTCTTATCAAATGATAATAACATAGAGAAAGATAGAAAGAAAATAAGAGATAGAAAGATAGATGAAAGTAAGAGTGTATTAGAGTAGTCATGAATTTGAATGAAAAAGAGAGTGACAAAGAAACTAAAGGAGAAATTTCAACGATCCAATTTTATCGAAAAGGGTCGAGCCAAAGGGTCATTAACCGACCGGACATTATCCCTCTAACGAGGCGTCCAGCAAATTTAGAACTTTCGCACCCGATCTCACTATCTTTCTCTCTCTCTCTCTCTCTCTCTCTCTCTCTCTNCTCTCTCTCTCTCTCTCTCTCTCTCTCTCTCTCTCTCTCTCTCTCTCTCTCTTGCTATCCTTTTACGTAAACTCTGTTTTCATCGAGATAAAACACAATGCTTGCTCGGACATTTACTAGCGTAATGGGGCGACATACTTTCGGACGACGTTTTGAGAGATCGTATTTCGTTCAATTAAAACCTACAACGAACTATATTCTTCGATTATCGTTAAATTACGTTAGAATATTTTCTATTGGATTTATATATTTATTTATTTATTTACCTTTTTTGTTATTAGAGAAAAATTGTATCATGCTTGTTTTTTTCGATCCGAACGACTGAATTAATTACAAATCTAATCACTTGTATACCAAAGAGAGAGACTGAGAGACAGCCTTTAATAATTTTAATCACGCGTGAATTCACGTTTCAAAGCCTTTTATCTATTCATTTTAATTTAATATATACATTGTATCATATATATATATTTCTTTTTAATCTATGAAAATGTAACATTGAATGAATCACAAATTTAATCACCTATATGTCAAAGATAGATATAAAGACATATTGAAACAAAGCGAACGAGAAACGGATAAAGAATGATCATTCTACCTTTAATAATTCTAGTCATATATATATATCCATACCTTTTGCCATATTTCAAAACCTTTTACGAATTTAATTTCTATTTCTATTATATCTCTCATATAATATTTATTTATAGAGTATATAATATTCTGCTTTTATTTTTAGTGGAATGTTGAAAAAACATATATAAAATCGAATAACCAATAGAATGTACAAAAGTAGTGACAGCTTGATAGAAAATGTATTTGTATCTGTATATGTGTGTCTGTGTCTATGTGAAAAAAAATAGATAGACAGAAAGTGAATGAAATACATAAAGAAAAGAGATAGACACCAAGTGAATGAAATAAAGAACGAGAAAAAGAGAGAAAGAGAAAGAGAAATAGAAAGAGAGAAAGAGAGATAGATAGACGATGAATGAGAGAGAAAGAAAAAGAGAGAGAGAGAATGGTTACTCTACTTTTAATGACTTCAGTCACGTGCGTCCATGTTTTAGAGCCGCAGCTGTTTCGAAAGCAAGGAATAACTAAAACTATCTCTCTCTCTTTCTATTTCTCTCTTTCTATGCGCTATTGCGCACGAAAACATTCGGCGGGTTTTGGGTTTAGTTTAATTTAGTTGGCCGTTCTCGTGACGCAGCAAGTAACCAGAAGCACCGTCATGCGTGTCGTCCTGTAAACGTTGCGACGCGCGTTTCCACCATTTTCACATAGTGAAAATGTGCATGTGTGAGATTGAGTGAAAGAGAGAGACACAAATAGAAATACCAGAGAAAGAGAGAGGAGAGGGAGATACGTATGCGAATAGTCGTTTATGACTACCGTTAGAATATCGCGAATGTTTGCTTGCAACGTGTCTCAACTCCCACGCAAATAACGAGAAACATGTTACAGAAACATGACGTCTTGCATCATATTACCCTACGTTAGTTGTATCATTAACACTTAGTAATAATATGTTTGTTTGTTTTTTATCTACTAGTAAATGGATGTATTTCTTTTCTTGTAATAAAAATAGTAATTAAAATTATAAGAAGGAAAAATAAGATTTGAATATCTTATAAGTTTATAAATAATAATATAAATAGATATTTTATAGAACTACGATTTAAACATAAAAATTGGCAAGTAATAATGTAAAAAGAATATTATTAATTAAATTAATAATAGCATACGTAGAAAAAAAAATATATCATTAGTACTTTACTTTAATGTGTTTGTTTCTTAAATTCTGCTATAAAAGGATATTTGTATAAAATAATAATAATAATAATAATAAAATAAATAATTATGAAACTGTTAGAGTGATTTTCCCTATTAGTCGCCTCATACGACAAGCAGGGATTACTGAGGGAGTATTCTTTCTCGCCCCCTCACGAGTTTCAATAATAATATAAAATATTATTATACAAAACTATCAAAATATCAGGATGCATATAATTCAATGCAAAATGACTGTTGCATTAAAATACAAAAAGAAAAAATTTATAAATAAAATTAACCACGTGTTCATAAAAAAAGGGAAAAAAAGACAAAACACGTCAAACTAATTATTCTCACACGCTTACATCTATTAAATCACATTAAAAACTCGTAAAGTTAATTAAAAAAAAAAGTTTAATAACCTCACACACACACACACATACGAGATCACAATTCGTAATATAATATTCTCTAATTATTTATTTGAATAATTAAAAACTCCGCGTGTGTTATTTATTTTTCTAAACCAAACAGCAGCGAGTAAGCCTAACTTTTTTGTTGGAAGTTTTCTAAAAAAATATAAATAACAAGAAAGAAAAAAAAACAAGAAAGACGAAATAAAAAGAACAACACCAACAAAATAAAGAGAAAAAAATAAAAAACAAAAAAAAGGGGTAAAAGTGGACGAGTTGGGAGGAGGAGTAGGAGTTTGGGGGGAAGAGAGGGCTCGAGGGTTTCGACTCGAGGGTTTGGGTAGGAAATCGACTTAGCCAGAAATCGCTTTACTCCGGAGTTTTCTCGTGCGATGAGGGTTGAACGGGGGAAAAGGAAGGGTTGGATGGGGAAGAATACGGGGGGGGGGGAGAAGTTAAGGGTGGATTCGGAGGATGAGAAAAAGTTGTCGCAAAGTCCACTATGGGGCTTTGAAAACAACCCGTTTTGCCTCTGGCTCTAAAACCTTCACCCTCATCCTCACCCTCACCTCAACCAACCCTACCTCTTTATTCCACCCTCTTTCAACAGTTTTGCTTCTATTCGAACTGTCACTAATTAATACACACTTTATAACAATGTTAGAAACGTTTACGGTCAGTTTATATTATCGGTATCTAATTTAATGTGCTTTTAAATTAATACACCATCTATCATCCAATCACAAATCCATTTAGATGATTTCTATCGTTAAACTTAAATTACGTTAACGAGAAAGGTTGGCTTTAATTTTGATTGTAAGTTGGCAACAACTGCAACACCACTAAAATTAGCACCGATAGAAACACTGGTATTAGCAACAGCAACACCAGCAGCAGCTCTCGTAAAACCACTTGAAGGATGCTTCGGAATTGTCTTGACTATCTCACTTTCTCTTTATATATTGTATATATATCTTTATTTAGTGTATACAAAAGATACTTAACTCTCCTCTTCTTTTAACTTCAATGTAGTGAGCTTGTAATAAGTTATCCTTGATATGATATATTTCCAATATATATCATAAATAAGAAGATTTATAAAGTATAAATAAATCTTTATAAATAAAAACACACATTTTGATAGTATTCTTATTTTTAAACTATAAATTAAATTCTCCTTTCATACGAAAAATTCTATCGAAATGTATTGAAATGTATTTTTTTTTTCTATTTTCATTCTTACGAAATATATATTTTATTTTATGAATTATAATACACACACATATACTATGCTAAAAATATGTTTAAATATTAACGTTGATTATAAAAGCAAAAGAATATAATAATAAAAATTTATTTTAATATACATATTTTTTATTCATGTCAGTAATATTAGATATCAGTATTTACCATAAATACAACATGAAACTAAAAGTCATAAAACAAAGGACATTATTCAGACTGTTAGTGATGTGTAAAATAGGATCTTACAAGGACCTGAAAGTCCTCCCTACCTCCTTCCCTCTCTCTCTTTCTTTCTCTCCCTCTCTCTTACTGTTAATACCGTGTATACATTTGGGAAAGTTAGTAGGGGCGTATCGTAACATAAATCGAGAGCATGGCTTTTCCTCGAATTAATTGCCTCGACTATCTTCGATTTATGTACTGTATCCATTACTTTACAAATCTCTTCCTCTCTTCTCCCTTATCCCCCTCCCCTCTCCCTCTCTCATTTTGTGTCAACCTATTAAATCAAGTAGAAGTAGATTTAATAATAAAAAAAGAAAAAGAAGAAAGAGTATCCACATAAAAGAATAACGATTTATCTTTCTATCTCTATGAAAAAACATTAACATATCTATAAATCGATAGTAAAACGATTCGATTAAATCCCTACCCCTATTCTTCTATCTCTTTCTTACACACACACTTTTTTCATCTTTCTTTTTACCTTTGAAGAAAATCGTTACAAGACAAAGAGATGAGAAATGGTAATTTTAAAGAAGAAGAAGAAGAAGAAAAAGAAATAGAACTATGTATGCATCGAAGTAACTCGAAAAAAGGTAAGACAAAAGTAAGACAAAGATGAAAAGAAAAGAGGAAAGAGTCCTCTTGCTTTAGTACAAGCTACCCCTTCCCCCACAACCCATCACTCTTTCTTCCTTTCTCTCTTTCACTTCAGAAAAGTACTTTGGTCCACTATCGAGCACAAACGCGTCATCACGTTTGTGGGGAAACTTTCACTAACGTCTATAAACGAAAAAGATTCCAACACATTGGAACTTTCAGCTTTCTCTAAAATGTTTTCCATCTTCCTATATCCATCTATATCTCTTATTCTCTTCAATGCATAAAAAGAGAGAAAGAGAAAGAGAAAGAGATAGAAATGCATATATATATATATATATATATATATATATCTATAGGGTACTACCATCACTCTCTTTTACAAAGTCCTGTCGTTGGGTGAGCGCAAGGCCGCCATGCGCCATGGTGCAAAATTTAAAAGTCAAAGCGAATGCAGATTAGGTTAACCTCGTAGCGCGTGTATACACCTTTTCACTTTGCGCGAGCAGCCTCTCTTTTGCCTTGCGAAAACCCCTTGAAACCCTTTCTATCTTCCCTGTACCACCACCTCCCTCCCCCATTACTCTACCCCTTCTCCTCCTCCCTCTACGTCTGGCGTCCATCGTTTGCAGTGAAAACGCCGCCACGTTTTGCTTCGCCCTACACCGAGATGCTTACTTAGAAGGATTATCACTGACTCTCTCTCACACAATCTTTCGTTGAAAATATAAACGCTCGTGTTGATATGTATGTGTGTGTATGTGTATGTGTGTACGCGCGCGTATCAGTTTAAATTTTTTTCCTATGTATTTTTCATCATATACGAAATTCTTCTCTTCTATTCTTTTCTTTTTATTCTTTATGTGTGTGTGTACGCGTATGTGAAACACTTATGTGTTCGTACCTGTCTCGAGTGCGTATGGTAAAAAAAAGTAGAAAAAGAAAAGTAAGAGAAAAAATTGTTCAGAGGAAAGCGAGAGTGACGAGAGAACGTAGTAAAAAAAGAAAAAAAAACAAGCAAAAAAAGAAGAAAAACGAAGAATAAAAAGAAAAAGCGACGAAGGGTGTTTGGGAGGGCTGGGAGGGTGATGAAGGAGGGGGGAGGGACTAAAGAGAGTTTACAGAGGCTGCTCGACGTTCTGAAAAATTAGTCTCGAACTGACGGGGGTGAATGCGTGTGTGGATTTTCAAAAGGGTTGGTAGAGAATCGTGCGAAAGGGAAAGAAATTTTTTCCCTTTTTCTCCCTCTCTCTCTCTCTCTCTCTCTCTCTCATTCGTTGTCTCAAGCTTGGCGTTTTAAACGATACGTTTCAAACGACACCGACCATGTTTTCACGCGTAAGTATGTGTACGATTGCATATATATATATATAGATACATTGTGCATAGGTGTACGTGAACTTTAATAAGTCAGGTGATAACTCAAAAAAGTCAACGTCTTTTCGAGAATTCTGAAGAAAGGAAAGGTGAGATGTACGTTAACAAGGTCTAAAAAAAGAATAGGGGGTTGAAGTTGGACGCTACAGGGTGATGGGTTGGTCGCGTTGCGTAAGAGTGAAAGTGACAAACGAAATGATTATTTTTTTTCTTCTTTTCTTTTCTTTTCTTTTCTTTTTTGTTGTGTTGAGGGTGGTATTTCTCAGAACGTTTATCCCTGAAAATTATCACGAGTAAAATAACATACACACGTTCAACCTAGGATTTTCCTTCGTCATCCCGTAGCTTTTGTCTGTTAGCGACATCTAAAGAGAATGAGAAGGAAGAGAGAAAACGAGAGAGAGAGAGAGGAACGGGGTGAAAGGATGAAAAAAAATAAAAAAGAAAGACGGTGGACAAATAATAAGGGAGCTTTGTTCTCGAGCACGATCCACGTTTTTCTTTCTATGCTTTGTGTATCGTTCAGTTCTTTTCTTGTTTAAATAATAAGAATGAACAGTTGTTATTATCTGTGTTGGATTAATATTCAGATATTATTTTCTCTTAATGATGGTTATTATTTAAAAACAAAACAAAAATAACAAAATTTACTCGACATTCTTCATTATATTATTATCTACAAAGTAGCATAAGTTCGATTGTTATATCGATTTATTTTAAATGTCAAAAATAATCACTGAAATATGACAAAGTTAATGTAAGAATAATTTTTATAAAAATTAATGCACAAATTTTCTTAAATAAAAAAAAATATATATATATTATAATACAATATCAATTTCCCCAATCTTATTAATTTTCAAAAATAAAAAAAACACGTATTTAATGTTACTCATCCGAACGTAATCACACGTATATAATTTTTTTTTACGCAATGAAACCCCGCATGCATAATAATCCGATATATTGTAAAAATAACATTTAATATATTCAAATGATCTACAGTTTTCGAATATTTCCTATAAAATGTCGTAAAAATGTTATAAAAAGAAAAAAAGAATAAAATTCTTTTGTCTTTTTTTGTGCTGTTAAATAAAAAAAAACCGTACGATACACGTATCCTTTTACAAATCGTTCGAATCTCGTCTTACACGGTTGTTCCCATTTGTTGGCCACTCGTGACTTTCCGGTATCCATTGTTCGAACCTATGATAATGTATACGTATGCGTTTGGAAACAGGGAACAATTCTCGGCCATCCATCCGTTTCTAGTCTCTCTCTCTCTCTCTCTCTCTCTCTCTCATGCATGGCGATTCCGATAATGATACTTCATGCACTGTACCGCAACGAGTATAACTGTGACAAGAGTGAGTGAGTGAGTGAGTGAGTGAGTGAGTGAGTGAGTGAATGAGTAAGTGAGTGAATAAGAGAGAGAGAGAGAGAGAGAGAGAGAAATAGACGAGTGGCTTATTAGCGAAAACGAAGACAATGCAAGCCAGTGTTTTTTCGTCACGGCCGATAGTTCGTCACGCGGCCTGTTTTTCTCAGCGTTAGCCACTTTTGCATTTAAGATAGAAAGAAAGGGGTTGAAGAGGAACTAGAGGTAAAACAAAAAAAAAAGAACAAGGGGTAGATAAAAAGGAGGAGTGGTGGGAACGGTATCGTCCTCGAGATTTCGCGAATGCTTGTACATCTTTTTATTTTTTTATATATTTTTGTTTCGTTCCTTCTTTTTCTTTTATCTTTTCCTTGTTTGTTATTTTGTTATTTTGTCTTTTTTCTCCTGGTTTTTGATTGTGTAGGTGTTTTTTTCTCTCTCTTTTTTGTTGTTGTCTTTCTCACTTAAAAAAAAAAAAAAAATCGTATACGCTAACGCACAGTTTCACGAGAGGAAACTTGAAAATCGTCGAAAAAGTAGTACAACGGATACTTTACACCACGAACGGGATGGAAAAAAAAGATAAAAGATACAAAAATAGAAGTAGGGATAAAAAGAGAGAGAGGATAGAAAAAAATAAAAATGAACCCCTTGCATGGTGTTGATCGTATCTTCCGATATGATGTTTAATTTCGTTTGATGTCAATAGAACCGAGATAGAAACAGGAGTTAGGGTGATATATTATATAAAAAAATATATGGTGTTAGGTATAATTTTTTCATCGATATTTTAACGATAAACTATTATCGAATATATAAATAGATAAATAAATAAATGTATAAATCAAATTGAACTGTATGAATATTTAAAAAATTATAATTTTATTCGATCCGATCGATATGTTAAATATCGAAATATAGTTTGGTCGAATGAACAGAAATATAATATTATAATAAATACAACTTTACTATCTTTTACTTATTTTTTCTCTCTCTCTTTCTCTCTATTTCTCAATCAATCTTTCTTTTCATTCTTTCTATCTAATTTAAACTCGTCGAACAGACTTTTAATACAAATTGCCATAACCGCCACAGAAATTTGTCCTTGTGGAATGTAAAACTCAATTTATGAGAATTACTTACTCTAGACTCGAGTAAGACCGAAGTTTCTCAAAGAAACTTTTTCTCCCGTTCATTTCAGAGTTCATCGACTCCTTCGAGACTTCACAGAATGAATGAGAAGAAAAAGATGCGTATATATACGTATATATATATGTGTGTGTGTACTCACAAGATCTTTCATTTGTATCACATCAGAAAGTGTCAACGTAAGTAACAACTAAAAATTTAAAATAAAAGAACAAAAATTTTATGGGAACGATTATGTCTTAGAAAAAATATTATAAGAATCATGAATAAATGAATGAATGAATTTCTTGTTTGATTTGTCATAATAATTGCATGTAAATGTAATTCCTTTTTTTACTCATATCATTTAGTTATATTTTTTACTCATATCATTCATCAGTTAAATATCATCGATACAACTGTATTATTACAAATAAAAGGAAATTAAAAATATTAAATTGCAAAATCAAAACTATACGAGACTGTTGTATTAATATGCAATTTTTACACATAATATGAACAAAAAATAAATGAATAATTTATAAATTGATAATCAAATATATAGAATCCTTATCATATAACATTTAATTTTATTGTTATTGAAGTCATATATATTAATTGTTATAGAAATAAAAAAATCTTATAGGATGAGAGTATAACCGAAATATAGACATACATATATCAAATGGAAGGGTTAATTATTTTCAACTGTCGTGTGTGCACACGCAACATGAATTCTTCGAATTCCTGTGGTTTAAATGGATTCACGAAATACGTGTTATGTATCCCCTTAACATAAGATTTTCTCTCTCTCTTTCTCTCACTGTTTGTCTTTTAGAGAGTAAAGGATGAAAATAGAGGTTCTACGTTAATCGTGTTGGTTGGTCTTGTAACAGTGTTGCAACGTGATCGTGTTGGTCGGTTTTGTAACAGTGTTGCAACGTGATCGCGTAGCTCGTAATATTCGGTGTCTCTTGGATCTATCCTAGCTCGAAACGAGCTACGCTCGAGGGTGCTGACCTTTCCGAAATACCTATAGATAAGATACCTAGATAGATAGATAGATAAATAGTTAGAGAGAGAGAGAACGTCACGTAGATACCTCGTATACACGTAGATAAAGATTTAGAGGTACGATAAAGACAGATAGAACTAGGATTATTTGACTTCGAATCGTGTACGAATGATTTATCGATCAATGATAATCTTCAATCGATACTAAACTTCGATTTATTTCAAATAAATCTAATCCTTAAAATATACTCAATCATTTAATCTTTAAGAAATATTTAAATCCTTCGATATACGTATGTATATGGTTTTGTATTTTAAAAGAAACTTTGAAGATGAAAAGTTATATTCTTTTAATAGAATTATTAATAATTATTATAATTGTGGATTTTAAATCTTCTGTTTAATAATTATTAAAATTGTCACCTTCTTTTAAAAAAAAAGAAACATATTGACATTAAAAGTTATATCGTGTTAATTAAAAATGACTTGAATATAATAAATAATTTTCTATACGTAGAATAATGAAAAAAAAAAAAACTAGAAAATAATAAAATAATAATAATTGTAATATTAAATAGACAAAAAATAGTAGCTTTAAGTATTTTAATATTTCCCTAAATATAAATCCTGAATTAAATTAGATAAAAAATCTACACAAAAAATTGTATGATTAAATATTTTATGAAACTTATAAATATTACTTTTCTCTCTCTCTCTCTCTCTCTCTTTTCTTTTTTCTTATTTCTCTGTTGTAAGTTACATCTATAAACCTCGTTTCTTTTTTAATTCTTCGACTTTCTTTTCAGTCGCATGTCAGTGACATTAAACATTCATATTCTTCCGAAACTCAAACTTTAAAATTCTCCCATGAACGTCAAAGTTTCTATCTATTGTCGCTACTACCCCTATCCAAGGAAGAACTTGTTCCTCACTTCGACTTAAATGTCGTAAAGCTCGACTCTCAGTTTCGTAGAGTGATACATACGTAGAAGATAATTCACGTAAAATGGCTGAGCTAAGTATAAAGGAACAGGAGCTATTCGGTGAACGTGTTGAAAGTTTAACTTTCAAATCCTCTGTTAAAACGATCCGAGTTAGTCGAGCGTATCTTCTTAATATTACGATTTTATCTAATACATTTTTTTGTATTATTAATTAAATAATTTTATTGTATTATTTTTTTGTATAATTTATTTTAAAATAAAAAATAAATTTTTTAATAAAAAAAATATTATTTATTTTAATATAATCAAACATTTTACTAAAACAACATCAAAATACAAAATATTAAATTATTTTCTAATTAAATGCAATCTTATATAACGAAACTACAAATTATCTAAAAATAACATAAAAACAAATTCATAACTATTAGATTAATACAAAAAGAAAGTAATATTATCTCAATAAACTCTTTACATATAAACACACACACTCGTGTCCGTATAATATAAAAATCAATAAAAATTCTCAACACTTCAATAAGTTACTTACATTAGAGATACAATCGAAATGTGTCGAATACCTTTAGATTGGCTTCGACATATTTTTATTGGAACAAAGAAAGAAATAAAGAAAAGTAAAATAAAGCTTTCGTGAAAAACGTTAATGGAAGGTTTTGTTCTATCGACGGATCGAAATATTTATTCTTGCATCTGTCTTCTTCGAACGTTTTAACGCCAATGGTGAGTACCACCCACTCCCTCGGGAACACATTTATCGTTCTTCCTCGAGAAAATGGGTGGTCCGGTAAAGGGGTTAGTGTGGTATAGTTTAAAGGTTGTAGAATAGTAGAGGAAAGGGCTAGATGGGTAGTAGTGGTGGTGATGGTGGTGGTTGAAGAACAGAACGACGTGTCGATGGAGAACCGCTACGTGGTGTGGAAAGGTACGCGTTACTGCCAAAGATTTATACTTGGTCACGCCTAGAATGTCCAGTTTCTATGTACGTGTGTATTTGTACTCGTATGTGTATATGTGTGTTGTGTGTGAAGATGAGAGAGAGAGAGGTAGAAGGAAAATGGTATCGTTGAAGCTTACCTCCGGACAGAGAAGATATGAGAATTCCAATTCTCTGTTATACGACGCGTTCCAAACTCGATGCATCGTCAAATTCTATTGTCTTCTGCATCGTAACACCCCCATCAACCTATTCGACTATTTCACTGACATTTCTGTTTCTACTTTATACCGAGATAACTTCGAATAAAAATCGTATAGATTGAATAAGATATTACTAAAGTTATTCTATCTGATTTCTTCATCTTGTTTTAGTGAAATAGCATTTCATTTTTTGTAAGATATTTATAAATTTTGGTTATATTGTTTAAACATATGGGGTATTTATGATTGCATTTTTGGAAGAATCGATTACATGGAGATATGACAGGACATTTTTCTTTGTTTTATTTTTTAATAACATTTTATTTTGTTTTTAGAAACAAATTTGATTAATAAAAATATTAAATGATACGACAAGGTTTATAATTTTCATTTATATTGTTAAAGGTATTTTAATCAACAATTTGCATAAGATAATTGTTTTCTATAAATTGAATGAGATATAAAGAAGGAAGTTTTATCTATTTTTTTTACAATCTTTTTATTATTCTTATAACAATGTTAAAAAAATATTAAAGAGTATTTTAATTAACAATATGGTCGGATAAGTAATTTTGTTTAGGTTGTGAAATAATGCGAAATAAAACTTTATTAATTCTTAATCTTATAAAAGAAGAATAAATGAATTTTCGTATTGAACAATAAGATAAGAAAAGTGAAATATAATTAGATATGACAGTAACCTTTTGAATGTTCACAAAGTATCTTTTGAAAGTTTTAAAAGAGAGAAAGAGATCGTATTATACGTCAATGACGTTTCCTAGTTCGTGTTTTCTGAGTTACAAAGGAGACTTTCTACCCGTACTTTAGAAGGACGAGTCCCTCCCTTCAGGAGAGCTTGTCATTAACCTCCGGTTTTCCATCAGAGAAAAGTCGATAGCGTCTTCATTAAAAACTGATAGGGAATGCCACAACGGAAAGAACGACAGCAAGGGAAATGAGAAACGAACGTATAACTGGTAACAACAATAATGAACACCGTTGTATGATTTATCTCGTTTGAATACATTCGATTTTTTTTTTCAATGGCAAGGGAAAACGAAGAGGAAGAAGAAAAGGATAAATAAAAAAAAATAAGAAATAAAGAATAAGGGAGCAATTTTGTTTTGATTTCAAATAAAACAATGACAACATATTTTATCGAATAAATGAACAGTTTGTATTTAGAAAAGAAAAAGAAAATCAAATAAAACAAAAAATGTAATAAAATCGAATGAATTATTTTATTCTGTTTGGAATGGAAAAAAATAAAAAGAAACCTATGGTAATAAAAATACAAAAAAAAAAAAGGTGTGAAATACACACACTGCGTTATATAAACTGTCTCGTTTGAATTGATTTAATTCGTTCATTCAATTTAGAAAAGAAAAAAAAAGAAAAAAAAAATACGAAATAAAATATTAGAAAAGAAAAAAGATAAAAATGAATATACACAAACCATTTGAAACGAAGTATAGTAAATAAAATGAAAATGAATGAGCATTCAAGAAAAAAAAGAGAAAGTGTTAGGTGTAGTAAGGCGTGAAAGGAAAACAGTCACTTTTCTCTACCCCTTTTCTACCTTTTCACACTACAACCTTTTGCGATCTTTCACTTCCATTCGACGCCAAACGCTCGACAATTCTTCCCCTCGATTGAATTTCAATACCTACGAAATTAGGTTCACGCGACTCGTATGCACCCTCTTTCTTTCTTTCTTTCTTTCTTTTTTTCTTCTACTACTCCGTTTTTTACTCTCTTTCTGATTTTTTTCTTCTTAACCTTCTTTCTTTTACGTTTTCGTAAGAGTTAAATCTACGACTTTTTTTTCCGTGAGTTTCAAGTTTTCTTTTTAAAATATCCTTTTTACTAGATCTTCTGATTTATAGTTTATGATAAAAAAATTATGAAAAATATTATCGAAAGAAAAAAATAATATTTTAAATTGTAAAAATAGAAGAAAGGAGTGGGGGGGGAGGGAAATGAATTAATGACGTTGAACATTTTTTCTCAAAGAAGAAGATCATTTTCTAAACGCGTAATACGAATCTATTAGAAGGAGGCCTCTTTCTTCTTCTTTCATAAAGTACATAGTTTGCACGACATCTGCAAGGTACAAAGATTTACGAGAGATAAAGGGAGATCATTGACTTTGCAAGGTGTCGCACCTATCTTCCTCGTTTCATCGTTTATCATCAGGAAAGTAGACGACGAAGAAATTTACCACCACCACCTATCCCTCCTACCTATCAACCACCCACCTTTCTCTCTCCATCTACACCTTGGGATCTTCTTCAAAACTTTAGAATAGATAAGAAAAAAAAACACGAAAGGAAAAAAATAAAAAGGAAGGAAAAAATATAGATCTCTACTAAAGATCCTAGATATTACATCCCATTCTGTCGTTTGTTGGTAAAAAGAAAAAAGAATAAAAAGAATTAAAAAAAAAATCATAAAAAGTAAAAGAAAGGATAAAAATTGATTATATTATACAATTTAAAATTTTTTTAAATATTTTTTAAATTGTATAATATAATCATTTATAATTTTATTAATATAATAATTTAATTTTTTATAAATAATATATATATATATATATATATATATATATATATAT
>NW_015148970.1:4023576-4057660 GCF_001465965.1 Polistes dominula
AGTTTAGTTTATTTTATAATTTATTTTAATATTATTATATACAAAATAATATATATATATTATATATTATTTGTATAAATTAAAAAAAAATTTATAAAATTTATTGTAATATACAAAAAAAAATTTTATATATTAGTTTTGTTAATAAAATATATAATATAAAAAATGCTACAAAAATATATATAATAGAAATTAAATAAACATAAAAATGGTCAAATATTCCATTAAAATAAAATAATTCAAAACTAGTAAAAATAATTATTTCGCAATGAATAAATAAATAATGATAACTTGTTGAAAAAATAACACAAATAATTTTCTCAATACTACAATATATTTTAATCCTTTAATTTTATATTATTTTATTAATAAACCATGATAAATCATTCTTCTTGCAAAAATTCCCCATACTCTTAGTTTTCTTTTACCAGTTAAATTATTGTTTAACTTTTTCCCGAATAAAGAAGAGATTAGCAATGACGAAGTTGAGTGAAAAAGAGAGAGAGAAAGAGAGGGAGAGAGTACGAGTGATAAAAAGAACGCATTTGCACGTGCGAGAGACGTGTAAACGCGATATCGTAAGACCTCCTTTGCATTATCGCGAGGTATATTCCCCATAAAACACGCGGAGTCGCTTTCGAGCATAAGCGAAGCCTGCGAATAATGTTCTTCATAGTACAAGCGTTCCTTGTGTGTTCATTCTTTACTTCGAATTCTTTAAGAAAATGGACAAACATTTTTCGCATCGTCTTGGAATACCAACATTTTGTAAACAATTTTCATAATTTCCATCTTCCTGATTTTATATTTTTTTGCAACAATTTTATAGAAATAATTGTATCATTTATAATAATTATCGATCAAAAACGATCATTAATATTATTTTTAATTTTTTTTTATATAATTGGAATTAATATTTATTTGAAATATATTATATACATTTATTGTTAATTATTGTTTCAATATATTATAATATTAAAGTATCTTTTTAATAATTTTTAATTCTATTTTTCTTTTATCTTTTTTTATATACGATATATTTAATTATACCGTAAATATATTTATTTATGTTTAATATTTAATATATTTATATTTATATATATTATATATTATATTTTATTTATTATATATGATTAAAAGAATTAAAGAAATCGAAATATTACAATAATTAATTATAAATTTTAAAATCAATTACATAATAATACCATGATAATTATACCAACAACAAAATGTACTTTAATATTATCAAAAAAAAAATACACATATAAAATCAAAATTGATACTACTTTTTCTTTAATGATGAAAAAATTTGTTTTACTTTTTTATTAAAATATCGAAGAAACTATTGACACAATCCAATAGACGTAATAAATAAATAGATAAATAGATAGATAAATAAATAGATAACATGAGACGGTTAGAATATTCTCAATAGAGATCGTGATATCTCTCTTTGGTAAATATATACCAACGAAAGGGATACATACCCTTTAGAAAATTCAATGTAACGTGAAACACAACGTGTAATAATTTACGTATTTACATTTCTATATACATATATATGTGTGTATGCATGTTCATCGTAGAAGATGTAATTTTCCACTTGAAATCGTAATAACATGTACTCTAACATAAATTCAAGCATATGCATATAATGCTTAGGTTTCCCTCTTGAACGCATTATCACGCTCGCGATCACGTGCCATTAGAGTTGTTGTAACTGTTAAACTTATACAATTTCAAGATAATGTTAGTTTACCGGACTAACTTAGACGTTAGTTGGATAGAAATTATGTTGTTAACGCCGAAGAATATACAGAAGTAATATTATCTAAACGATTTATATTCTTTTCTCTCATACACATATACACATACACATATATATATAATACATATTTATTTTTCATAACATTAGTTACTTGATAAGAAGCTTAATGATGGACTTAATCCACATAAGATCTTCGTAATATTCAATTAAAAAGTTAATTCTGTCGTTTCTTATATTTCCTAACATTTTTTATATTTTTAATTTTCCCTAAAGAACGGCAAACGCTAAATGGATTTTTTCTTTTTAAAAAACTTTTGTTAATAATTATCGCAGAGGAGGATGATATAGAAAGAAAAGAAAGCAAATAAAAAATATAGGATATTAAAATTTTCTTAGGGGGATATAAATTTTAAGGTTGTGTGTTGTAAAATAATTAAAATCACCAAGTTTAAAATACGTACGATGTATTTTAATTGATTTCACATAACTATCGTAATAATTTATTTATTTTATTATCATCTATAATATAAATGTATTATTAAAAAAAGAAAATAAAAATTTTATTTACAAATAATGATAATATTAATAAGAATAATTTTGATTTTCCTTAAAAGTTAACTAAAATATTGAATTAGAAATTTTCTAAAAGAAGAACATAACGTGAAAAAAATGTTGAGGTGATGATATGTTAAAAGAGAAGTTTATAATGTTGGGGAGTTTTAAGTATCGAAGAGTAAACATAGATAAGTAGGTAGGCGACGAAAGATTAAAGGGAAAAGGACCCAATGGTCGAAATAAAGAAAGACGATGTGTGGTCTTTTCTTTGTAAGTTGAGTAAGTTGTGTGTGTAAGTCTGTGTGAGTCTAGAAGGTTCTCGAGCGATATCGGTGATTTGTTTATTAGACCGAGCTGGACGTTAGGAAAATTCGAGAACGGTTCGGAAGATGGTTTATCCCTCAGGGATGCAGGGTGGAAGGAGAAACTCATAAGGAGAAGACAATCACGCGGGTGCGAGCGTGAAAGAGCGTGGTGAGAACCGAGCGACGAGAGCGAGCGACAAAAACGATACGAGATGAGCGATTAGAGAGTGATTAGCGAGTGAATAGCGAATGAGTAACGAGTTGCGGTAAGATTGCGGATATTCGCGGATATCGTGCGTTTTGTGAAGTCAGAGTGAGTGTGAGAGATTGTGAATTGTTATTGTATACTGATTATACTTGTCGAAATAAAGAATATCTTCTATATCTTAAATGGTACACGGGAAGATTAGATATCCTTAGCCGGATACAGAATAATTGATTTTCCTACAATAATTATATTAGAAATAATTTTGTAAATCAAATATATATAAAAATAAAAATAATTTTATTCTTTCTTAAGAGATAACTCTAAAGGATTGAAAGTTAAACATTTCATTGACGTGATATGGTAAAAAAGAAGTTAATAATTATGTTATAAATTATAATAATATTATGTTATTAATATTAGAATATAAAGTTAATAATTATGTTAATTTTGTAAATCATGTATATAAACATATATATAAAATAAAAATAATTTTGTTTATTCTTTTAAAAGATAACTCCAAAAGATTAAGAGTTAAAAATTTGTCTATAGAGATAAACGTAATGTTAGTTAAAATCGAATAAAATAAAACTAAAAATAAAGAATAAAGTAATAGTTAGGAATCGAAATAAAAAGCAAGAAAGCAATGAAAGTAAATAGTTGATAGTAGTAACATCAAAAAGAGAAATAGATACGTTTCTCGAAATGCAAAATGCCATTAAGGTAGGTTGGTTATCGTCGTTCCGCAGTAGGACGCGTATTCGACCGCGAAAAGTTTTATCGTTTGCGCGGGAAACACGTGTAAGTTAAAGTTGAACTGAGTAAGTCTCTCTCCTCACTCTCGGAGGAGGAAGTTTAGTAAAGCGCTTTTACAACTATCATCCCTCTTAATCCCCACGGTGGCTGGCGGGTCTGCAAGGCTTCACGTTTACCCCCTTTTCGTACACCCCTTTTCGTAATACACCCCCTACCTACTCTCATCCTCTCCCCTTTCTTTCTCTCCTTCTATTTATTTCTTTCTCTTTTTCTCTGTGTATACTCAGAGTTATTCGTCCGTATCGATTTCGAAAACAAACATTTGAAAATCCGGACGTAAGCCACTAGAGCGTTTATAACCGTCTCACTATTTCTTTTTGTTTTATATATATATTCTTTCCCCAATCAAGTTTATCTTTCCTATATTAAAAAAATACAAATAAAAGTGTTTAGTGTATGAAGTGTGTATATTTATATATATAGCATAAAAGTATTATATATAAAACACAAAGATATTTATTTGCAAAAAAAATGGAAGAGACATTTTTTTCTATTCTTTTTTTTTTTTTGACAAAAGTTTATTCCCTCTGATACACTGTTTAAAAATGTTATACAAAAATATGACAAAATTAAAATAAAATAAAATAAATTAGCAAATTGCAAGACACGCGAAAGAACGAATAGAATAGAACAAAAACAAAGAAATAAGAAAGAGAGAGAGATAAAAAAGGAAGTAAAGAAAGGAAGAGGATAAAAGTAAAAGAAGAAAGGAAGGATGTAGGAAAGAGAAGGTTCCTCAGGAAAATACAAGTTGCTTGCACGGCCGCGCAAAGAGAAACGGGCCGAGAAGCGAATTTACGAATCCATTGGCGAAGCGGTTCACGAAAGCGGTTGTCGCACTCGAGTAACTTCTCTCACGAAGAAAACCACGAGGGAATGTAATTTCTGCCAGTCCAGGGTCTCCGAGTTTCGTTTCGCTGTCTACCCTCAGGCATAGTAATAGTACTACTACTACTACTACTACTACTACTACTACTACTACTACTACTACTACTACTACTACTACTACTACAACAAATACTACTATTATACTGTAACACTAGTAAGTAATATTAGTAGTAGTAGTAAGGTACGTCTGACAAAAGAAAGAAGTAGAAAAAGAAAAAGGGAAAGGGAAAGCTAGGAAAAGCCGAGATTCTATGTACACACATACACATACAGAGACACATAAATATATATATGTTAAAAAGAGACAAAGAAAGAAAGAAAGAAAGAGAAGGAGAAAGGGAGGGACAGAAAGGTGGTGAGAAAGGGTGAAATGGGAGTTGGTGGGTATGAACTGGGGGTAGGTTTAAAGCGTGACGAGATTACTCGTTGTCTGACAGAACGGCCATGGCTTTGTTACTCATTGTCAGAGCCGACAACTTTTGCCGCGTTCTGTGTCAAGTTGGGCGCGTTTTCGCGTTTTGCTTCCGACGACGACGACGACGACTACGACGACGACGGCCCCGTCCCGACGACCGTAATGAAAATTCATACACGGTGCATTAAGTCGTCTAATGACCCGTCGGGTGCCTAACGACGTCGCAGCTTTTCCCCGTCGGCGGTTTCTCACCTTTTTTTCTTTCTTCCTTTCTTTATTTCCTTTCTTTTTTCTTTTTTTTTCTCTTATTCACTCTTATACTCACGTCAGTCGTTCTTCGTATCAGACGTACACGTTCTCACTACTGTAAAATGACGCAATAGGCAAAGTCGTGGCAGTTGCAATAACCCACCCCAGCAATCACCACCACCACTACACTTTTTCTTTTTTGCTTTTTTTTTTATTTTATTTGCTGCTGCTTCTTATTTTTTCCTTTCGTTTCGTTTTTTATACTTCTTCCTTTTTCTTTATTTTTTTTCTTTTACTCTCCTTCTTATTTACCCTCTTTCTCTTTCATTCACTTTCTCTCTCTTACGTTACGTTGACTGGTGTTTCTTTCTTGAGACCTTAGCGAATCTTAATTTGTACGGTTACACCACCGACCAACCCAAGACGTCTACACGATACTTCTCAACTCGCTTTTTTTAATTACATCGCTTTCAAACGTTTCCTCTTCTTTTTATTTTTCTTTTCCTTCTTCTTCTTTATTTCCTTCTCTCTTTCTTTCTAATTTTCTTTTTTCCCCCTCCCCGTCCATTTTTGGGGCTCTGTATATTCCACTTTTCACACGGAAAAAAAGCTTTGAAGCTTTTCGGATTGAATCGCGAATCTACGTTCGAAGGTTTAGTGCGGGTGATTAGGGTCGCTAAGTGAATCGGGTCGATCGAGCGAAACGAAATTGAAAAGTCGAATAATCGACTCTTTCCTTTTCTTTTTTTTTTATTTTTTTTTTTTTTTTATTTAACTCCCACCTCCTTCTCTACAAATTTCTATAACCCCGTCTATTTCATTCGATCGGGTGATAACTTTAACAGTTTTTTTATTCTTTTTTTTTTCTTTCTTTTTTTATAGACTTTCAGACTATCGCAGATTTTTTTCGAACAAATTTTCATCAATTTTATGATAAAAAATTATAGGATAAAATAAAATGTCCGACGTTCTATTTCTCCTTTCTTTTTTTTTTTTATTATATTTCGTTTTACTTGTAGAATAAATTGGCTGTTAATAATATACAATAAAATTTTGTTATTCTTTTTGTTAGATCACACTTGCATTTAATTAACCGGTGTTAATCAAAAGAGGTTTTCGTTTTATATTTCAAAAAAATGATGATAAAAAATAAAGAGAAAGGGAAGTTACTTTGAACGAAACGTTCGTATATGAAAGTAAACGAGAAACAAATATTTAAACAACTTTTAAAAGGAAAAAAAGTTTATTATTTTGTTAATAAGATGAATTCCATGGAAAAAATATACAAGGAGAAATCTTGCGTTAGTAGAAACAAACTTTTCTTATATCTCGTTGTACTCGTAACAAAGTATATGATTTATAAAATACAATAATCAAATAAAAGTAATATAAATGAAATCATATTAAATCAAATTTTCTTATTAAGATTAAAATGCAAAAGAAAAGAAAATAAAAAGATTTGATCTGTTCAAAGTATCACTTACGATTGAATAAACTACAAAAGAAATAATACAACAAAATGATTATACTAATATTAAATATTAATTATTTCTTAACAAAAAAAAAACAAAGAAATAAATAAATATCGAATTATAACGATCCCTTTTACAAAAAAAAAGAATAATAATAATAATTCACATTAGTTAATGAAATTAATTTCATAAGGTTGATGGTGAGGTTGAAGGGATGAACGTAATAGGGTAGTGGTATCGTTTAGTTAAAACAAGTTGCTCGGTAGCATTTCGATAAAGTGCTTTATCGGTTTTTCTCCGGTGATTATAAAGCTCAAGTGTCAGACTTTCACGTATGTAAATATTCATCTAATGCGCAAGCGTTCGTTCGTTCATTCGTTCATTCGTTGGTTGGTTCGTTCGTTCGTTTTCACTAGCATGATACGCAGTTCGCGTATTAATTATTACCCACGAGCGTACCGGTAGATACGAAATAAATCCTTCGCTTGGTCAACTCTCTCTCTCACCCTCTCTCTCTCACTCTATGATTATGGTTTACTGGAAACGCTGCAATTAGACCGTGTAGTCGCTCGTATTAATACGCGCCTTTACGAGCAACGGCATTACGTACATAAATGACGCCAGCGAATCTCGCGGTTCCAAACACGAATACTACTACTACTACTACTACTACTATTACTATTACTAATACTAATACTAGTACTGTGATAAAGCCGTATTAATTTCAAACTATCGATCCTTTCGATCTAAACCGTCCTTCTCCCTCAATCCTTCTAAACTACAGCTCGATATATCTGTAAAACGAAAACCAAATTCATACCTATCCTATGTCACAAACATATTTATACATATATATTTACAATAATATATTTACATGAGATATATAGATATTTATGGTAAATATATGCATCGATGATAGGAAATCATTATTGACATCGAATTTCCTGTTGTTTAACTATTTTCTTGTTTACTTCCCATATATGCATATGTCGGTAAGAATATCTATAACCTCACGAAAATTTCAATTTATTTATACAGTCACATATAGTACATATATCCGTGTGTATATTTATTTTCTTTCTAAATTTTTTTATCACTTTTTTTTTTTAGTTACTATTGGAACAGATCATTTTTTTTAAGTTATTTTTTTTAATTCCATTTTAAATTTTAAATCGTTTCAAATTATATCATTCAAATATTTCTCAACGAACTACATTTGGAACAATCTAATATTTGGTATGAAATTACAGAATACGTTTTTAATATTATATCTTATTTGAAGTAATTTGAAGCAGAAAATTTAGGATTTGTTTAAAAAGTTAATTTACATTCTACGAATTTCATATGATTGTTAAAATCACGTGCAATTCATTTTAATAACTTTCTATTATTTCCTTTTATCCGTTTCAAATCATGGAGAAAATTTGTTCACGGTAATTTAGAATTTAATTTAAAAAAAAAAAAGTAGTTCCTTTCAATCGTTACTATATCAAGTAATAATATAACAGTTAATAATTTGCTATTGTGAACAAAATAAAATTACTAAACGTAATTAACAATAAGATTTGATTAAAAATTGGAATTTTATAGAAGAATAAAATATAATCGTATACCTTGTCTTGTTTGTTAAATAAAAGAAAATAATAAAAATTAATTATTTCTATGTTTTTTTCTTTCTCTCTCTCTTTCTCTTTTTCTCTGTTCTTTTTTTTTTCTTTCTCTCTCATTGTCAATTAATTCGAACGAACGACAAAACGGATAGTCGTCTAACAATAGAAAATCCAATGAACGAAAGCAAAGGGATTCTTAACGAACGAATAATACGTAACGCTTGCGTAGTATTAGTGCCAGCTTTGCACAAAGAGCAGTAATTAATACTACATACCCTATACAGTGACAATTCATACGAAAGATAGAAAGAGAAAGATAAACAAAAAGAGAAAGAGAGAAAAAGTAGGTTGAAAGGGGGAAGTAAAGAAGGGAGGGAGGGAGGAAACGTATGCATAAACCAAGCTATGCGAAAGAGGCATAAATTTCTACCATGTAACGAATATTATTTGAACATTGCCACGAAGCTAGTTTGGTGTTGTAGATAGGAACGAAACCCTTTGCTTGGTTCACCAACTTTTGCCATTAATCGTGGAGAGCGAGAGAGAGAGAGAGTTAAAGAGTGAGAGAGTGAAAAAGAAAGACAAAGAGTGAAGTGAAGAGAGAGAGAGAGAGAGAGAGAAAGTAACCACTTCTGTTAGCAATTACTAACAGCAGACTAATTAATAATTAATGATCCACATTGCTGAAATTCTTAGTATCTGATATCGACACAAATCACTGTATTATTTATTTCAATTATTGATTAATAATTAAGTTTTTATATGTTCCCCAATTTTTATTTAAATCTTATTATTTTTGTAGATAAAAAATAAAATAGAAAGAATAATTTGTTAATAAATAATTATTATATTTCTAATATAGGAAGTAATTATTTAATTAATTATTTAAGAACGGGTTTGAATTTTATTAAGTATGTGTTATCGATAAAAATCATTTTGTTATTTATTTTAATCGTAAATTAATATTTTATAATAACATTAGAAAAAGAGACAAAAATTATTCACATTTATTTATATTTACTATTTACAAGATAATTAATAAATAATGATCCATCACTCTCATTATCTGTAATTCAAATAAATTTTTATTATTTCTAATTTCAAACAAAACTTCTTCTCTTCAATCAGTTTTCTATATTAAAATCTTACAATTTCTTTTTCAAAAAAAAAAAAAAAAGAATTAAAAAGAAAGAAAAATGAATATAAATGATATAAATATAAATTATAAAAAAGAAAAGAATTCTTTTTACTTGTCAAAGAAAACTATTAAGATACGAGAGAATATAATAATATCTAATTGGTCAATTAAAATTTTTACAAAATACAAATGAATTACCAAGTATGCTCGAGTAAATAAATAAATAATTAATTAATTAATTGTGAATTTGTTTAATTATTCGTAACATATAAACTTGAATTATTATTTTTCTTCATTCGTGGCAAACAATCCTGATAATCCTTCGAGTATAATTATTCTACTAAAGGTAACAACAACAACAACAACAGTATCAACATTAACGAAGAAAAAGAAAAAGAAGAAGATGACGAGAATTGCAACAACAACAAAAGCAGACATTCGTTCTAACGACGTGCTCGTTAATAACAAAAAGAGGATTCATTCATCTCGTCGAGGCTTGTTCCTTACGCAAGTTAAAGAAGAAAAACATGAAAGGAAAAGAAGAAGAAAAAAAAATGGTAGAAAGAGAAAACGTAAGCAACGTTGATATAAAGAAAAAGAAAAATAAAGAGCCAAAGTAATAGAGAGAAAGTAAAAGAGAGTGGGAGAGAGAGAGAGAGAACAACCATCTGGCGCAAATTTATACCAACTATACAATGGAAAGTCGAAGTTGTATAACTTTTCTTAACGAAACGCTTTTCTTTCAAATGAGATAAAAATAAAAAAAAAGAACGAAAAAAGGATTGAGGGTGAGGAAGGGTGGGAGGAAGGTAGGTAGGTAGGTAGGTAGGTAGACAAGTCAACGTCCACTTTTCGCTGAGAGAAGTTCAAATAAACGAAAAGGGACAATTAAAAACGTAACTGAGAAATAACAGCTCGAAAAATATAAGCAACTGAAAACGGTGACAGGAAAAGAAAAGAAAAAAAAAACACAGAATAAGAGAGAGAAAGAGAGAGTGATATATTATTACTCGTTGTTAAGCAAAATAAATATAAAGAATAAGAGGTGAAATAAAAAAAAAACAAGATGAAAAAGAAAGAAATATATTATATATTTATCTTTATTCTATTTAAATAAAAACGTGTAAAAAAAAATGAACGAATAAAAAGATGACGAGGTATAATGATAAATGTACTTACGTTATTGTTAATTATAATAAATTTAAAAAAAAAGTAAACAAAGGGATATATATTTTTTGGAGAATAAATGTATCGAAGCTTACTTTTTAATTAAAAATTAAAAAATGAAACAACAACGAAAAGAAAGGAAAATGATAAGAGATTTATCAGATAAGTGGAATCTTATACAGGTGAAATAAGAGGAAACTAAAAGAGAAAAAAAGGACAGACAGATAAAGACAGAGGGTGAGTAAGTGAGAAAAGAAAAATCGTCTTTTCCAAATCCCACATGGACAATAACGTGAGAATTGTTGGAAGGGTGTAACGATAAAAGAAACCTACTACTACCCTTGTTGCTACTTTTCGTCGTCGTCGTTAAGAGAAAACTGGGAAAAAATACGAACGTTCATTGCAAATGAAACAATATTTTTCTCAACATTTTTTTTAGAAACAATAATAATCGTATATCAATTAAATATCATCGAGATATTCAATTAATTTATTTATCAATATAAATATGTAATAATATAATAATAAATACAAATTATATGTACTCAATGTTCTCATTGTTAATTAATGCCATTGTTAAAAGAATATATTCTGCTCTCATAGAATAATTTAAATAAAATTTATAATAAATTTAGTTGTTGAAAGATTCAACAAGTATTGTTACAATTAAAACTTGTCATTGCAATTAATGTGTATTACCTGCACACATTACACACTGGTTTATTTTTTTTTTTTTTTTTATAGACATTACATTTATTTTCAATGAATATTTCTATATAAAATATGCAACAAATTTTAATTCGATAAAATATATTTTTGTAAATTTTGAAATAATAATATATGAACAAATATATAATCTCCTAAAAGAACCCAAAATGAAATCTATTATAGTTACATACAATTATTTTGATTTATTTTCTCTCTCTCTCTATCTCTCATTTTTTTTTTAGTTCATATTGTTTTTTCCTCTCTCTCTTTCCTTCTTGTTTTTTCCCTGTTTCCCTTTAACTCGTTCGTCGCAAAACGCTCGTGCATTTCGTTTGGCGTTGTCGGTTACAAAAGCAAAAGCAACAGCAGCAAGTCGTTGGCTTTGAAGAGTTCTTCATTTATCGACATGCCGCACGCAATCGCTGATAGCTCTTCTGTATACGGACGAATACAGAAAAAAAAAACGGGGAAAAAAATATAAAAAAAAAACCCCAAAAAAATAAAAAATGAACGAAACATAGACTGATGGTGAGACCACTAGAAACAAAAATAAAAAAAAAATCAAAGAAAAAGATAGGGAACATGATGTATGTGCACAGTATTTGGCGTTCGAGTATTACAAAGCCCTGAATATGGGCCTTCGACGTTTTACATCGCCGAAGTATAATTCGGACGAGTAGAAGAAAAGGAAGCGGGTGGAAAAACTATTCCTTTCCTTCTCTCACTTTTCCCATTTTCACCCATCTCGAAGCCCGTTATTCTTTCTGTCAACTTCCCCTTTTTCCTTCTATATTTCGTCCTCTTCTTTTTCTTCTTCTTCTCTCACCCTTCTTTTCCTTTTTGGAAGAATTTTTTCTCTTTTTTTTTTATCCATTATGCTCTCCTCCTCCCATTGTTTCGATCCCTTTTTTTTATTATCTTCTTCTTTTTTTCCAATATCTCCCTTCACTCTTATTCAAGAGCACCCTTTATACTATATATACGTATACATATATATATACATGTACGATTCGATTAATTCGTCGTTGTGTTGTTGTTATAATTGTTTTTGTTTATGTTGTTGTTGTTGTCATCCTTGTCGAGTGATTGATTGTCTATAAAATACTTTACGAGTCTTATCCAATTTTTCTGACGACGATGACGTATTTTATTTTCTACCTTTTTAATAGATAATATATTTCATCCCTTTTTTTTTGTCTTTATTCTCATTTTACATTTAACCGAATTTATATTACGAGTTTATTATTATTATTTTGTGTGTGTGTATGCAGTAACGTGTTCAATACGTGATTGACATTATTTTATGATTAAAAATGTCAATAAAATAAATGTATCTTTTCCCTAAACGCACAATTACATGCATACGTTCGTAGGAATCTGATGAATATTAAAAATTACTCAAACTTTTTAGTTTCTCTTTTTTAAATCACGAAATAGAACAAAAAATATTCGCGTTTATGACACTAAAAGTAAATACGGTATGCAAGTAATAGGAAAATGAGTGAGAAAGGATGAAATTAAAATAGGAACTTGGTTCGCGTATGAGTTTCTATGGGTTTCTCTATACACATCCATGGTTTTCACTATGTATTTACACTAAATGTACGATATAACTTCACCCTTTACTATCACTATCTTTTCCTCACTATTTTTTCCTGCTTTCTTTCTGTGAAAAGCTTCGGGCCAAAAAAAATATAAAAGGGAAAAGTGGGGAAAAGAAAAAAAAAATAGCATTTGCTTCTTCTAATCTCGTTGCTAACAGCGATACTCGAGCTCGCCTAACGGCCTGCGTCTATTTTTATTAAAGCACTACCCTACCTGACCTCTATTCGTAAACATTCTTTTCTCCTTTTCTTTTTTTTCTTTCTATCTCTCTCTTTCTCTCCTTTTACTTCTATTTCTATTCCTATGTCTTTTGGGGATGGGGAGAGAGAACCCTTTTTATGTAAACACTTTAATATTTTTTTCTCTTTTTATCTTCCATTTATTTCATTCTCTCTTTTTCTACTATATAAAATGAGAGAGTGACATTACTATATATATTATATCATTTTATTAAAAATTTAAATATTTTATGTATAATACTACTAAAATATTACTGATAGTATTTATATTATTAGAATACTATAAGGACTATTACACATACACAACAAGGATACTACTGAAACTATTAATTATAAGTATATATATATACTATTTTATATACTAATAAGATACCATTATTACTATTGAAAAAATGCTATTGATACTGCTGTATACATTAAGTTGGTAAAAAAATATTCATGTGTGAGAAATAAACAAACACACACACATATATATACATATATTTATATATTTCTCGTACTCAATGATTCTAAACGAATTTATTTAAGGATTACTCACGGAAAATAAAAGAGAAACTTGAAAAGACGAACGTTCACGCCGTTGTAGATTCCTCTGCGAGTAGAACCATCGAGAATTCGATAAGGTTTTACTCGATCGTGCTTGGAATACGTAAAGCTTGTTCGCTCGCGTGTAGAGTGATAAGCTACTTGTGGTGGTGGTGGTGGTGGTGGAATAAGGGGGGAAAAGGGACGAAGGAAAAGTGGATGAGAGGGTGGCATGGGCTGAGTAAAACAAGAAAGATAGAAATAAAGAGAGGGGTGCAAAGCATTTCGTACGAACCGTAACTTAATTAAATTACAAAGCTGGTATTTCTCTGCTACCGTTTATTCCAATTGTAACGAACTTAAAAGCGAATAAGGGAAAGAGAGAGAAAGAGAGAGAGAAAGAGAGAATAAATGAGAGAGATAGAGAAAGAAATAGAGTTCGAAGTTCTTTGAAATGAAATTTTATCGACATCGACGACACATCTTTCTCTACCCTTTTCTTTATTCGTTATGTTTTACTTTTTCCTTCTTTTTTTTTACTTTCATTTCCTCTCTCCTTTTTTTTTAATCTAATTTTTATAACATATATATATATGTATTTCGTGAAACGACACAAATTTCTTTTACGTCGGATTCTACAGAATTTTATTCGTGTCAGTTGCTCGTGAATGTGAGAGAGAAAGAGAGAGAGAGAGAGAAATTTATATTTTATTCTCTTTCTTTCTCTCTTTCTTTCTTTTGCTGTAGGCTAGCTTGTTAAATCGACAAAGTAAAAAGATAAAAAAAAACGAACAAAAAGAAAGATTCTCGAAAGGCTAACACGAAAAGTTAAAAAAAAAAAACAAACAAACAAAAAGTTTATTTTTAAATAAATAAAAAAAATGAAATTTCTTTTTTTTTTGAGACAAAAAAGAAATCTCGCGGACGAAATAATTTGAGTTAACAAAATATAAAATAAAATAAAGAAAAAATTTCCCACGGTGTTTTATGATACTCTATGGATTCTACCAACCAACCCCCCTCCCGCCCACGTCTTCCACTATAAGCGTATTGCAAAATAGTTTCCAATATTTTCCGTCGCTTTATAATGTACGACCGAGAGACCCTCGAAAACTTCCTGACAAAATTTTTCCAATATTTTCTGCCTAGCCTTCTACCTTCCCTTCCTTCCTTCCTTTGGTTCTAGTCTTTTTACTCGAGAAGAAGGATGATCTCGAAGTTAAAATCTATAATATATTGTATATATACCTAAGTACCTGTATACATATATACTTACATACTTATATATGTATACGTATATAAGTATATGGAGGATGTTTTATTAGAATCGATTTTAAAATTGGTAATAATATCTACTTAAAATAAATTTACCCACAATACACAAATAATATTTTTAATATAAATGATTTTAAATTCCCCCCTTCCAAAAAAAAAAAATATAATATGATTTAATTAATCTATATTTAGTATGTTTTTATTAAAAATCGATTTTAAGATTGTTAATAGTACTTACTTTAAAATGTTTACACGTAAGATAACAAAAAATATGTTTACAATAAAATTGTACATTTTTAAATTCAAAAACGTAAAATATAATTCCTTTCAAAGTGTATTATATATTAATATGAGTTGATTAATATGTAATATGTAAACCATAGGATAAAGTTTCTAAATATACATTAATAATCAAATTTCATTAGACTAATTATAAATAAAAATAATTGGAAATAAATAAAAGGTGATGTTTATTCGAAAATTAATACGAGTAATATTAACGTGAATCGAATTAAATGGAATTTAAGATAACTTCTATTTATTTTGTCAATGTTTATAATAAATAAATGATTGTCAGAATTTACAATTGTAAAAAGAATTGTTTTTACAACTTACATAAAGATATTTTATTGTAAATAATAACGATTTGTTTAAAATATTATACAACGATAATAAATAGCGATCGTATAAGATATTTTTAATCGAAAGAGCAAATTTCAGATAAATATTATCGAAACATATAATTAACTCGTTGAAATTATCTAATTATCTATAATTTATATTCATATAAGGCTTATTATTTATGAAAATCAGCTATCATGCAAAAATAATAACAAAATACTGATCCAATAAATCGCAATTGCATTTAACGTGACGTTTCATTTACAAAGCAAATCTCAAAATATAAATTTGATCTAAATGTACATTCTAAATATGTTAGAAAATCTAAAAAGCTTGTTAATAATTAAAAGCTTACGGATGTCAACGTGTCTTGCATTCATTCAAGTTAAAGCATAAAGCAGCAGCAACAGCAGTTCAACTGATGAAGTTAAGGAAAGTTTGCTTAACCTGATATTCAGCAATGGTTCATGGTCAGAGTCACAAATGCTTCTGCTTCTGCTGCTTTTGCTACTGCTGCTGCTACTATTGCTGAAAATTCAACGAAATTCGGAGGAGCTCGAGTACCATGAAACAAACTATTGCTGTGAAATGCTCGAGCTTTAACCACGACCACCGATAGCGTCCACAAATTGACTTGGGTAAACGGTAAATTAAAGTGACCGCTTGTTAAACGCAAGATTGAAGGATAAACTTGTCGCATTAATCGTTCATACTCAAAAATTTCCTATTAATATTAATATTTTTGTTTCATTTCATTATTATCGTGTAAAGTTATTATATTTTGTTATACCGATGATTTTCTTTTCTTAATTATAATTTTTTTTTTATATTCAGCTTTTAAATTAATTTTTATAATTATTATATTTAAATATAATTATATTTAAAATTCTTGCAATTTAACAGGGGCACTTTGATAACATTTGTATTATTATTATTATTTAATGTATAGGAAAGAAACAATTTGATGTGCCTAATAAAAAGAATACGATGCATTTAAATATCAAAAATATTATATGTATAAACAAAAAATAAATTATTAAGATTATATCGAATATAATATTACATGTAAGTACAAAATTTGGAACATTTAATAAAATAAAAAAAGAAGGATAAAAAAAAGAGATTATTCTCACATCGTCATGTTAATTACATCTATTTTAAATAGGATAAAGTTAGAGATACAGAAGTTGGTCTTAACTTCGTTTATAGTTCGACCGGAGTTAGGTGAAACTTGTAAGAACTTGACTGAAAGCTTTGAGCGCCTACAACATGTCTAAACTTGTTAACTTCACAAATTAACTTTGTTAAACAGTTCGTTAAACTGACCGCTTGTAAATTCCATCATAGTGTAACAAGGAATGACGTATTTGCCTTAGGTATGTAATGTATCTAATAGATTCGTATTTACCAAATACAATTTGCTTCTGTCTTGTTTACTTCAATATGGTTAACGTGTTGAATTTCATGTTGGTTTCTATAACCACTATATATATATACTCTAAATAAAATCACATACCAATTCCAGTACAATAAAATATTACGTTTATAAAAATGATGATGTTAATATAAATAACTGCTATAATTATTATATTACCAATTAATTATTTATTATTATTATGTCTACTATAAGTAAAATCACAAACACACATACACACGCGCGTGTATATATATTATCAGTAACACGAATTTACGAATGAAATAATAATACAATTCATCTAACGGTGTTAATTAAATTGTTATTTACCTAACTACACATCATTGCGATTATTCACACCAACCACACGTAGTCTATGAAATCATAGTAATCCTCTATATACGAAAAACAAAGTATGATTTAAAATAAATGACGATAGAATTGAATTAAAAATACAAATCAATCTGAATAACGATATAACCTAATGTCAATTACATAATTGATTTTTAAAATAATAAAATAAATAGTCTCAATATTTAAAGACTCAAAATAAATTTAAAAGAAAACAAAATATACTAATTACTTTATGCTAAACTTCGGAATGTAAAGCGATAATCGATTGACGTTCTGCATGGTTCACCAAAGCGAGCATACTTGAAATCGCCAAGATATCGTTTTCACATGACTATATATAGGTAGTACGTTTAGTATGCATGAAATACTCAATTAATCGGATCAACTATCATTGTATCTTTTGTTAAATAAGTAACTGTGAAAATAATCAAAGGAAATGAATGTACATGCTTGAAAGGGTCAAGAGTCAACTTTAAGGAATAAGTTGACTTAAAAGATCATCCTTCTATCTACTAATCTATCTTTCTTACACATATATATGTATAATATATATTTTAGTTGTATATACATATAAACTTAAATACTCTGAGTTCACGAATAGCTTGTAAGCTCGTTTGGTGAATACAACACGTGAGGATAGGACTTACCGAGCGTGAATAGGGATTGCGAATTAATTCCTGTCTACGTGTCGGAGGAGATTAGAAGCTAATTAATTGGCCAAGTAAACACCTAGATCCGCGATAGATTAGCTATTCCTGTATCGTGGCCCCTTCTAACAAACAACTTTATCCGTAAGCTGATCCATTGTTTTCACCATAAGACAATCGATCAAAAATGACTACTTTAAATATTATATTAATTTTAAGTGATAATCTTCTTCTAAGATTGTCCATTCTTTTTCCTTATTAATTAAAAAATTAATTTTATCTAATATCTAATATAATGATTAATAAATTATTAATATGTAAATCATATGATTGTCTAACGATTATAATGATAATTGTTATAATTATATTAATTTAAAACATTGAGTATAAGAGATACGCGAATTATTATCATTTGAAAATTGTTAACAAAATATTTTTTTCTATAAAATTTTATGAAAAAAAAGACAAGATTTTGATATATGAATTTTTCTTTGGTGGTGGTATCGTTTATATCCATCATACGAGTAATTTTAAATATTAATTATCAAGTAAGAATTATTATCCTTTGTCGTGACGAGCAAAGTTATTTTTATAGACTAAAATAAAAAAAATAAAAAAGAGAAAAAACAAAGGAAGAAAAAAGAAAAAAGAAAAAAAGTTTAAAAACTAAATCAACGGATACCCTATGAAAAATAAATTCACAGTTCTTATACTCTGGGATAGCGTCGTTTATACTCTACGCAGATGAAATTTCTCCTTTGCTGTTAAACGCGAAAGTTATACATGAAAAGAAGGAAAGGAAAAAAAGAAAAAAAAAGAAGAAAAGAGAAAAAAAAATTCCAGAAGGGAAAAAAGGAAAAGAATTGATAATTCCCTCGTGAAAAATAAATTTTCATCTCTATATTCTAACGCAAAGTCGCGTTTATATATCTAACGCACGTGTAATTTCAGTTTTGTACGTACACCGAGGGGTTTTCACCGAAGGAAATGCGTTTGATTAAACATGATAAAAAAAAGGAAAAAAAAAAGAAAAACAGAAATTAAAATGAAACCAAAAGAAAAAGAGAATGAAAGAGAGAGAAAGAGAGAAAGAAAGAAAGAAAATGAAAAAGAGAGAGAAAAAGAAAGAGAGGTTAAAAAACAGAAACAAAGATAGATAGAGAGAGAGAGAGAGAGAGAGAGAGAGAATGATAGAAAAATTTAAAAAGAGAAAGAGAAAGGGTTAGAGATATAATAAAAAAACAAAAAAAAAAAAAAGGAAAAGAGGATAACGTGAAAAAAGCGTGGAAACACTAATACGTTCTCTACCGTAAAAGGAACATGAACGACCAAACATAGAAATCCAACAACGTAGAGCTTCGTTTGATATCGGCCAAGCAGAGAGTATCGGTGTTTATCGAACGCGAGAAAGGGAAATATTTCAACGGGACGGAAGTGCAATGAAAAGCTATCTATTAACGAAAAGCGGCTTAACCGGCTCAAGGGAGAACGAGAGAAAGAAAGAAAGAGAGATGGAGAAAAATATAAAAGTAAGAGAGAGAGATGAACTCACTCTCATCCTTTCTCTGTCTCTCTCTTTCACGTAACGAGGTTCGTTAAGTCTTCCACGATATTCCGCTTTTTAATTGAGCTTTAGTTAGGCGTAGTTTCGTAATCCGATAATCGGAAAGAGCTTCGTTTTCTCAAACCCATACTCGAAAAGCCCTAGGTGTTACATGCACCCAGGGATACAAGGCCATAACGCGAACTCTATTTGAAACTGATATCGAGGAGCTCAGATTCCGCACGGTTTAACTCGATAACGATTTACGCGTTTCGAGCTTATACTCCAAAAGAGTAGGATCTTTACGTTAAGAGAGAAAGAGAGAGAGAGAGGGGAGGGGGGAAAAAAGAAAAAATAATAGAGAGAAAAAGACCGACTAACTATTATGTACCATACAATACATACTCGAGATTATACCATCTATCGATTTATATTTTTTTTTCTTCCATCCTTCCTTCTTTCGCTGGTTGGTTGGTTGGTTGGATTGTTCTTTTTGTTTTTCTATGATATTAAAACTTGAAATTTTTTTTATTACTATTTAAATTGCATATGGTTTTCTTGTTCTTTTTTTAATAGTATAATAAAAGATAAAGTATCAAAGAAAAATATTTATTTCATGTAATGTAAATAATTAATCTTTTTTTTTTATACCAATGTGTGTTCAAAATGATAAAATAATTTAATGATTTATTGGTTTATTAGTAAATGATTTAATTTTACATTTTGTATAATAATATTGTTAGATAAATCCGATTTTAAAGGATCATCATTTGCTATCTTGTTCTCATACACATCAAAATCTTTTTCTCTCTTCCTTCTCTCAGTCTATTTAAATCAATGAAAAACATAATAGAACACGAAAACAAGTCAATTTTAGTTTTTAGAAAACGTTTTACATAGAAATTGTATTAAAGAACAGAGAATCGTGCAGTAGTGTCGAACAAATCGGTCGTTGTCGTAGTAGTTGTAGCCTTCGTCATCGTCATCGTCATCATCATTGTTGTTGTCGTCGTCGTCGTCGTCGTCTACGTCGTCGTCAAATTGCAAATCAATATTCAAATTCATTCCTGTTGACAAACGAATTTACATGCCGATCGTGGCCCGTCCTCGATTCGAATCGATTAACGACACATTCGGCTCGATCGTTGATTGTACCGAACAAAGTGTCTCGCGATAACCATGGGATTTCGATATAGTAATAGTAATAGTACAAATAATAGTACTAGTAGTAGTAGTAGCAGTTGTTGTAGTAGTTGTTGTGTAGTATAAAATGAAAACTCCGTTCTACTTCTCTATCCTCAAAAATTAATACAAATACGTTATTCGATACATATGCATGTTCGTATGTGTATATATGTATGTATTTATGTATCTATTATATATGAATACGATGACGTAGAACACGTATCGATCCGTTAAAACAAAAATTACATGAAAAAGTTTAACACATAGTAGATTTGATAAATTTATTTCTTTTTTTTTTTTTTAATCCATTAATTTTTTTTTTATTAACTCATCGCATATATGCTTCATTTTAGAAATATGATTTTTTCTATAATTTCTCGTATATCTAGGTCATACTGCAAAATATAATTATCTTTTTGAAATATTTTATTTTGATTTTATTATATTGAATTAAAAAATTTCCAAGTTAATTTTAATAATATCCAAAAATGAATGTGTGTGAGAATAAAATCATATGAAATTGTATTTAACGTAAATACATTAATTACTTCAAATATATCGAATATACGTATATATCATATTTAAATAAAATGAAGTATAAAAAAGTATCGTTCAAAAAAAACCCAAGAATTCGATCAAAACTCTAATACCAATTGGATAAATCTATTTATTGTATTCTTATTTTTCTTGTTTCTTTTAACCATTAATTAAGCAACATGTAATAATAAAATAAATGAATCTGTATCGAATTGTACCGAAACGTAAATATTTTTATTGCTTTCAATATTATATATCGAATAGTTGCATATGTATGTAAGCAAACAGATGTACAAAATATCGATTAAAAAGAAAAAGAAAAAAAAAAACAGAAAAAATAAAGAAAAAAAAGTAAAAAAAAATACAACATCGATAAATTTATATTTTATAATTCTTTTAATTATGAAACAGTATCTAACGATGAAGTAAACGAAATTGCATCGAATATTTCGTTGGATATAAACGTAATATATATGTGTATTGTGTATATGTATATGAATATATACAATCCATAGGATTCATTGAACGTTAACCTGGTAATCGACTTCAATCATGAACAAAATGACTAACGTTATCATAATTAGAACGTCATTAAGCACGTTTACCACAAAGTTCCGATGAAACGCACCGCCATATTACGAAAATCGGACCATTAATTAATTTCCCACGCGTTGCTAATCGCATTTACATAATAAGACGTTAGAACGTGAACGAATTCATGCTCTTCTTAAACATTCTCTCTCTCTCTCTCTTTCTCTCTTTATATAAATACATATACACGCATACATAAGTTTATATATGTATATAATACGTAGAACGACGAATCTCAACAACTAGGTACTAGTTACGACGTAGAAAGTAATTATATTCGGTTTATGATGCGTATTATGGTACCGCTAATATCGAATCTCAAATCCTGCAAATGTTTCAACGAGAATATGTTCTCTGTCGTTTTCTCTCTCTCTCTCTCTCTCTCTCTATCTATCTCTCTCTCTCTTTCTCTTTCTCTCTCTGTATCTCTCTCTTTCTCTTTATCTGCGTAATATTATAGAAAATGTACTATGTTCTCGTAAACGTACTCAGAATATCTACTCCTTTGCTTTTACGGAAATCATGTATGCTACGATATTTAATTACTTATTGTTTGTGGTATTAAATGAATCTTCCGAATTTTCTAATTAAAATATTAATTATATTAAATAATACCGTAATTAAATATTTATTGTTATTAATTACAATCATTGTTGTAACTCATAATATGTTTGCATCCTATTATATCAAATTATAAATAAATAAAAGTAAGTAGGAATGCAGTGAATATATGAAAGTTTAGTTTAATATGGGTTGACAAATAAAAAGGAAATATAGGTGACATTAATTATATGGATATGTAAATAAATATTTAAATAATTAATGCAATACTGATCCACTATATTATATTACATGCAATACTATACTGTACTTAATTAACAGAATAAAAGAAAAAAAAATGAAAAATGAGATATTAAACGAAATACGAAATAAATCTGTTAGATATGTATGTGCCCATAATTATGAAAGTGGTTTAAGTCATATATCTCTTGTTTCGAGATATTTAAAGATTTCTATTTGAACATTATATGAATTCTATGTGATATTGAAAAAACATACATTATCTAACGACTCATTTTTGACAATATCGTGAAAATTACATTAAATTTATTTAGTTTAAAATAATGTGGTGCGTAATAACTAATAAACTCATTTTCTTTTAATTTTGACTTAGACCACTTTCATAATTATGGGCACATATATCATATTTCATTTCGTTAGAAGATACAACAAAAATTTCTAATTATTGATTAAAACATTAGCAACAGTAAATTGATTATTATTAAAATATAAATTCTAAAAGAGAGAGAGAGAGAGAGAGAGAGAGAGAGGATCATTTATTAACGTTCCATCCACTTCATGAAATATTATATGTCTTCCCTCGTACTTTCAAATGGAATCAAAAAGATATGGAAGAGATTGGAGAATGAGAGAAGTAAAAAAAGAGACAGAGAAAGATAGAAATAGAAAATCCTCACACCTTTCCTGGATTATCAAGTTCGCATTTAAGGGTGACTACCCCGTCCTCGCATGGAGACGGCATCCGGACGAGGAATATGTCGACTGCATTTCAATGCGAACTAATTCTGAATAGTTAGCTTCGGCTGATTACGTATTCGTATCGAAATGGGAAAAGTATTGACGCTAGTGGAAGTACTATTCGAATACTACTAAATCTACCTTTCTCTCTCTCTTCACTGCTACCACCCCATTAACGTTTAAACGTGTCCCCCTTCAAACCCTCTATTGGAACACGTATTTTCGAGAATAACTTTTCAACAACTTTATACTACTCGTATTATCAATAATTTCATCTTCATTTTTATTCATTTAATTATATTTCATTCGTCATTATTTTATATATATATATAAAAGTTTATACCTCATTTATATATTATATTTTTCTTTAGCATTTAAATGATAATCATTTGAGTATTCTCTAAAAATAATTTATAATTTTTTTTATAGAAATGTCTTAAATCTCGTTTTTACCTTATCACCAATTAATTGTTTATTGTAACTTAACAAGTTTGTAAAAAAAAACCGCAAAATTAAATTTATCAAATTTGACGATATCAACGAGATCATTCGATGAACCTTAAATTCTAATTATAACAAGTTTTATTTATCGCAACGTTACTTTTAAAAATAATATCAAGTACTAGATCGTTCAAAAAGTTATTTCGTTTATACGAGGATGTACGACGACGATAAAAAATAAAAAAGAATAAAAGAAAGAACAATGAAGAATGATGATGACAGTAAAAGTAAATAACATTAAAACGATATATGTATATATGTGCATATATGATGAACGCACATTTTCATGCTTTCTCACGTCCGCCTTTCGAGCTCGCTTAAACACATGCTCAAACCCCAGGGCCACCGTGTAATCTTAGCTTAATTCTAACACGTCCTAACGCAGAAGCTCTCGCGTGTGCAAACCATTTCGGGATTGTGCATCAATTATCTCTCTTCCTGGCAAGCACCATTTTAAAGATCCCTTTAGTCTCACGCGTGTAATTTCAGACGACTTTCGTGTAACGCTCTAGCGTTAAATTTACTTTTTATTATTTCTATATTTTATATTCTTTTTTGTTTTATTTCATTATTCGTTTATTCATTTATTTTCTAATGAGTGAACAAGGGTTAACAACATTCGTTACAAGATATGTTATCACAAGAATTTAAGTTTTATTATCAAATTAAAAAAAAAATTTAATTTTACTTTAAGAATAGTAATTAAATTTTTAAAATAATCAATGAAATTATTGACAACCAATATTTATATTTTTTTTAAATTAAATATTAAATTATATATAATATAATATATATGTATAAAAAATAATATATAATATATATATATTTTAAATTATAAAAATTATAATAATACCAAAGAATATATAAATAATTCGAAAATAAATGAAGTAAAACAATAATTTGTTACTGGACTTAATTATGTTATAATACTAGAATAAAAAATACACATGAATATTAAAAAATATATTATTGTATATATATGAGATTCTTAATCTACTTTATTTTAATATTCATGTTATTTAAATAATCTCATTTTTTGGTATATAACCTTAATAAGAAACCCTTTTCTCTCTCTTTGTCTCTCACCCTCTCTCTCTCTTTCTCTCTTTCTTTCTCTCTTTCTCTTTCTCTTTCACTCTCTTACTGTCTGATACACACATGCGAGTGTAACTACGTGGAAAACGAGGAAACATTAACTGTAGAATATTCTAGGCACTTCTAGGCCATAACTCTCAGTGTTAGCCATAATTAAGTGTAGTAGAACATGCTACTATATTTGACTTCTTGTTTAACCAAGGTAACAGGTGTTCCCTTTTCATGTTACAGATAATAAAATAGAAAAGAGATTAGAAAAAAAAAGAATATTAATAAATAATGCTAGACACACAAACTCACGTATACGGTTATACACGTAGCATGATACATCCGATTAAATTCATAAACTACATTCAATGTACAACGTAAGTTTCATTCCTTTATTACGAATAATAAAATTAAAAAGAGAAATAATAAATAAATAAAATTAAAAAAAAAAAGTATATACTAATAATATATGTGTATTATTGTACATAAACAGAAGTAACGTATACATACATATATACGTATTAATTTAAATTATCAAGGATATGCATAGAAACGTATGTATGCATGAATTAATTTGGACATAATATAAACGATAAAACTTGTTATTAGCTCGGCGATCCGTTTGAATTGAATTATCCTCATTAATATAATCAATGATGCGAATTAGCGTAGAATTAAATAATATTTCGAATGAGATTAAAGTGAAAGATGTATATATATATATACACACATATGTATAATAAAATGAGTGAGTGAGTAAAATGAGAGTGAAAAAGAGAAAGGGAGAGAGAAAAGAAGAGAGAGAGCCTATCTCTGGCTGATAAATGTTTGTTAAGCGAATGGAAAAACGATGACCGGCTTTCCCAGTTCGTCGAGTCGTGGAGAGACCTGATGAAAAATTGCCACGAAATTAGTCACCGGACGACAAGATAGTAATCTACGTTTTTATTAATGGTCCCACGAAAGCGGAAAACCATCGTCGGTTGGAAGAAAAAAGAAAAATATGTATATATATATATATATATATACAAACAGATTTCTACTAGTTAAAGAAGGATAAAATACAATAAAAAAGAAAAATTAAAAAAAGAAATAAGGCGAAGATAATTAGAGAAAATTTTTGGTATAACTATGTAATGGAAAGATCTCACAAAAGTATTTTAATTCCGACAGATGTATTTTGAATGACTGATAAAAGATATATTGTTATGTAAAGATATTTGTTTATGTCATAGCGAAGACAACGAGTTTTTTAGTCTAGGATTTGAATTTTTATTCCCAACAACGAGAAATAATATTTTTTGATTAATTCAAATAATTCATTTTTTTACGTTAACAATAAAATTTTAAATAAAGCAATTAATATATATATAAAGAGAGAAAGTAATCAAAAAATTCGTACGAGTTTATGTCAAAGTGAAAGGAAATGAATTTAACATCGGTCCAAAATTTGATAAGATTGCAAAGAAATATGTTTTAATAAATTTGAATAATCACTTTTTACGCGAACGATGAAATAATAATTCGAACGTTGAATAAATTATTCCAATTTCTTTATTTTCTTGTTTTTTTTTTGTGTTTCTATTTTTGTTTTTGTTTTTGTTTTAAATGTTTAAATTGAAATTCATCGTAGCTATAAAGCATAGATTAAAATCTACGTTAAATTTATGTAACGTGAAAAGCGTATCAATCGATTTTTAACGTTACGAAAGAATCGAAAATATCGACAAAACGAGACTCGAATACTAAAGTCGATCAAATGGATAGGTTCATTTCTATCGCGATTTTAAAATGACTTTCTCGCATGAACAATCATCGGCACGTTATCTGGAATTCAATTAGAAACATTAAATCTTTCTCTCTCTCTCTCTCTCTTTTTTATGGTAAAGTTCGATACTCCAACTTCAATTATCTCGACATTTTTCTTAAGTTTTGCCCAATATTTTATTATTTATCGCTATCTTATATACTCAATTATTATAATGATCATTTTTAAAATTATATAATTTTATTTAATTAATTACCCATTCATTTTCCTAAAAATAATAAAAAAACATGTGTGCATATAACATAAGTTAGAAGTGAAACCATCAAATAAACAAGTTTCGGAGGATAATTTATTATATAATATTATTATAATATTGTTTGTACTTCTAATTTGTAATTATTTATTTAATTATTAATTTAATTATAAAAATGCGTGCCTGTTTGTATGCAACCCACCAGACACACTTTGAAAATGTTGCTTGCGAGCGCCATCTACTGGGACGGAATTTTTTTGCAGTCAAAACTGTTTATACACTTATGTATAACGGGTTTCTTATCTTTCGGGCAGAAAAAAATTCCGGGTTGCATTCATACAGGCGCGCATTTTTACAATAATTATAAAGAAAGTAAATAATAAAACACTTTAAAAAATGTTTGCAAATCAAATATATTTATAAATAATAATGATTTATAAATAATGACATGTCTGTCTCTTTTTCTCTCCTTACGTAGTATTAAGGCCGTTTCTTTCTTCCTTTACATCCCGGTTTCTTTTTCCCACTACATCACTGCGTTTCATTTTTTCAAATCACACTCATTCTAAAGAAGTTTTTACTTTAAAAACTACCTATTGGATAGGTGAATATGTTTCTTTATATTTTAATGAAAAAGTTAAGTTTTTATGTTTTTAAGTTCTAAAGTGGTCTATCAGGAAAATACGAAGAAACTTTCTCCCAACCCCATATAACAATATATCTATATTTGTATTATACAAACTTATATATATATATATTAATTTCGCATGATACGTTTTATTATAATTAAATGCTATCATTTGCATACGTAATGATAGAAACGTCATAGGACATGTAACTCGTGTCATATCATAAACTGTTATGCATTATTAAAGAATACCTTCGTTATGTGAAATATATTTGAATGAAGACGTAAATGTCATTTAATAAGTGCCGTTTTCATTTTCGTTGATTGAAATTTTGTCCATTATAGTGCTTAAAGCTCAAAGTTGAAAATGATTAAATAGAGAAAGTAAGAGTGAGGGGAGAGAAAGAGATAGAGAGATATAAAGAGAGAACAAGTGTGATAGAGGAAACGGGATAAAGCTTTTAATACTGTGAAACATGCAATGGATAATAACATTAATTTAATGCCACTTGCTACCGATCCCATAATGTTAATCCACCGGAGATAATTTATCATGTACATTTATATAACGAAGCCGGTCATTATGCGTGTGTAATTAAGAATCATGAGATACCTCTCTTTGTGCATTATTATTGTTATCATTATTTTCTTTTTTTTCTTTGTAGTCTTCTTTTATTCCAAGAAGAATATTCTTGAGCATTTTTATTCGAGTCTTAGTTCTTAGTCTCTAACATTTGTTATACTTGAATTACAGACAATATTATTCCGGTAAATTTAGGATATTATAATTATATATATATTTCAAAAAAATGAAATAGGGAAAATTATTAAAATTATCTCTTTTTATACGATTGAAATTGTTTTTAATATTTTTGTCTTTTCGAATATACGATGAAAATTAAATACAGAAGTTTCTCTACGTAGTTGAAATTTTTATAGTTATTATATAAAATGACGATATTTATACGGATTTTTTATAAATTAGAAACGCATAATTATTATATTTTTTAATTGCTATTATAATACTTTCACGAAAAATGGAATAAAATTTAAATTAGAAATTTTTATTAAAATATAATAATTGAAACATATGTCATTCTTTTTCTTGATTAAATAATAATTTTAATATTATAACATATTAAAGTGAAGATAATATAGATATGAAATAATATTTAGAAATATTTGAAATACTTTGAAAAATTTCTTATGTTTTGATTGTTTTTTTCTGTTTTGATTTATGAATTATGCATTGCATATGCAATTGGAAAGTTTAATTCCTACGTAACTAGAATCGTGTCGTCTTTCCGGCTTGGTGACAAAGTTATACGGATATCAATAGCTATAATAACCACTACAATGCACCAGCCGGTTGGTGCATTCGTTTCACAGCTGATGGTTGTGAGTAATGAAACGTAATAGCGTTTGACGATGAATAACCAAAATTATGAGCTTGTTACGATCGGTTGTTCGCTATTCGTTACATTAATAATTAAATTCGTTGGTCCGTATAACGATTGTTTGAACGCTTCGAGTTATTAAAAAATTTAAATCGTTATTGGCTTCAAATTATAAATGTTTAAAAAGAATATATTCAACTATTAATTATAATAAATCAACAAAATTTAACCGATAATATACAGATATAAATTCGAAGATATGTGCAAGTTAAATGTTTTATAAATAATATTGATTGAAATAAAAATTTGTCTAAAAAAAATATTATAACGTTAGAAAATTATTATAGATTAAGAAATAACAAAAATTTCATTAAAATATAAAAATATTCTGCACTATTGAACGCTAACAAATCTTAATTAATTTCAAACTTTTATTAATTTTTATCTATGTAATTTAACTAAGTATATGTAAAATATAATATTTTCTATTATCATAAGTATAATTAATCTCTATAATATATTCTACACACACAACTGAATACCCTATATATATATTTGACTATCTTTAATAAATACTCGTATGCATCAACACTTTTTTTTACAACGTTTATCCTACTAATTTCATTTTTCCCTATTACATCCTATTTCTTTTTTAAATTCTAAATTTTATTTTTTAATTACCACGACGTTGAAGAAAATAAGATTTAAAAAATTAGCTGCCATAAACAGGACTGGTAGGTACACTTCATAAGAGCGTATATGATACGAAAGTATGAGATAAAGTGTTGGTGAGGTAACGGTAAAAGTAACGAAAATACAACAACAACAAAATAAAAAATAAATAAAAAAAAAACCATCTGTAGACATTCACAAATGCCACTCTTTACGTGGAACAGATATTGATACCTCTACGTACTATCCCAGCTTCTGCAAGAAAGCTTTTAATAAAATGGTAAAGAAGTGTTTTATGTCATCCTAAAAAAATGGTACGTTCAAACAGAAAAAAAAAGAAAAAATGTATTTCGATATCCTTGACCTTTTTATTTAATTGCTCTACGATTCGTAGATCAGAATATCAGAATTATTTGATTTTAAAGTAATCTATCTGAAAAAAAAAGAAATACGAAATAAATTTGACATTTGATCAATATATATAGTATATAATTTATATAAATAAAAAGCTTTTGAGACGAATAAATTTATAGTCGATTCGTAAAAATATTTTCCAGTTAGTATCACAAAGAGAATATAGACCGGTTTGACAATAGAAATGAAAAGAGAAATAGAAATAGAAATAGAAAAAGAGAGAGAGAGAAAGAGAAAGAGAGGTTAACGAGTTTCCACAATTCTAATTAGTTATAGTGGTAGAATACGACGTCGAGTACAAAAGCACAGTCATTGTCATCGTTACTAACAATGCAATTGTCCATTCTTTGACGAGTGCATGTCTTCGTTCAAACAATACCATTATATAGTTACCTTTGAATAACTTTTATCGATTATGAAGCAACCAAGTAACATCGTCTCGTACCTATTCCTCATTTAATTGCGTTCTTACCAATTACTTCACGAAATATTATTAATTAATTCAATTTCAACAATTTTTACGCAAGATAAGTCTTTTTTGTTTGAGTGGGAAAGAGGGTTTAATATAATAATAATTCAACAATAAATAATTTTCACAATTAATGTAACATCAACAATTTTTTCTATTTTTTAATTGAACAAAATTTAAAAATAAATGATTACAAATATATCTTTAGAATAAATGTAATTTTTCTTATTTACGATTTATTTGTCCACAATCAACGTGTGTCCAGTAGTTCAATTCTCTTGGAATAGCAAGCAAGGATTTTCTTACCTGTTGTTAAGGGCTCAAACAAAGACACAAGGGACGTTAGTTGGTGGCAACCAAGTCGACTTTCATGGATCGAAGACGGTCTTACTGAATTTCAGTCTCTGTAGAATACTATGTGGCTTATCCTTGATAAAGAGTGAAAAGTGCCAATGTAAGGACTTTACTTTTAAAACCATCAATACTGAAATAAATAATCCTATTCTCCTACCTTCCAAAAAAAAAAAAACTAAAAGAAAATTATAAATTATTTTCATGAAAGAAAAATAAATGAAATAATAATAATAATAATAATAATAATAATAATAATAATAATAATAATCGATAAATTAAAAAAATGATTGAAGTGATAAAAAATAGAATAACGAATAGAATAACGAATAGAATCAACCAAAGATAAAAAAAAAATTGTCAATAAAAATCAAATACAATACTAAAAGTATTTATAATAAAAAAAATTGAGAAAATGATTAGAAAGGATTGAAGTGATATTGAATGGAAGGATAATAACGATCAGAGAGATTGGATAGATTAGTATTAGGAAAGCAACCTTATGGTTGTATGTACCCCATAGACTGAGTAAAATCGATCGATCAATCACATAATAGCGAGTATACTACGTTAACAACATCTGAAGGGAAAGCACCCTTGACCTAGGTCCAGCTGGCTTAGATAGTGTGCTCCATTGAGACAGGTTGTATTAGTACACCTGTCAACACTAGCTACTCCCACCTATTTGAATCGCATTGATAGCCCATTACCATAAGTACCCCTCCTCCTATTCTCCCTTCTCTTCTATTATACTACAGTAATCTCTTAAGATGTTAGATTTTCTAAGATTAAATCAGACTTATCTATTAATAGTATGTGAAAAAATAATTAATAATTTATATTCATTGATGAGATTAATTTTAATATTATTGTATAGTTTTTGTTTGAATTGTATTGCTATAATATATTATAATGTGCTATATATTCTGATAATTATGACAATCTATTAATTGTAAATTAAAATATTGTTTTAATTGATTTAATAATTTATATTTAATAATATAAAAATTATTTTTATATTAAAAATGTAGAATTTAAAACCTCAATATATTTTATTTCAAAACACGATTATTATTATAGCCCATTAAAAAAATATTTAACAATGATTTTTTTTCATTTATTATATAATATTAAAGAATTATTACACAAAAATTTGTATTAAAATGTTTTACTAAAAATTTAGAAACTTAGGATTTAATAAGAATAAGATTAAATTATTTGTTGATTCTTCAGTTTCACTAATGATTTTTGACAAAAGATGAACAAAGAATTAATTATAATTAAATATTTATTATATTATATAAACGAAATCATTTTCTCTCTTTATATCTCTCTCTCTCTCTCTTTCTCTCTCTCGATGCTACTTTTAATAATTTAACCAGTCCATTGTGTAACTCGTTCCAGATTGTTGTGTGGTCCTGTTGCGCAAATTGTCGCACACGAAATCACATATTTATATCTATACACGTAAACACGTACACACACACACTCACACACAGGTATACACAAAACATACCGATCGATATATCAGCAACCTTTGTTAGAAGGTAACCTATGGGGCCAGCGATGTTGCTCGTTAATTAACAATCGCTTAATAACGCGATAAGAGTGATTATACAATCGAACGAGTAAAACGAAGGAATAGAAGAAGAGAGAGAGAGATAAAAATAGGGGGAAGGGGGAGAGAAGAGGATTATCTCTGGTATATACCCTTTAATATAATACAAATTTCATTAAAATTCTATTTTGTATTAACTAATGAATTTTGTTCAAATAAATTTCTTTTATTTTTTATTTTGTCATTATTTTAACGTATTCAAATCATCCAACACATTTTTTTAAAACATTCTCTATACACGTAATAATAATAATAATAATAATAATTATTATTATTATTATTATTATTATTATTATTATTATATATGAAAAAGAAATGGTATGAAAATGAATACAACTCCATAAATTTTCTCTATTTTTTTTTTCAATTCATTTAGTTTTCTTTTTTATGTATATGCATATATATATATATATATTTTTGTATGCATATATAATGAGAGAGAGGTAGAGAAAGAAAACAAGGTATGGCCCATTTATAATAGACAGAGAGGATGGTGAGAAATCATGTTTGAAGAGGATTCCAGAGGCGCACTTTATCTCCGGACACGTTCTTATCGGTGACAGGAGCAAACTGACGTTGTGTGCTTGCGAGCTTATGAATGAAACATGGACGAATGCCTTAGTAGGTATGGTGAAAAAAACATGAGGAATCGCTCGATCTCCCTGGATCATTAGTTCCTAAAAGAAAGAGAAAAAGAACAAGAAAAGGAAGAAGACCAAAAAAAAAATGGACGAAGAATAAAAAAAAAAATAGAAATGAACCTAGAAAAAAATTACGACATATTTCGTACTCTTATAATTATTAATTTAATTACGATCTCTATGATTATTATAATTGATATAAAAATATTATTAAAATAATAATAATAATGATGATGACGATGACTATGACAATGACGATAATAATAATGATGATTATTATTATTGAAATCTTATTATAATTATTATGATAATAATAATTATTATTATTATTAATATTATTGTTGTTGTTATTATCAGAATTGGTAAATCCAGGCAAATTTCGCTTCGACGCCCAATTTCATTCCAGCTAGCCTCCGTAACAAATGATGAATATCATTCGAATTCTATACCTAGCTACCACCAACTCCTGCTCCCACACGATGTAGCAAATGTATCAAAATCAGATTTGCCCTGGCCTCGTTCTACCCCCGCAGTTCCGATTATACCGCCCTCATTACCGTGCTATACCATTCAATTCTACAACCATGCGAATCTAATGGCTTCGTTCCGAAATCAAAAGAACAAATAATCGCTCGATCTGCTATATATCTACGCACACCCATGCACACATATACGTATATATTAATAAATTTATAGGTTTCTAGTGTACACTCATTTGTGTACGTGCTCGTATTTGTGTAGGTTTGTGCATCTATATATATATATATATATATAATATATCTATATTTTATATATTTGTATAATAATTATTATACACAATATATATAAATGGACATTAAAATGACATATATAAAAATCTGGGCGAGAAAAATTAATCAAATTATTTATTAAGAATAATATTTGACAGTGGAGAAGGGT
>NW_015148970.1:4062014-4081386 GCF_001465965.1 Polistes dominula
TATATATATATGTATTATTTGTCTTGATTATCTAATTAATTACATACGTTCTTCCTAGATCTTGATACAATTTGTTTTTATTGCAAATAAAATTAATACTTTAACAGACTAAATATTTTTGTTAAGAATGTATTTAAGGATGGGGCTTAAATTTTTTAAATAATTAGAAACATTTTTTTTTCTTTTTGAGAGAGAGAGATTTTCTTTTGCTGAATTCTTTTTTTTTTTTAACTAAAATTACAAGTCTCAGTAATTTTAAATCAGATTCATAAAATGTGTAATTTTAGAAAAAAAAAAAAGAAAATCAAAAACGATTTAGAAAATCTCGACGTTGAATTTTCTGGAAAGAGAATTTTCGACTACATAATTTTTTCTATATTTTTATTATTTAAATCAAAAATTAATATTACAAGAAAAAGTAATAAAATCAACATTAAAATATTGTGTGAAATTTTTGAAAAAGCACTGTATAATTTTAACTTTCTTATTGACTAACTTGATACCTGTTCTTAAACAAAAATAAAAAATAAGAAAAATTTAAAAAAAAAAACTCAACGAACGACCAAGAAGAAATTCCAACGTTGAATATTTTCCCCTTTCCAGCCCTCCCGCAAAGATAAATTTTCTTATCGTTTCTTTCATATTTTTTTTTTAAACATTCCAGAAGAAAAAAAAAATAAAAAGAAAAAACTAACTTACGAACTTATATAGAAAAAGTATGCGGTGACAGTTAACTGGTAATATGTTAACGGAGAAACGTACGACATCCATTTCTCACTTTGGCAAGTTCGCGGTCGCGAGAACGATCGTAACGGAGTCATCTTGTTTGCGATCAATTGGGAATTCCACGAAAGATGGATGGCAGTCTACGAACTCGGACAAGCCAAAGTAACAAAAAACTTCATCCTATTTGGTTCAGATACTTCAATGTTAGTTATAACGAACCAAACGGCCAAATTTTATTCTTTTCATTTCGATCGATTGATCCTCTCAAAACGAAACGATTACTACCTTTTTTTCAATTTATCAACATCACCAACACTATATAATCTTTTTGCTAGGTCAAAAGGAAGATATTTTGAAAAAAGATCATTCGAAGCAGTACTGAAATGCTTTGATCTGTTCCTATTCTATTTATGAAATCTTAAATGTATAGAATATGTCTACGTGACACGTGTTTGTGTATCTATGTTTCTATATCATTTCTATTTATGTACGACAAATTTTTTAAATGATATTTTACAATTATTTATATTTTAATTAAAATAAATTTTATCTTATATGTATCGTTTATGCTACACATGTCTATTTAGATCTTGAAAAATTAATAAAAATTATTATCGATATCGATTATTTTTCAAGAAACTCTAAACACTATCTAACGGATGATTAGTTGAACTAACTTTGCCGTCGAGTTCCTAAAATATGCAACCCTTTATACACACAAATATAAAAATAATTCAAATCAATAGAATCTTTGATTAGTCGATATAAATAATCGAATAACTAGGGGTTCCTACGAATAACGAGTTAGTTACACCATCTAGCGGATAAAAAACTGAACTAACATTGCCGTCGAGAGTTCATTACGATAAGCAACACTTGTTACAAACACGTATAGAAAATAACAGACAATTTTCAATTAAATTTATCTCTACGAACATTAAAGTTAAAATGTTAAAGTAATTATTATAAGATATGCAGAATAATTAAAGAACTTAATCTCGTTTTATCGAATAAAAAGAAAAAGGTAATCCGTGATATTACCGATTGGATCCTCCAAGTTTTAACGACTTATCTCGAAGATTAGAAGAAGAAAAAAGGGAGCAGAAAAAAAAAGAACCAGTTGGATTCCAACGCTAAAGTCGAACGTTATCACACGTTTCGATGTGTCCTCGAGCAAGTAATGGCCGTTCCAACTCCTTTTCGTAAAGCCCATTCTCCCTTTCCATCTCACTCTCCCACCCTCTCTTTCTTTCTCTTTCGACATTTCGTCCTCGTAGAAATTCTCACTTGTGGTTCTACGAGAATTCCTACTCGAGAATTGCGCGGTGAGATCGTAAACGTCGAGAATCAAAGTCGAACATATCGTCACGCTCGAGGTAACTTTACTCAATAAGAGAAAGAAGAAAGGAAGAACAAAAAGAAAGAGAGAGAGAGAGAGAGAGAGAGAGAGAGAGATAGAAGACAAGAACATAAAACTATGCAAAATAAAGAAAGAATGAAAAAAAAAAGGAAAAATGGAACATATGAAATAAACAATTTCATAGCTCGTAAAATTTTATTGCTGATACTATTGTTGAAATAAAAAATAAAAATAAAAAAAAGAAATATAAAAATAAGAGAAAATAAAAAGATAAAAAAGAAGAAATCATCGATAGTGTTTGAAACGCATAATTCAAAAATACGTTCTGATACGAAAACTCGTAAGGAAATTCATAATACTCAAGGAAACTATCTGCGAAGTGAAATTCGAAGTTTTAAGTGAATGAGAATCTCTCAACGAGAGGCCTATAAAAGCACGAAGTTCGACTTCATTCTGCAAAATTACCACCAGCTCGTATACGTGACTCCGATCTTACGACGCGTTCCGCACATCAACGAGTGTATCAAGTATGAACGTATTTCAGATAAAAATGGAAGATAAAAAGAAAGGACACGAAGAAAGAAAAAATTATTATCCTTCTCGAAAGTGGGATATACTTTTATATTGAAAAAAAAAAGAAAAAGAAAAAAAAGAAAAATCTGAAGAAAAAAAGAAAAAACAAGAATTCGTATCGATAATGAGTAACGATATAAAAATCGAGAGATAAATTCTATGATCCGACGAAAAAAGATAAAAATATTCTAAATCAAAAATTTTTATTGCATGTATATGTGTATTCATCTTATTTTACGTAAAGTACATAAAGTAAGAAATATACTTGTTCTTTGATACAAAATAATAAAAAAAATAAATAATACAAAATGTTAAACATGTTAATCGTAAATTTTTGTTAACAAATAAATCAATCTCGATTAGGTACACCAAAAGCATTCATTTTTTTCTTGCGAATACCTGTTTCCCTTAATTCTCGCAGTGGTTGCAAACTTTTGGCTGATCACGTATGTATAAATATAAATGTGTATGCGTGCGTAATGTAAGAAGAGACTAGTCGTTTTAAAAATCGTGTTTATATGTATTATGCGAAACTGACGGCTTCGAAAGTAGAAATTCGTCCGAGCTTGATCATGTATCTATCTCTCTTTCTCTGACACGCATACATTCTAACACAGAGAGAGACTTTACGTTAGCTTTGATCTTTGCTTCAAAGTGCATAGTGCATGAGATTCGACACGGTAGAAGGAAGTAAAACTTATATATATTCTAAAGTGAAGCTTAGCGAGAACATTTTACTCACAGATGGAATTTCGAACAAAAAATTATAAAATCTAGTTACCATTTGATATACTCTCTATCTTCTTTCCATCTAATCCCCTCTCTCTCACTTCTCTCTCTCTCTCTCTCTCTCTCTCTCTCTCTCTCATTTTATCTATCTATCTGTCTATCTATCTTCGTAAGTAAGTAACGTGGAATTCCTTCATAACGAATAGATCGAACAAATTATCACACCTGATGGTTGTGGTGGTGATGGTGATAGTTATGTCGATGGGTGGGGAAAAATAAGAAATGGAAGGGATAAAGGAAAATTAGAAATTCATCGTCTAGATAGTTACTGGTTGGTGGTTAAGTGATAAATGAAAATTCTTGGGGAAAATTAATGTGGTTAGAAGTGGAACGTTATCAAATCTTACGCAGGTATGCCAAGTACATATACGTATATATATATATATATATATATTCACCTACTACTTACGTACTTACAAACATACGTACGTAGTGTATGGATGTATATACGTATATATGTATGTACAAATCTATGAATGTATGTATGTATGAATGTGCAGACGAGCCAAGGGATAGTGTAGCTTGGTCGAGCCTTGGAAATAGAAACTCGTCGTCCGAGGTCATTGACCCTGTGTGCCCTAGGGTGGCTCGCAAGTCGCACTCGATACATATCTCCTACAAACTAGGGGAGCGCGCAAGGGATGCAACATTGTCAACAGCTCGAGCAAGATGCATCTCGATTTGAATGCGTCCAATGCATGATAAACCCCCTTCTTCATCCCCACTCTCTCACTCACTTACTCCCTAACTCTCTCTCTCTCTCTCTCTCTCTCTCTGTGTGTTTCTCTATCTTTGTCTTTCTACTTGTATGTATTGCTATCTCTCTCTCTTTGTAAAATTTCCGGGATTTCGGGAAACAGCATAGAATTGTCGTGGTTAATCCTTCGCGTCTAGTACGCTTTCCTATTAATTTCCATGTACAAAGATAATCTATCGAGTGTTAGCCTCGTATTCGTCACCATCAACCGCTAACAAGTCGACACTTGTGACTAGATAATTAATTATCCAGTATCAATAAATTAACTTATGCTAATCATTTTAATCATAACATGTTGAAAACGTTACTAATTACTTAATATTTATCACGCGAATTATTTTCATAAAATGTATTGTATCCAATTCATTTCCTAATCGTTTTTTTTTTATTTTAATTTTTTTTTTTTTTGAAATATTAGTAATAAAATATTAAAATTATTATCCATTACTAATGCATTATTATAAATTATTTTATTGAAACATTATTATTAATTAAACATCACTAACTTCTTTTTTAAATTACTTAAATTTGAAATTTCATATTACTAATGAAAAAAATTGTCAATTAAACTTAATAGAATAATGATAACGAAATTCGTAAAATTCGAAACATGCACATACTTATTATGCATGCGTGTACACATAGACACATATATAATGTACACGTGAAATATAAAGATAAATGTATATAGGACCTAGAAACAAGTATAGAGGAATTTTAACACCCACCCCCACACACCTACACTCACCCCTTCTGTTCATCCTATTCCAAGCCCCTCCACTTTTCCTTGGCAAATATTTCCGGTTGCAACGTAATTGCGGGTGGCCGCTAACGAATTTACTTTTCAACGAGATACGACAGAATAGAGACAGAGAAATTAATTATTATTGACAGAGTAATCGGTAGGAAAGTAGATATGGGATCTCTGGCTCTAACGCAAAATAACTATCGTTTTATTCGTCCGATCGAAAATGAACCAGGTTCGTAGTACAAGTCGCTTATGGTTTTATATAATACACATATACATACACATATATGTTTTAAATGGACTCATACTCACTCGTTGTCGTATTATCAAAGGATTTTCCTTTAATTTAAATCTTTACAATGAATCGATGAATAAAAATGGTTGAACGAAGATTACATTGATATAACCAACGAATGGTGCGAAATCAAACGCGTGAATTTTCCAAAGTAACGATAACAGAAAAATTGAAAAATGAAATCAAATAAAAGAAAACCCAAAAAAAATATTCGGTGAGAAAAGAAAAAAAAACAACATGAGAAACGATAGTTACAGATCGTACAATCGATAAAAAGAATAATAATAATGATAACAAAAAATAAAATAAAATGAAATAAAATAAAATAATAAGTGAAACGTGCATGAAACGATATTTTGAATCATGAAATCGATAAAAAGAAACACATAACCAATGATCAAATGAATAAATTGTTGATTTACTCTAGCCATTGGAAAAGCATGTTAAGTAATTACATAATTATTGATAATAATTACCAAAAAAAAATGTTAATGTTAGGATAGTATGAATTATACTATCGATAAAAGGATAATAAGCAATGATCAAACGCTAGCTTTACGATTTACGTTGGATAGTGGAAAGGCATGTTAAATAATTATTGATTATAAGTGGATTATGTAGCTTGTCAAGCTTAGGTCGTCAGGTTTGGGTCCGAGTGCAAGTATCTATCCCATTAATAGGCACGGTTAATTCGATTTATTTGACGTTAGGTCAGCTAATTCGTTCTATATAGTCAAAAGAGATGAAGAGAGAGAGAGAGAGAGAGAGAGAGATAGAGAGAGATAGAAAAGATACTGGATTAAAACAGAATACCTATCTCACACATTTCGAGAAGAGTTATCTCGTTAAGCTACGGATCGAAGCTTCGTTTCTGTTGTTTTCGTAAAATGAACATACACAGTTAAAAAGAGAAAGAGAAAGAAAGAAAGAGAGAGAGAGAGAGATAAACAGAGAGAATATCAGAATAGAGGAATTGAACAAGGTCAAAATGTTAAAAGGTTAGAACATTCTACTGTGAAATTACGTGGATGTTAGTGTGATACCATAATTTTCCGATATAAATTACTACCTTAAATAATCTCTTTTTCTTTAATCCGTTTATCTGTAATTTATCTTTCTCTTGAATTATCTTATTTTCTCTCTTTCTCTCTCTCATTGTCTTTCTCTTTTTATACTTCTGTCTTTATGTGTATATGTATGTGTATGTGTTAGTTTCTGTTACTCTTTATCTTCTTGTGTTCTCTTAGAAGATAATCTTACGATTTTGCAGCATCCTTAGTCCGTTAGATCGAGGCACGTATTTGGTAACAGCTTGAACCGTTACAAGATATTCTCCTTACGCAATAATCTCGCTTGCAGATCTTTAAAGAGAATCCTCTTGGTTTTGAACGTGCTCAACTTCCTTCCTTACTTCCTCCCTTAATTCCTTCCTATCTTCCTTTTCTTTTTCCTTACTTTCTTATATACTTTTTTTCCTTTCATCGAAAAATTACACTAGTTCAATTATTTTTCAAGATCATGTCTCTTAGAAATTACACTTATCTACTCACGAAACGAACAAACATATACTAGCAATCCGATTAGTAAAAGATGTAATAATGTGATACTTCGATTTTATATTACTTATTTCAAATCTAATTTATAATTTGAACTGTTATGAATAATGAACAATTTTATACACGTATGAACTAATAAATATTTTATTTTATGTTTTAAAATAAATATGATTTTGATAGTGGTGTGTAAAGGTTTATTAATATATACTTGTGAGTGTAATATACATTATACGTAAAAATAAATAAAAAAGAATAAAGATAGACATAATAGTTATAGAAGTGATGAAAAAAAAAAAAAATTACATGATAAAACGAAAGAATTGGAGAAGACTTCCGAGAAATGGTCTTACGCCTGTCGAATTACTCGGTAACGATCGCGTTAAAGTTTTTACCTTCGTACGATTCGAAAAGTGGACGATGTTACCAGAGGGTGAAGAAAACTTTCCAATGTAATTTCAAACACGAACGAAATGGAATTCGGGACAACGTCGTTCGCGGTTGTATCCGGATAGAGCACGTCGAGTTTCCTTTTTAAAGGAAAAATCGTTGAAAAAGAGAACCACCATCTCCTACTACTACTACTACTACTACTACTACTACTACAACGATGAGAAAAATATTTTTACGTTCTCTTCTCTTCGTGGATAAATGAGGGGAAATTTTGAAAAAAATAAACAAAACAAAAAAGAAATTCCAACTGCATTATTTTCCTCCTCGAGTACGTTATTATATTTTTTTTTTCAACCCACCCCCCTCTTAACCCCTTATTTTTTTCTATTTATTATTTGTTTATGTATTTGGTTCGTACAAATTTAAACGCATTATTTCGAAATATAGAACGCGTGAAAAAAATAACTTTGCAACAACTATAACGATGTAGATGGATATGTGAAAGCTTACTTTATTCATTCCTTTTTTTTTATCTCAAATCGAATCGAATTTTTTCAAAGGGAGATATTACGAAAATATTTCTCTCTCTGTCTCTCTCTCTCTCTCTCTCTCTCTCTCTCTCTCTCTCTCTCTTCGTCTTCGAACACGTCAGACTGAAAAAAGCATAACTGTATAAACTAGAATCTTTATTACTATCATAATTTTTAAAGAAAACATTTTGCTTAAAAATGTAATTTACTACTACGAGATTGTTTATCATTTTATAAATAATATTCAAATAACTATATTAATTAAACCCATTTTTTCTCTTTTTTATACATTATGATATAATTTAAATAAAAAATCATGAAAATCTTGATATATCCTTTACCTTTTGATAAAGTCGACCGTGAAACGCGTTAAAAGGATATTTTTTTAAAGTTTTTTGTATTATACGTAAACGTATAAATACGTGTTTTAAATATCTATAGATATATCTGCATGTATGTGTGTATGCTTTTACCTGAATAAAAGAGGAAATTTATCAACGACAAATTTTAATAAGTGATATCGAATCTAAGCCCGTTGTTTTCTCGTTCGACGTTCAAAGCTATATTGTATGAGTCCCGATAAACGAAGGTAAACTCGTTATTGTATAAACAAAAAAAAACGTATAAAATGATTGACACGAAAAACTAACGCATGTGAAAGAGTATTTTTATACAAGAGAAAAATTATGAACGTTTTTTTATTTTTTTATTTTTTTTATTAGATCATCGTTAACGACCTGTTCAACGAAATTAATTTTATCCTGAAACATTTTCATTAATTTATATATATATATATATTTTTTTCACTTTTTTTTCATTTTTTACAAAAACACGAAATACTTCATTTTGTAAAAGATCTTTATAGTAATATAGTAATAATTTACAATAATATAGTATTGTAAACTCTTTATAGTATTATAGTATTAGTTCAGGGTGGAAAAAAGTCCCTTCTTATTTTAATTTAAAATATTATAGTTGTTTAGAATCGTAATAATACGACGATTACTATAAAAATCCTAGTCAATGATAAAAAAACAAATAATCGATTAAACGGACAAACAAATTTAAAAAAGAAAAATAAAAAAAGAAATAAAAAAATAAATATAACGATGAGCTTTTACTGGAAAGTTAGTGGAATATTTAAATCATAGGGTAAGTTTTTAAAATGAGAATGAAAAAAAAAAGAGAAAAAGATATATATATATAGAGAGAGAGAGGCCATCTTTTCAAGCTTATTAATTAAAAGGGAAGGAAGCTCTTTTCAAAAGGGCCACTTCCTCTCAGTTATATAAAACAACATCTTTCCCTCTCTCTCTCTCTCTCTCTCTCTCTCTCTCTCTCACACACACACTTTCTCATTCTTTCTATTCTTTTTTGTTTAGTCCAAAACTTTTTTCGATGGCTTACGCCAAGTTTCGTTGTGGCTTTCATCAAATATACCTGGCCGTTAGTAATCTTATAAGTAAATTACTGCCAAAGCCCTCTTCTCAATTTTTCTTTTCTTTTCTTTCTTCTTCTTCGTCTTCGTCTTCGTCTCCTTTAACTTCTTCTTTCTTTTTACTTAACGCTTTAAAAAATTTCACCCTTTAAGACACTTCTCCTCTTTATCTCTTATTCTTTTTCTTCTATCTAAAAACTCTGTCTTATTTAAATATATTTTGAATTTGTTTCTGTCTCTTTCACTCTTTCATTCTTTTTTATCTAAAAAGAGAACATTATCGATTTTCCGTTTCGTGCTTACCGCGAAAGTTTAATTAATAAACGTATAATTAAAAATGAAACAAAACGACACTCAATAATTTCTATACTTCTTTTCTCTTTTATTTTGTTTTAAATCTCTCATTTTAAATAAAAAATAATAAAATAAATAGAATCAAATGCACAAACGTTTTTCGGTAGAAGGTAAAAAAGAAAAAGAAAAAAGCACAGTGAAACAAGTTTAATCGTCGGATATCTTTAAAAAAAAAAAAAATATATATATATATATATATATTATATATTTTTATTACAAATGAATCCTCTTGATCCCTACTTTGTTGATTATATATCTTTTTACAACGAAATAATAAACAAAATAAACTTTAATTTCTATACTTAAAAAAATTCATCTCCGAAAAAGCAAACGCATCAAATCAATTAAAATCGTTTGATATAGTTTTAAAAAAAATATATATATATATACGTTTGCATTATAAATAATTCTTAATTATTCCTAATCTTTTATTACGTTTTTTTCTTTTATTTTTTTGCTTGATTTTTTGGTTTTTGGAATGAGATATCCAAAATCTTGCATTTCCGTGCTCGTAAAAATGAATGTAGGTATCGAACGAGACATAGGAAGACCATGATCACACGTCGTTACCTGCCTGTTATGGCCTCGATGTGGATTGCTACTATACCACCCTCGTTCCGATCAATTAATCATTGTCAATGGCGATTCGTTTCCTGTTCCCGCCCTGAGCACTAAATTCAACGCAGGTACTGTCAATGAAAAGCGAATTGACGATCGGTGGTGTAACTTTGACTCACGAGTTCTGTCGAGAGCCAACTTGATATACTATATACCGGGTGATATCGTTAAAAAGAATTATATGAGAATTTATCGATCGTTACATACGCGACGATATATTTTTCTCTTATTTTTTTTCTTTTTTTTATTCAATTTCTTTTTTGTTTCTTTTATTTTTTTTATATTACACGAAAAGTATTCGCGGGTATTCGAATGTAGAATATATTTCATTGTTATTGCTAGTTTCGTCAAGAATAAATTTCACATATTTTATTATAAATTGGGGTGATATCGTTGAAATAAAAAAGGCTTTATATGTGAATTTATTGTACGACACAGTATGTGAAAATCTATATTTTTTTTTTTATTTTTTTTTTTCTTATTAATTTCTTTCATTTTCATAGAAAAGTGTGTCAACGATTTATACGTTTATCCTATTATTTAGTACAATTTTGTTTAAATATTTAACTTGCTGTACTGTATAATTTTTGTTTGTTAAATTCATACATACGAAAGATAATTAGTAAAAAAAAGTATAGAGGAATACTAGGAAACATAGTTTCGTCAAATATCGTTTGTATGAAAAAGTTCACTTAAATTGTATGAATTGAAGAAGACGACAAGATTATAAAGTTAGAAAAGAGAAAATTTCAATTTAGAAACTTTCATGGAATCATATTCTACGTCAAACGCTTAATGTTCTTAGTTCGCAAGTAAGATTTGATCGAACACAATCCCTTTTACTAAGTCGATTGTCGTCCGATTCTCGGATAAGAATAGAAATAGAAATGGTCTCGATAGAACGACGTGATCTGTTTCCCAGCAAAATCTCAGGTTAATGGGATTTCGAGAATTCCAAAGATCCCTGACGTTCGAAGGAAACACGAAACTTTTGGCTTTTATCGTTGAACGAACGTAGAACAAACCTATCGAAGATATCGTCGCGAACTCGTACGATTCAGAAATACGAGCTTCAAGAAATTCCAAGTATTTCTAATCTATTCAATGGCCTAACGCATATCCGTCTTTGTGTTGCCTGAGAATATAAATAATAAAATTATATTAACAGAATATTAACCGATCGTTATTATAAATCAAAATAACTACGATAAACATTCATTTATAAAATTGTTCCAATTGTTAGAAAAATATTATTCGTACCGTTTGACAAAGTCTACTTAAATTTTGTATATAAAAAAAAATTGTAAATATTTTATTTCAGTTATTCAAAAAAAAAAGAAAAAAAAACTTATAAAACAAAGGCACTTTGTGTAGAAAGAACCCCTGAAAGTAGGCAATATAGTATAGAGAACGAAAGCCCCTGGAAAAAGGGTAAATTGTTGGAAAAGCCTCTGTAAGTAGGCAATATGTATAATTTAAAGAGACAGAAAGAACAATCGCGTTGACTTAACACCCTCGTAGATTCAGGTTTGAAAAAGTAGCCGAAGGTGGCTAGTAAAAATTGATACGCAGACACCAGGACCAGTTAACCGGACGTGAATGCAAATAAGATCGATCGATCGTAAATTTGTAGAATAGCCACGATGTAAAATCCGCAGGAAATATTACGAATTTTTCCATATCCCTGTTAAGCCCTTCTCCCTCCTCCTCCATTTCCTCCACCGTCTGCTCCTCCTATTTTACCCTTTCCATATCCTCCTCACCACACCATCACCACTATCAATACCAACATCACCAATACCAACACCACCAATTTCAGTATCCATTTCTCTGCGTCAAAACGCATCGGACTTGTTCGAAAATGAACAAAATTGTATCGTCCACTTTGCATACGCACAAAATTTATATTATTCTCACCTAACCGATTTTTCCTGGTGGTTCCCACCAACTCGCCAATTTTATGCGTTTCCTTTTTATTCTTTCTCTCTTTTTCCGTCTCTCTCTTTCTCTCTGTCTCTTTGGTCGTTCTTTTTGTTTTGTTTTTTCTTTTTTTTTTTTATATTTTTTTGCAAGGCTCGTTGGTTCGTCGGTACAGTGACCATTTCGCTCGCTCTTTTTACGTTAACAAGACTGTCCGAAAAGCGGCCGTCGGTTATTTATAGGCGGACGTACGTAAACGTACAAAAGTGTAACGTTCTCTCTTTCGTTTAACCGGGGAAAATGATCCTTTCAGGTAGACGAGCGTATTCCACTACTCTTTCTCCCTGTCAGTAATGTTAACAAAAATAAAGTTAAAAATACAGGACAAGCAATTATTTTTCTTTATATCCAATTTTTCATACTAACGCAAGATTAGGAAACACAGTTACGAATATAAATAATACAATTTTATTGAGCTTTGTAACGTGGAATAATTGCAGCTCAAAACACAGAAAGAAAGAAAAAATATGGAGAGAGAGAGAAAGAAAAAGAATCGTACAACGAATTTTTAACGAAATTTTTGTTCCGATGAAACTATGATAAAAATTGTAAAAGAAACAACGATTGAGTGCAAAACGGTGGAAAGCTGGTATCCTCGTAGAGGAAATTCGCTTTAATCCGATACTCTGTCAGACGTCTCACGGTTTACACGATTCCGGTAATCCTGTAGAAAGTTTTCCTAGAGGATCTTGTAAAGAGGCAAGTCCCTAATTTGTAAACGACAAAAGGACATAACCCTGCCACCCCCCCCCCCTCCACGTGGTAGAAAATGTGAGAGTCCTCCGATATGGAAGAAACAACTCCGGGTGCGTTGTTTCGTTCGCAAAGAATCTACCGTGGAAACTTTTCCTACAATGTTTTATCCGTTTGTTGTGTCCCACACCCTTATCCTATCCTAACTATTCTTTATACTTTTTCCAACTGGAACTCGTGTAGTAGTACCGTGTTTTCTGGTACGATAAGAAAGTCGAATTTTTATTTGTCCCTTGGTCACACCGATTATCTATCTACTGTTATTTATTTTCCCGAAATTTATTTGAATTTATAAAACAACTGAAAATAATAATTATTTATTACAATTATTAATATTATTATACAATGAATATTTAGGACAAAAGTTTTATGTTCATGTGTTCTTAAAGATAAGCATCAATGCATGTATAAAGAACCCCTGAAAGTGAACAAAGTTGTATCTAAGAAATATGTAGATTAACCTAAATGCAAATAAAACTTGGACATACATTTTAAATACAAATTTTTCTACAAAATATGAATTTCGTATAAGCACAGAGTATTTAAATATATTATTCATTTTAATAATAAAACGGTTAGTAATTTAAATAGAAGTAAAATATCGATATATCATAAAGCAAAACATGTATCTATCTTCAGAATCGATCGCACACGTCCCACTAACGCGAAGTTATTTCCTAACTAATAAACTTCCCCGATTGCATCTCGTAATAGAATCGATATTAATTTATGGGTATATATTAATAGAACGAGATAGATAATACACAGATAGATATGTAAAGAGAGGAAGAGGAAAATATATAGATATATATGAAATAGGAAGTATATTAGATGAAAAAAGATGATGATCTATAAACATTTAAAGAGAATCGTTCTAACATATTCGTTTAACGATCAACATGAATGTAATATAATCTACCGTATGGATCACTTACTAGATATCCTCATAACGTACCATAATCCAGATAATAGGATAACAAGCACTGCATTTGCCACTAACCAGGACAAATATCAGCAAATGTGTTTCATGTAACCAACCAATAATTCTGTTCATCATGATCTTCCTTTGATACCTGCCAGATGTTGAGAATTCTTTATTTATCCTAACAGGAAGTTACACATGATCGATAAATCATTGACAATCCTCACAGCATAATCTCCACTCCACAAATCAGCAAAATAAAATCAAACAGTATTAACCCTTTGCAGTAGAGGGATTATTGTATCTAATTCCTATTAGGAGGACACTGAAAAGTTCTGAGTTTAGCATGTCATTCTATGTCAGATACACTCACACATGATAAAGATAAAAGGAATATAATCAAAGATATCAAAAACGTATGCGTACTAATCGGTATGATTACGGATCTTTCAACGATTTAACGAGCGCCAGTTAAATAATAAAAACAATAAAAATTAAAAAATATGATTAAAAACGTGAGGTATAATTAAATATGATCAAACGAACAAGAAGGATAGGACATTCGACTAATATAGTAGTGGTACGAGTGCTTCTTGTCAGAAAGGATGACATGCAATAAGAGAGAAGAGTGAGAGGAGTATGAAGGGGTAGAAAAGGGTGATAGCGAAGAGAGGAGAAGAGAAGAGAAGAGAAGGAAAGGGTGGGTGGGGGAGGGAGTGAGAGAGTTCATAGGTAATGGAATTCCATAGTTTCGTACTGGGAGTGAATCAAAGCGACCGTGAAGCCACTCGTTGACATGACAATTGCACCAATCATCAATGCATGAATCACGGGCAATCCACTTTGCGTTGTAACCCCCTCTACCTACCTCTATCTATCTATCCATCTATCTATCTATATCTACCTCTATCTCTATTTCTCACGTTTGCGTCGTGGGTCGTTACGCGTTGGAGCTGCGTTGAAACCGCGTTGTGGAAAGTTTGATATCGATCTCAATGTTCCGATCTACAACACGCTCGTGTGAGCAACTTAAACATAGATCTATTCTCTTTACCCCTTTCTCTCTCGTATTTTCTAACTCCTAATAATAATAATATCATTTGTAAAGATTCAAAAACAAAATTATTATATTTTACATACACAGTTATTATCTAATTTGTATAATCATTAACATTAGATATACCACCATTTTCAGTATACCTATTTCTACCACACCAGTCAAAATGACTGGTGCATAAAAAAAATGCTTTTTGAGGCTTCTAGTCTTTATTTACTCTTAAAAAATAACAAAAAATGTTTAACAATAATAGTTTTAATAGATAAATGGATTTATAGACATTTTTAAATAACAAAACGCTTAATTATTTACAGAAATCAAATGTTACATGAAGTAGAGATTTTGAACTGGAATGGCCCTACCAGTCAAAATGACTGGTCTGGTATATATCTAGTGTTAATATATAATATACAATTAGTATCATATTATAATATTAAATCATAAGAAATCATGTTCTTACTTAACAGATTTAGAAATGGAAAGAGATTTATGAATACATGTTTTAAATGTACGAATACGATCATCGCACGTATAAATATACATGTGCATATAGATATGCATAAATATGTGAGGAATATAGTATACACGATCAAAAGTTTTGCACAAACACGATATGGTTTTCGGGACACGGAATTACCCTCATCGATAATGCCGTAAAAGTTATACTCGCACGGGACGCGAAACTTCCAACCCGGAGAATCCGGAATTCAATGGAATACGATCCTTTCATGGATGCTATGCATCTTTAAAATTTGATTCCACCGATGCATTTGCTACGGCGAGAAAGAAGAGTGGGAAAGGGGGAGGGGGAGAAGGACGGTTGTGGCAGTGATGTTGGTGAAGGAGGAGTAGAGGAATGAGAGAGGTTGTGCTGGTCCACGGCTGGGATCGTTCATACTGAATTTTAATACGTGCTTCATCGACCGTACTTTTCCACGCACACATACACACACACAGTTACACACTCGTGCATTTATATATTCGTGACGTGACATTTATACCTTCAAAAGTGAGAAAATCGTTTACGTGAAATCTGTGATCAACGAGGTGGGATAAAGGATCGATTTACACGAGTGCCTAATATCGATGAGTTTCTAACGTTTCTTCGAAATCGCTAGGCGTATCGCACGCAGTTACGAAAATCGATTCTAATGAAATTCCACGAGTGCTACTCAGAGTTCTCTCTCTCTATCTCTGTGTATGTATAAATGTATATAAGTATGTATGTATGTGAGAATGTGTGTGTCTGTGTGTTGGTGCATATGTCACTCACGTGATCGAATTGAAGTGATCGATAAGCCAACCACGTTGACATGGTAATTGCATCCGAAATTGAGCGAATTAGGAATCGAATCATAGATCGCACGAATGCTCTCGATCATCCTTAATGATCCTATCAAAAGAAGGTATTATATATATATATATATATATATATATATATATATATTATACATATATTATGTATATTTATGAATATTATTAGTATTAATTAGCTATAAATTATAGAATTATGCTTTCGACTTTTATATAATCATTTATTGTAACACTTCCAATACCACGAATGTTTAATTATGAAATATTATATGTTTAATCATTCAGTTATTATTTTACGAATATTCGGTTATTATGTACTATGAAATATATAAATTATAAAATTGTATGTTAATAAATATATTATTACCTATTATAAAATCTTAAATTAAACGGATATTTAATTGTTATTTTTAAAAATCTAATTTAATTTTTTCTGCAGATACAATTTTGCCTACTTTTAGCGGTTTTTCTATATACAATTTTGCCTACTTTCAGAAATTATTTCTACCTACAATTTGATCTACTTTTGAGGATTATATGAATATTATATATTAATATCATTAATATTAAACATGAGAAATCATGATCCGATTAAACAGATTTGGAAAGAGAAAGAGATAAATGGATAGAAAAAGATAGACATTGTGTAAAGCATTAAGTCAAACCTATTGAACCATGTTTGTTGGAATTCAAAGCGAATTTCCTTTCCAAATGGATAAGACTTATGTTAGTCCCGACCTCGAGACCGTACTACCATCTTCTCTGAGAATCTTCCAATACTATCTATTGCACCTAATACGATTTAAAGATAAACGCGTTGCATCGAAAACGGTAATATTACGTTAATTATTAAATAATTACATGAATACGTAAAATTCAATTTACGAAAGAGAATAGAAGAAAAAAAAAACAAAAAAGATATTTGCATTAAATAAATATCGAATGAATAAAATTAAAATCAAATGATCTTAAAGCTCCGACGAATACTTTATTTTCAATTGATTACTTAACTTTAATGTAAATACCAATTTATATATACGCACGTGTATATGTGTGTACGTAACATCCAATCGAGTGAAGTATTCAATTTGCTAAATTGTACGTCCTAACTTTAAGATTTTGTGTAAAAAAAAAAAAAAAATAAATAAAAGAAGGAAAAAAAAGTTAGATACATTTTCAAGCAAGACGATTCGTCCTCCTCCCCATTATTTAATCAACTTGCTAAATATTGTTAGAATTTCCAGAGATAGAAATAGAGAAATAGAGAGATAAATTTTCGGATGGTAGGGACAAATTCAGTCGTGCGAAACGAAATCGCGATGGTAAGACCTTGATGACGATGGGTCGAAAGTCGAGAGTAAATAAAAACGATAGAGGAGAAAACGTTGTACGTAGAATTCCTACGGGATACACGGGATACGAAATCAGAGAAATGTACCGTAGCGAGCAAGTAGATATAACATCGTAGACTTTTCTATTACGACTATTCGAACGATCTACCGTCTATTTTGAAAATTATGTTGTTCGCTATTTCTTTTTTTGTTGTTCCTCTTTTCAAATTATATCATTATTTTTCTTTTTTCATGTACATATTTTATATATGTTATATATAACAACGATGAATACACAAAACTCTTTTTTTCTTTATTTCTATTCTTTGATATAAAAGCGAAAGGAAATGCCAATGACGATAAAGATCGATGCAGACTGTCTTCATTTTGATTGATAGTCTTGAAAAATGAGGATAACATATTAGACAATTATTTCTTTATTTAGGTCATCAGAATATAAAGAAAAAGAAGAAGAAGAAAATTCTTCGATCGATTAATCCTTCAATATATTTCCTAATAATTTAATATATAATAATAATTGTAAAAAAGTGTAAACTTCCTGTTCTAGAATATTACTTTAATGCAATTAATTTTCTCGAAGATACATCAAGTATACACACATACATAAACATTGTAAGATACAAAGGAGATAAATCACTGATAAGAAAAATCTGTGAAACTAAGATAAACTTGGTCTTACGGTCAAGTAATATATTTCAAAAGTCCGAAGAGTTATAAAACATTACCGAATGAAAACCATTAAACAAGATCAAAAGCGTCGAAGAAGATGCATCGTTCGCCATATTTGTCGGATAATAAGAAAATTTATAATTTAATTTCAACTTGGTTTTACTAGTCATAAACTTTCTTACAAAGCTTAACCTCCCACTCTACTTCCCCGCCTTCGCATCTCCACCAACACTACTATCTTCTCTCTCAACTTGGCCTCTCTCGTCGAACTTACAAACATTAAGATCTCTAGCATCATCTCCTTCGAGCAGGTACTACGGGTACGCTTCCTCGATTTTATCCGATAAGCACTGCAGTTTATTTTCTTTTGCCGTCCCTTTTTTAAAAACATTTCAAAAAGAAGGTCCATCTTTAATTATATATATATATATATTATTTATTCATTTATTTATTCATTATGAAAAATATTTCTAAGAGGTGTGGCCTTTATTTCTTTTCCTTTTCTTTTTATTTTTTATTATTTTTTTTTTATTTCTTATAAAGCAAATAAAAAATCTTCTACGTCGTTACCACGACAAATATTGAAGTTTATCCTGAAGGAGAAAAACGTACATACCGGGAGTTACGATGTGCAACAAGAATAGAACGTAAGGTAATAACAAATAGGACAAGTTTGTTGAACCTTTTTCTATTGAAAAAGTAGAACGACACCTCAAAGGATGTTTCACTGTGCGATACAAGATTATTTACCGTCCACCTGACCGATCTACTTCTTTAAACAGAAACGAGAGAATACACGATTTATTCGTTTGCAGTAATTCAACGTACAAATAAGTAAATCAATCCTAATATGTATATTTATTATGTGTTAATCTAAAGACTAGAATAAATCGATTTAAACGAGTCATTGAATTAGATTCGATTTGAATAAAAAGAATTCGTACAAAAGATTTGAAAGGAATATGATCAGAAAATTTTCATAGGACTGCAAAGATGCAATGAATGCATCGAGTGCAAGCTCTTTTATAAATCGCAACTGCTATTCGGCTAGAATTAAAGAAGAATTATAAATATATGTATAGTAGTTATTTAAAAACCGGTCTTTACGTTTGTATGAGAATTAATATTATCCTGAAAAAAAGTAAAATAAAAATTAAATATTAACAATAATATATATACCTATAAAWMTMT
>NW_015148970.1:4083070-4120495 GCF_001465965.1 Polistes dominula
ASRGYWWWCAYACATMCCACCAGGGTRCAAAAGCCWAAACTAGAGAGCATGYCCCGGRGCAYCTCCGACACYCTAGTTCAACCRMGTATTCTAAACTTACATGCTAATGGRAATACGTACTKTTTGCWGTAATCGACYGTCAAGGYTAATGATTATTGCATAAATTACTAAAGCAAAAMTACAAGTATACACTAGTATATGTRCATACTAGWAATATACAAGTATATCAAAGTTTCCACAAATAAATGCGATAACTCTACTATGCAAAACGATATTAAAAATAAAAAGAAAAAAAATTTGTATCGTAGCCGTGACTCTAMWAGTTATTTTTATTTAATAACTTKGMAAAATGCGCGGTATTATTTATCGCGAAACGATGTACAGTGCACAYACCTAAAACGCAYACACAGGTACAAAGTACATCGTGCAATCACTAGCACAATAACAGCCGYCAATAGGGGAAAAAACTTATAAATAAACCTATACTAACYGTTTCTCACYTATACGAGTAGCACCTGGGCACATGCATAGATGAGAACTCAGAAAGTACAGGGGGAAGAAACGGGAGATTAGTCCTATATTAGAAGCTGAAAATCCTGATCTAAAAAATATGATTAAAAAATAAACATTTAAATACATTTGTATAAAAATTCGTCTAAACGACTAAGGACTCTACAAGTTACTTCTTAAATAATGACTTTTAATATATTTTAATATATTTCATTAATATATTTCAAAACCCCTGATGACTCCTTTTATTAAGTTGGCTGTTCTAATGAAAGAACTGGGCTTTGAGCGAAAAAAAATGAAGTATGAGTTCATCGCGAATGAGTTTGTCTTCTTACTCATTTATTTAAAATATTGAAGTATCGATATATCAGAATTAATCTCGATTAGATAAACTATGTACGAAACAATGGATATAAGACATTTATTACATGCTTTTCTGGACGAAAACGAGTAAATCAATGCTCAATTTCATCACTACTGACCACGAACAAAACACATAATAAAAAAGAGAGTACATTTATTAATTGCATTATTAATTAAATGAATTTAACCGATGAAACAAGAAAACCTATTCTTAACTAATAATAAAACATACAAGAAAATATACAACTTTCATGAGTAACTTCTAAAAAGGAATTACTCATGTGCTCGTCAATAATTTATTTAAATAATTACAACCAATAACTTGTGCCGATTAGGACCTTTCATCCTTGACATGATTGAGCACTGGAGAGACATTAAATTTTTTGACTCACTCGTTTTACCAACCGTTATGTAACATATATGTGGCATTTTATAATTAAAATAACGCATATGCGAAACATGAACAGTTACATTAGAAGTTCTGCGATTGCTCCAAAACACTCCTACTTCGTAGCAAATAGATTGACAGCATCACTCGTCCAGACCCATCGGAGAATTCCTTGATGATTTTCCTTGATGCATTTTTCCTTGCACTCGCATGACTCTAATTACGCGGTAAGCGAATATAAGAAACTATAAATGAGTTTCTTATCGCGAAACTGAAATTTGTATATACGACTAACAACACTGACTCTAATTCGCGTTTGATTTTAACTTATTACTCGCCTGATCACTGATTCTACATTAACTACTTTAAAGACTGCTTTGCACACAGTCAATGCAAATACAAAAGTTTCACACATTATTTTAATCCCGAAACGCGGTAAATTTTAAGTCTTCTTTAATCTTCACTGATGCACTGGCTTTATTACGCAGTATGCACGTATGCAGTACGCAATACCTTATTACGAACAGTATGTGCGACTATTTTAAAATAAAGATATACGAAAACAAACCCCCTAATGCAATTACGATCTTGCTCGCAGTTAATTTAACAATAGTAATTTTATAAATATTTTGCGAAACACGATGAGATTGAAATTAATTTACGAACGTGCTTCTAATTCGCGATTTTTAATATTATTTTAAACGATTCAAAAATTCCGTACATTACAATTACGAAAATAAGAAACTTCAAAGTTTCTTATCGCGATCACGACGCTGACTCTACTCCGCGATTAAAATTTACTTTATAAATTTGAACAAACACCGACTCTATAATTAATTTTATAACAGCTTTGCACGCAGTTCAAATATCAAACACTAACACTGTTTACTCTTCTGAAAAGAGAAAGAAAAACAAAACAATTAGAATCATTGTTATCATTTCAAAATTATACGAAATTATTGGAAAAAAGTTTAATACAAAAATTAATTTACCTTCTATCTTTAGAGATGAATGCAGGATGGGTCTCCTACCCTTAAGATGGCGATGATTATCTGTTTAAAACGAATATAAGAAACTTACGAGTTTCTTTACCCGAAAAAACGAAACTCTTGCGGCGAACAACACTGACTTTAATGTCCGATCTTTTAATATTTCTTTTGACGATGCAAGATACGAGTACTCCATTGCCTACACGCACGATTGCAATGAGTTGCTGAAACATAATTAAGTAAAACAACATTATTAATATCATTATTGTAATTAAAAATTATTATAATTATTATACAAGTATTTGATATAAAAATTAATTTACCTTTTGTCTTCAGTGATGATTGCAAAATGGGTCTCCTACCCTTAGGATGACGATGAAAAAACGATAACAAAAATAAAAAACTATAAAAAAGTTTTTTATTCGCGACCACGACCGAGACGTGACTACCGACCGCACTACACGTCAAAAAACGACTGAAAGAATGTACATGATTAAAGTTCCTAAAAAATAAATCGAGTATTATTCCATGAAATATAATATGAAGAGAATATTTAAGGGAAAACAGTGAGAGGAATTTGAATATGATACTAATTAGGAATATGAAAGAAACTAATTACCTTTACAATGTTTATGGTAAGCGGTCTTTAGCTGGATTTCACTTGCCATGGAATGTATAGTATATAAAATATGATAAACATTACACGGAAAGTAATATCCATTGCCCGGGTCTAACCACGAGGAGGTAACCGCTTCTGAAGACCCACGAGGGATGTGCATTCTGAAGATGTCCACATCCGAATATAATTGAAAGGAACAGAATCTAACTCTTAGTTCCCACCATAAGAGTACAATCAAAAAAATCCTTACAATTATTATCAAGAATAAAAAGAAAAGTTTGAATACCAAAAAAAAACAAAATGATAAACGATGAGTGCAACCTAAATAGAATTTAAGTAACATCGATGATTCTATTAAAAATTAACACATCCTAGAATAATTGCAATTTATAGACATACAATCTATATACATTTATATACATAATTTTTAATCTACATAAAATAAAATACAATAATTAAAAAATCATACAATTATATGTTGTTCTATGGAACTTATAAATAAAAAAAAAATACATTAAAAATTACTATCACACATGTACAATGCTAACATGTGCAATGGTAATAATATTCCTAATAAAGAATATCTAACATTATAACGTTCTAATTTTAGTATTTTTTGCATTCTAATGTAATTATTTTATCACATCTACGTAGTAATGACTTTGAGGGTTAAATTTACATGTAATATAAGAAGAGTGTATTAGAATATTAAAATAATTATTAATTAATCGATACAAGTGTCTAATATTTTCTAAAAGTAATATAACGTCAATTGGTTTTTAATATTCATTTAAAATCATAATAATAACATCAATATAAAATAGGATAAAAAGTATAGAAACAAGTTTCTCTTCTTCAAACAATATTTGCACTAATTTTCGGTTGATCAATTTCATTCAGGTCACGCAGTATGAATTATAAGTATTACATTTTCATTAATTTTGAATAAAATAACTAATATTAGTCTTTAAAACAAAAGGATAACTACATGATGTACGACAAGTGTCAGACCGATAATTGGTCATCACTGTCAACATCTTCATCACTTACTTCTAACGCGTCAATAATTCGAACTAATTCTGCGTCATCCATATCCGCGTAAGGAGTATAGTTTTTGTAAAAATGTAGCAACAAAACTGACAAAATTTTCGACGACTAATTGTAATTGAAACGAAAAGTACGGTTTTCCAATAAGGACTACTAAGAAATACTCTATTCCAAGACCAAGAAAGACTAAAAAAAAGATTTCTATCTCCCTGTGTCGATACATGGAGTAACATTAGAATTGTCTGATAAAAATCCTGAAAAGAATCCGATTACAATCCCTAAAAATTATCGTTGAATATGTATAGAATTTCTATCTTATCGCTCAAGCGCCTACAGAGCATCAGCACCAACCAGCATAAATTATAAGAAAAAGTAAAAGTAAAAAAATATTTTTTTATTCTTTTGCAATGAAATTAGACCGCTAATAACATTTTATAAATATATTTTGAGATAGAGCTGTCTTGCAATGCGAAAACAAGGACCTCATCGCATACGCAACGATATATCGTCGTCGGCACTTTTCGCAAGTGATTTTCATGACGATATATCGTCGCGCGGCACTAAAAGGGTTAAAGATAATGTATGAGTATATAAAACATTTATTTATACTCCACGTATATCATAAATTGTTTAAATAAATATAAAATCATCGAAAATAAGTAAATTAAGCTTACCTGTGTACGAAAAAAAAGTTTTGATATTCTATATCGATAATGTTCGATAATGTTCGATACTCGTCAAGTATTTTAACTTTAATTTAAAATGATTTTATAATAACTGCTTGTTACCTGTATACAACAATAATATTTACTATATTATGTTTAAACAAATGTACTGTTTTTTAAATATTAGTTAAATTATATTGCATAGACATTATACATATTGTAAATGATAGTTAAACGAACGTAAGAATAATTTATTTTTATTTCTCAACACACAAAAGAAACTACATTCTGTAGAAATATAGTAATGGAAAATTCGAGTCTATAACATTTGCGATAAGATGAAAAAGAAAAAAAGAAACAAAGTAGAAGTAAAAGCTGAGAAAGAGAAGGAAGAAAAGTAGGAGGAGGAGAAGTAGAGTATAACTCTCTTTGAAAGGAAAAAAGTGTGAGAAATCAATTAAAAGGCAGGAACTACAGTGATTCACATTGTGGTATTTAAATTAATTTTTCTAGCATAAGAAAAAATGTAGCATGAGAAAAATAAATCGCTATTAAACTATAAAATTCAATTGAACAATTTCAAAAACTCTATTGTAGCAAAAGTATTCTTATTCTACCAAGTAGAAAAACAAAAAGAACGTTTGTTGAAGACAAACTTATTTGCAGACTGTCTATTGGCAAAAAACCTTTATAATTTAAGACCTGAAAGTTTTAACAAAAAGAGGATGATAGAAAGAATAAGAAATACAGAGAGAGAGAGCAGGAGAAAAACAGGGAGAAGGAGACATTGAGTGACGAAGAGAGGGAGAAGGTTAAAGGTCCTTACTAGAGGAACGGAATAACCAGTTACTCTGACTGATGCGTTGAGCCACGACAAAGGATATCTTGGCTTGAGAACGTAGAGTAGTTCATTGAAGAAAAAGGAGAACGCCTTGGAAGCAATCAAGGTTCGGGACCAAAGAGCAGAGACTGACTAACTCATTTAGCTGGAGCAGCCGGAACACTTAATGAAGACAGTGGCGAGAAGACAGTAGGAGCCACTCGCTGGTGATGTTCTTCTTCTTCAACAAGAAGAAGAAGCAGAAGAGAAAGAGGAGGAGGTAGAGGAGGATGGTAGTATCGATTCCGTCTTTCGATTCAAGAATGGTTAAAAGTAGACGCTGAGACTATGCTTACTACCCACCTCTACAATAGAATGTTACACTCCGTGGACCTGGATAAAAGCGAAAGCGTGTTGAGTCTAAGAGTTTCAGGTGTAAAAGAAAAGGTAGGTTGCTGTGGAAAAGAGAAGTGAAGGGGGAAGTTTAAGGTGAAGGGTGGTAGGTAGAGGTACTACCCATAAAAGAATGGAGTTCTTTTTCTGAGGGTGTATAGAAAAAGCCTGCCACCTTCCCCTCGATATAAATATAAAAGATATAAATAAAATAGAAAGGAAAAGAAGAAATAAGTAAAAATATAAGAAAAAGATATTTTCGCCAATCTACAATCGCGCCTCTTTCATTTGGCTGGCCAATGAACAAAAAAGTCATATCTTTCTACTGATAGGAATATATCTTATATATCAATTATATATTCGAAATTTGTTAAATAGTAAAGAGTAAAAGGAGAAGAAAGAAATAGAGAATAAATTAAAAGAGAAGGAAGGAGAGGAAGAAGTAAACGTGACCACAAGAAGAAGAAAAGACTTTTTTTCTCTGGTACGCTGATACGAAAAGTCTTATCGGATGGCACTGAAGTCGGCACATACTTCAGACCGACAGTACGCTGACTGTGGACGATACTCGCAGATGGTCCGCGACGATAAGTGACCCTCGTTGCCAGACCAGACTCTTACTCCTGCAAAAAGAAATAAGAGCAAGAGAAAGATAGAGAAAGAGAGAAACAAATAGGCAGAAAGAGAAAAAGAGAAAGCTAGCTAAATAAGAAAAAGAAAGAAATATAAAGAGAAATAGAGAGGAGAAACTAGCTAAGTAAGAGAAAGGAAGAAAGAAAGACAGAAAAAAAGAGGGATGAGGAGAGGAGCGACGAAAGTAGCGAGAAATGTTGAGGAAGAAAAGGGTGGGAGTGATAGGAGAAAAGAGAAAGAGAGAGAGAGAGAGAGAGAAAGAGAAAAGAAAGACGAGAGCGGGACCCCGATGTTTCCGTGCGAATGGAAACGGGCATGCAATAGAAAAGGCCAGGGCTCTCCAATTTGCTGAGAGCTCTCCATCTCCCAAGCCCTTCTTGTTCTTTCTCTTTCTTTCTCTTTCTCACTATTTCTGTATCTATCTATCTCTTTCTTTTACTCTTTTTCTTCCCTCTTGCTCTCTCTTTCTATCTGTAAGCTATACCTGTCCTTTTCTCCGTTTCCAATCTTTCTACCCTGTCTTGCATCTACCTCTCTCTCTTTTTCTCTCTCTCTCGATATTCCCCTCATCTTAGCATCAGAGTTTCTGTTTTCTGTGCATTCGCACCTCCTCTCTTCTCCTATCTTATTACGTTTGTTTTCCTCCGTTCTTTCAGTCCTAAACCCCTTTTACTCTCTCTCTCTCTCTCTCTCTCTCTTTCTTTTCTTACCACTTCTCGACGAATTCTGTTCTTGTTCTAGTTTTTTTCTTCACGTGCCTATCTCTCTCTCTCTCTCTCACATTCTCTTACACTCTATTTTTCTCACTCTCTTTCTATCCCACTCTTTTTTCCATTTCCTTTTTTTATATTTTTTTCACTCTCTCTTTCTCTTTCTAATTTTCTCACTCTCTCACTCTTTCTCTGCAAGTCTCTTTTTCTATTTTGCACAGTTTCTTAGTATTTCTCTTTTTAGCTTACATTTTCACAAACTCGAATGCACTCGACCGCTAATGGCAACATTCGTTCGTTCGTTCGTTCATTCCTTCGTTTCTTTGTTTATTCTCGAATTGGGTAACCAAGGTAGCTAGGTTATTCTTCAACTGGTATGTTTCACCTAAAATCGAAATACGATTCTTAAGATAGGATCTAGCAATGACGATGACGTGTTCTATTAAATGTAAGAGGAACTAGAGCGAAATGGAAAATAAATTAGATGCAAGATGCATAACTCGTAGATTACGTTCCAAACGTAGTCGACGTGTTAATATGCTTTTCCAAGACACGCCACTACGCGAGATTATTGAATATTTCTAAGAGACCGAGTAAAGTTGATTAATATTCAATTAGGATCTTTTTCTTTTTTTTCTTCGTTTCATGATTCAATGTCGAGTTCAATTCGTTTGTAATATTGTATGAAATTAATTATATTTTTTTTCTTTTTTTCTAAAATAAATTATAAAGAATATCGAATGAATATATTTTATTAAGATCATGAATAGTTCAATACTTCATTTAAAGTAATTACATTAATATTAATAAAGCTAAGTAAATAATAATATTAAAAATGAAATATATATATATATATATATATATATTTAAAATAACATTAAAGAATTTAACTTGAAAATTAGTTAATCTATCTGTCCATTCTTCATATTTTTCTAAAATTTTCTGTTAATTAATTAATATTGAAATTAATTTTGTGCTTAAAGAAAATGATGAAAAATAGATAATTAATATCAATCTGAATAAATATCAAAAATGGAGTATTAAAAATCATAATAACTATCTACAAAAAATATAGTAAACTATAAAAATAATTTAGTCTACGGGAGAGTATCACTTTCTTTAGTTCTTTTTAAGTTTTTTTCCAAGCTCTTAGGAAACGTCTTTGTGTTTTCGATCTATCTCGTTCCCTTTCATCTCTCGAGCAAATCAAAATGTGTGTACGTGTGAACTCTAGAATTTATATGGGTTGGTGAGACGATAGAAAGAAGAGGAAAATTTCCGATAACGTGGTGCAAGAACCTCGAGGATCTTGTCCTTCTTACTCGAAAAGGATCCAGGAAATTGATCCAGCTATGGAGATAGCACCGTCGTCGTCGTCATCGTCGTTCTCGTCGTCTTCGTCGTCTTCGTCGTCGTTGTCGCAGTGAAAATTCTCAGACAGCTGTCAACCTTAGGCAGTCTTACCATCAGAGATCTCGTTTGTATGTAGATACAAGAAACGTCTTAGCAGTTTCCTCTTTGCATGTACGACACCAACCTGCCAGTTTCGTTTCTTCCCATCTCTCACTTTACCAAACTCCTATCACCTTTAAAATAAGCATCGAATTGATCGTCTTGATATTATATTTGATAACGTATTATGGATAATGTTTCTATATATTTATAGAATGAGCTGGTATAATTAATACAATATTTTCGCACATAAACATTTCTATAAAAATAATATAATATTTAATAAACTATATAATATATCATGTTACTCATGTCAGAAAAATCGTAAACTTTCTAGACAACCTAATGGTATAAATAAGCATTGGGTTGTCAAAAGAGTTTATGCTGATTTTTACAAAAATCTATGTATATTTAATAAAAATAAATAACATCAATTTTCATAACAACCTAATATATTATATTATATTATAAGATATTATTTAGATATATACTATGTTATACGTTTTATTAAGATAAATATAAGAAAGTTTTATATCTATTCTTACTATATAAAGGATTTATTCACGAGCAAATAAATCACGCTCTAAAAGTTCAAAAAGGGCTTCCTCAAAGTCCTTAATTCTCATAATTTATTTGAACGATGAATAAACCACCATTGCCTTTGCCATTTCTATAAAATCCATAAAGACTCTAATACATGTATATGCATACGTAGAAATGTATGCAGTAGAGTTTTGAATGCCCGAACATTCATTAAATAATAATTATCCTGAAAAAGATATAAATTAAAATAATTATAATAAAATATTCAACAAAATATATAAAATTATATTAACATAGAAAAAGTAACAAAAATTCTTATTTCTTATATGATAATAAAAATATATATGCATACACAGCATGTATTTCTAAGAAAGCAAATAATATGAACAGAAAATCGTACTAAATTTAAAAAAAGAAATTAAAAACCAAGCTAAGAAAGAATGAGACGAATGCACAGTATCAGGAATAAGATAACTGTAATAAAACGAGAAGAACAGTTGGAAATTTAAAACTAAAATAGTTAATTATTGAGTAATTTTGAGAAGTAATTATACCCAAAAAACTATACAAGGCTATCGATAGATTACTCGAACATTTCTACGTCCATAGATAATACTTATAATGCCGCTGGGTTCTCTGTAAAATAATTTGAGTTTACGTTTCGTAGTATGCAGTCGTGCACAAACACACACATATACAACGCTTAGTAGTTAGGAGTGAGGAATACGAAGCACCAAACAAAGAGGAAATCGAAAATAGGAAGAACTATACTATATTCTATCTCATTCTCTCGCAGGCTCAATCCTATAGGTGTTAAGTGTTTGTCTTTTTTTCTCTTTTTAGTGACGCAAGCTTTTCGTCATTTTTTTGTTTTATCGTTTCATCGTTTCATTCGTTTTCAAATCACCCAGATTCTAAAGAAGTTTTCACTTCAATCAAATATTCTCAATAACTTTGCAAAATAAAAAATATTTCTAAAAGACATCTCCCCATACTAAATAAGTCCATACATAAATATAATTATATATATATACACACATATATAAAGATAGGCAAGAAAAACATAGAAAATTTTTTATATCGTAGATAGTAAAAATATATATATATATATATATATATATATATATATATATATATATACATAGACGTATATTTCAAAGAAAGAAAATCAAAGAGAACTGTAGCGCATATAGGAAGAGAAGAAAGAAGACGAAAAGAGGCGTATCGTGTTCGGAGGAAAATCTTCCCCAGTTTATAGCTTGTTTTATAGACTTCCCGAGCATCGATTCACAACACAAAAAAGAAGACGATCAAAGTGTTACGATCGATGTATCGATCTTTACTATATGTAGTCGAGTTGCAACGAATACGAATACAACTACGACTACGACTATGACTATACTACACTACGACTACGACGATGACGACAACGACGACGGCGACGGCGTCTGTTTCATAAAATCCTGGCATCGTGAACATCGTGAGTATGTATGGCGCGTATGACAAGAGCTATTGTAATCCATATGTGCCTATTGTATGGCATACGTGCGATGAGCACAACGGAAGAAGCAAGATACGAGAGACACGCTAAAGAAAAAAGGCCCTGAGAATCGTGCTACTATATAATGTAAAGAATACATGTACTTTATATAATATATATGAGTATGCACGTATATGTACGTATGTATATACATGTATGTGTTTATATAGACATATATGTATATTTTTATATTTAGATATTTATATGTATATGTGTATAAAGGTATCCAGTATTATAGAAATACACACACAAATATATCTACGCACGTATCAACGCTTTGAGAAATTCGATATTTCACCTTGCACTACTATCAAGTAAGATCCGTGCGTTGAAAATTTTTCCAGGAAAATCGTCGCTTTTCACCGTTATGTTCGTTCCTTCTTCACAAAACGCAACTGATCTACTTTGTGAATTCATGTATGTATATATGAATGTATGAATGCATACTATATCTATATTTTTCCAGATCGTCCATCTTGTTACACGCTTTTATCATTTATCAAACCTACGAATACAAATATTTTATGTTAGATAAATAATATTACGTTAAATAGTATTCCAATATTTTAAATCAAATTTATAGAGTGAAGATAAAAAGGGTGTTTGAAATGTTAAGTAATTTACTATGGTAAATAAGAAAGATAATTTGAAATATGTGCTGGTAATTAAGGCAGTGGTCTAATTGTAAGCTAACAATTTGTTAAAATTGATTTATTTTATATCACAATTATGTATATTATATAAAAGAAATCATATAAAATCAATTCTTACAATTACTTTACTTATTGTTAGATCACTGTCATAGTTATTGCTAATAGATAATTTGAATATATTATAATTATATGGAAATTGACACTATAAATATATAAATTAAATAGAAAATAGATAAAAATAAAATGATTATAAAGACTAGAAGTAACAAGAGAGAAAAGATCGAAACAGCAATTGTACGAAAAGTTAGAGATAAAAATTTCGAGGCACGCTCTTATTCGTCGACACTCTTTCTCTATATTTTCCACTCTTTTTCCCTTTCTTTCTTTCTAACTCTTAGCCCCTGGTGGAAAGACTTGAATTATTCAAACAGGTTTTTCCGCGATGTCTGCGTTTTTCGCGGTCGCCTTCTATCCTGTCGAGCTTTCTAAGAAAGAATGAAATTTTTACACCGAATCTAGCACGTTATAGACAAGTCGTGCATACGTTGACCTCGATACTGCCTTCAATGAATTTTCAGGAAATAATAATTTTTCTTCTTTCTTTCTCTCTCTCTCTCTCTCTCTCTCTCTCTCTCTCTCTCTCTCTATCTTTTGAAAACTTTTCTTTCTTCTATCCATCTTTCTTTTTTCTTTTCTTCTGTGAATAAAGAAAATCTTTTACAGATATTTACAAAAAAAGAAGAGAATAGACATTTTTCTATTGGATAACATAATTAATCAAGGTAGATATATACTATCGAAACTATCTAATGTAATCGCGTAATTAATGACGCCTACGAAATGAACCGATTTGACGTTGCATAAAGCCTTAATATTTGCATGAAAAATGATGCCACTTTACCGATAGAAGTTTCGGACTTTCGCCCGGAAGTTTACCCATCTACTTACATAAATTTATTGTCCGTCAACATCTCTTTCTCTTTCTTTTTTAAAAGAAAAGAAGAACGGGAGGTAGGTATATATATATATACCTGTAAAATATACAAAAGGTGAATGAGAGTAAATAAAAAAAATTAGTCTACTCACCTATAACCATGATAAAAAAATTCTTCGGTTACGATTACTCGATTTATCATCGCGTGATAAAACTTGTATATTTTTATTTCCTCCAACCAACCACGATATACTTATAGTACGTACATATAGCTATATCATAGGATTCCCTAAGGATCTCTTCTCGCCTCGTATACTACAGGAAAAGAAAATAAGGTGTGAAAAGAAGAAAGAGAGAGAGAAAGAGAAACGAATAAAAAATATTAACAAGATAGAATTCCAACATTGATCATCCTACTACACTAAGAAATATATATTTAAGAGATAAATGTGATAGTTACTATAATAGAATAATATCTATTTTAAAAACGTTAATAGAATACAATATCCTCATAAATATGTAATGTAATTAAAACAGTTGGATAGTATCTAATTAATAAACTTGAATAAAATACTTACACTTTCTTCATAAATTTTCAATGAAATTTAAGTAGTAATAAGAATCAAGGATTGATTTGAACAGGTTAAATCAACTAGGTAGGATCTCTATTAGGGATGAAAGGGTTAACCTTAGATCCTGAAACACGGAATGCGGATAAACATACAATAGATAAGTAGGTAGATCATGGATCTATGTTGGTTGGCAGATCGCATACGTGAATACCTCGTATAGTCTCGGCTATACGATACAGCAGTGTGTATTAGTACCGGTAATTCCAGCATGATGCACCGGACGTGGATCACGCTGGAAGATAGATGACATTGTTTCCTGAATCCCTGGGGAGACGCCGGATGACGCACGGAGCTTTGAGAAATAGGGATGAGAAAGAGAAGAAGAATGGAACGAGAAGAACGAAACGAAAGATGTCTCAATAAATAATCTATCGCTCTGGTTTACCTCCTGACACAATCTTGAAATCAAAAAATCTTGTTTTATCAGAACTTCGTAAAATTGTTATCTGAGAAATCTTTTCTTCCATTTCGTGATTTTCTTCTAAAATAATATTCCTTAGAATAATGTACACGCGATGATAATAATGATGATTGAGATAGTTGATTCATCTCGTGACAATTCTGAAAAAATAAATAAATATATTTTTATCAGAACTGTATAGAATCATTATCATCGAGTAATCGACTACAGTGTTTTTAAAAAAAAGCAATCGTTCCAGGGAGAAATCATATGACGATAATCGAAACGAAAGATTCATTAAGGACAAGAAAAGAAGAAGAAAAAAAAAGAAAAATCCTTCGGTTAAATCATTAGCCAGTGAGAAAACAATGCATAGGATGTTTCCGGACTCGTTTAGTCGACGAAAATGACGCTGAATGAAATTCACCAAGCAAGTACCAACGAACACTTCCATCCTCTCGATAATTCTCGGGAATTCCGCTATCTCTTATTTTTCTCTGCGTGATTTCGACACAATGGAATGAAGGAAAGAGGAAACGCTAAGGAGGGGAACACTATATGAGAGGATGAGAATGAGACGAAGAGTAGGATGAGGAGAGTGAGGAAGAAGAGAAAGGAGAATGAAAAGGAGAATGAGAGAGAGATTGAGGGTGAAGCGAGTACGAGGGTGAACCGAGGGATGAAAACGCCTAACATAAATCTCCTATCTGCTTCGAGGTCGCGTGAAATAAATCCAAACGTTTTGGTGGCAGCATACCTACCGCGATTTTATTTTCTCCTTCCTTGTGTGTGTGTGTGTGTGAGCTTTTCTTCTTGAAATATTATATTCCACCAGACGGACGTTTCATTTGAGTGAGAATTGCCGCTATTTTTTTCAAACTGCCAAAATCTATGACTAACGTAGTGGTGGATTCTAGAAAAACTAATTTTTTATGGAACTTAAACATTTATTAAAAAGTTAAAGGAATTATATTTTAAAATTGTTAAATAAAATGTTAATAAATGTTTAAAGGAAATTAATACAAACCTTGGTCAAATTTTTTACAAGCAAGAAAGAAATATAGCAATCTTTTCCTCTTGAAATATTAATTTGAACTGAACAAACTTTTAACATGAGTGAGAATTACCGCCATGTTTTCCGAACTACGGAAATCTATGACTGCTGTAGTAGAATCTGAAATTAAAAACTTTTTAATATTACCTAAATACACATGAATTAATTGACAATTTCAATTATTTATTAAAATCATTAAATACTATTGTATATCAATTCAAAAAAAAAATGAATACAAACGTTTAACATATTTTCGAAGAAGAAGAATACGTGAGAGAGAAAAAAGAACGATTATTTCATTTTGAAATATTACATTGTACTGGACAGATATTTAAAGCAAATGAAAACTGCCGCCATTATTTCGAGAAAATAAAAATTCTACCATGTCAATAAATTTTCGCAAAAAAACAAGCATAAAATGTATCACTATTGAATTTCCAACGAAATAGAGAAAAAGAAGAATCTTTTTTATTTTTTGAAATATTATATTGCACCGGACGGACATGTAAAAACTAACGTAGTAGTAAATCCTAAAACTACTTTCTAAATGAAATCTACTTATCGACTGATCGAAAATAATGAAGAAATGATCTGTTTAAATAAAATCATATGTCAATGAATCTTCAAGGGAAACAAGTAAAAACGTTTATCGAGTTTTTCACGACCAAGAAAAAAAACGGAATGAAGAAAAAGAAAAAGAGAAGGAAGAGAGAGAGAGAGAAAGTGAGAGAGAGAGAAAGAATGATCCTTTCCATCGTGACGATTCATGAAACGGAAAGGATCGTAACCGAAGGTAAAACTCGAAATGCGGTAGATTCTACACGCAGGCGTGATATACATTCTGCATCGGATAATTTGCACGCTTCGCGAAGCGGAATACTCGATTTTGAATTTACTCGTAACAACCTTGAGAGCGATAGAAAATAACGATGAAAAAATGGTAAAAGTACTATAAAACCGATATGCAAGCTCTATCCTTTTGTATCTATAACTTGAACGATCGATAAATTGAATTTACTACTGCCCGTCCAAATTTCCTTCATCCATTCGTTGTAATATTCTCTAGTTTCATTACAATGAACGATCCTCGTAATATTATACAAAGTTAAATTATATTATACCTGGTTAAAGGTAGAAACTTTGATGTGTGCATTGTTTGTCATAATAGACATGGGTTATTAGAAATTCCTTGTTCTCTATAATGCGTTATTTTTGAAAATGATCACATTGTTCAATCGTTTATGATTTAACCTTATGCTCGTAATATTCGGTAAATATTTCATTAACTAGTAAAAACCACGTATTACCCTAAATTTAAATAGAACTATTAGTCGAACATTCATAGGAATAAATTGCAAAGAATTTCTGAGTTAATAAAAAAAAAACAAAGAAAACTGATAATACGAACTAAAAATATTGCATTATTAACGTACTTGATTTTCTATTTATATTATACTTATTTGTATAATTATTAAACAGATAAAAATGTGTAATATTAAATATAAAAATTATTGAGATTAACCTGGAAATTCTATATCACTTAAAAGAAAGCTCTTAAATACGCTAATTATAGAAAAATAATTCGTTGGGAAAATTCCAAAAAATAAACCTGTGGCGACATCTACAATTTAAACGATACTTGCTCTGTCAGTAAGATCGAATTTTAGTTAAAACTTTTCTTCAGCAGAGGGCAGGTATCTCGTCTCTCTCTGTTTCCTCTTTTGAGATTAAGCTAAATATCCGGTACGTTCTTTCTTACGTGCATCTGTAAATATTTAAACATATCTTTATAATTAATAAAAAAGTAAGACAGATAATAGTGAGAATTTGTTTAATGTGATGTTAAGATGTAATACGAAGTTTAATTTAACAACATTTTGCAAATAATCTTACGATTTCAATAGATTCTAAAAACGGTTTTGTATCACGATGTTACAACATAATAACGTTAAAAACAATGAAATGAATATTTCATTTTTTCAATCATTAAACAATCATTACTATAAATCATACTTTGTGTATTTGTTTTTTATAAAAATAATACATTGATTAATTCAAAAATAATATAAGTTCTTAAAGAAAATTAAATAAATGAGTTTTATTGAAAAATTAAATGAATGGTTATAGATCTTAATATATTTATAAATAATATAAATATTGATTAGTGGTATATAAGTAAAGTGCACAAATCTCTACATATTAATTATTGTAATAACCTTTCTTACAGAAATGGCAGACGTTGCTGCTAATCCGAAGACCAAAACAAAGGCACAGAAGAAGCCAGTAGAAAAGGCTTCCGAACCTGTACCATTAAAAAAACGGCCTTTCAAAAGACATGGACGTCTTTATGCTAAGGCTATTTTTACTGGATACAAGCGTGGTCTTCGTAATCAACATGAACATACAGCCTTATTAAAAGTTGAAGGAGCAAGAACTAAAGGTGACTCCGATTTTTATATCGGCAAGAAATGTGTCTACGTATACAAAGTAAGTATTTTAATATATTGAGTTATAATAATTTAACAATGAGAACATATAATTACAAATATTTATCTTTTCAGGCTAAGAATAGGACACCTGTTCCTGGTAAAACTACAAAAAAAACTAAAGTAAGAGCCATTTGGGGTAAAGTAACTCGTCCACATGGTACCAGTGGTTCAGTTCGTGCTAAATTCAAGAGAAATTTACCAGCCAAGGCTATGGGTCATCGCATTAGAATTGTAATTATAGATTTTCTTAATTATTAACTATATAGATCATAAATTTCTCTAAATTTAAATCAGAAAGATATAAATTTTCATTTTTTTCATTCTGTTGCAGATGCTGTATCCTAGTCGAGTTTAAGTTTATACGTAATATAAATAAATAAAAATATCAACATCAATTTAATTTATAATTTTGTAATATTTTTTATATAACCTTCCTACTATAAATAAGCCTGTCCTATTAATTATACAATTATTTTTAAAAATGTGCATGCTTCAGAATTGCATGGATGAAAATATAACCTTCAAATTACTTAAAACTTAACCTTTAAATTTTTTGAATTCTTGCGTCATATCGATATAAATAATTTTTTATCGTAAAAATTGATAGACTATAAATTATAGATATTGTTTAATTATCTTTTTTAACATTATTTAAAAATGCAATAATAATGATAAAAAGAACAGTTAATATTGATTAAATATGTGTCAGTGAAGGAAGCCATTTTCTGTTACCACCACACACAAGTTTTGAATAAGTCGTAGAAACTATCAGAGATTAAAGTACCTGTTAATTATTTGTTAAAAAAAATACTGTGCACTATTAATACCTTTAACAATTCGATCGATATTTACTTAATTTATAGTGATCGAGAGCGAAGAGAAAAAGAATTTATATGAATCATCAACTTTCCTAGAGGAAAAATTCAATTTTTTCCTCGTGTCAAACGATGCAATGTTGTGTTTACTCTTTTGAATAGATCAGTGGAAGGAAAAAAAAAACAAAAAAAGAATTAAAGAAAGACAACAACAACAAATAAAAAGATGTTTTGCTGTTTGAGAAATTGTTTTGACGGTATTGGGTTTACCGCAACGCAAATTCCAAAAAAAGAACCAAATCCGATTACTTTGGATACAACTCATATGGGTAACCATCATTTTTTCTGCAGAAAAATCATTCAAGTAAATCTAATTATTTGTAGGAATTATATTTCTACGTATTTGTCAAATGACTTTTTTCTTTAATTGTCATCAATTAACAAAATAGAACTTGTTCTATTCCAAATTTAATATTATATATATATATATATTTATATATGTTTGAAGTTCGTTGTTTATAACTTTATTTAATAATAAAATATCAAAAGAATTGAGACGAAGAAAAGAATAACAATAAATGTAAATTTATTATTATACTGTTGAGAAAAGCATGACAATTCTTTTTTTGTTGTCGAACCTAACCAAAATAGACACAAATGATTACACAGGAATATTTCATTTAAATATCATATATATATAGTATATATTTCTGCTTTATATATTTTATATTTGTAATTCGTAGGACATGAAGTAGTTATAGTCAAAAATGGTTTAAGAGTTTGTGGACGTGGTGGTGCCTTAACAAATGCACCTCTTGCTCAGAGCAAGAGTTACTTTGAAGTTAAAATACAGCAGGGTGGAATATGGGCTATCGGATTAGGTACCAAATCTACAGATCTTACTACTGCAATTGGAGGAAATGACAGCGAAAGTTGGGCTCTTAATTCAGATGGCATTTTAAGGCACAATCAGCAAGAGTTGCACAAGATTCAAAATCCTGTAGAGGAAGGAGATATTGTTGTAAGATTAATATAAGTTGTGTATCATTTAGTAATAATGGGAATATATACAATTAATGTTATACACACTTTTAGGGAGTGTCCTATGATCATATAGAATTAAATTTTTACATTAATGGAAAATCTTTGGAAGCCCCGATCATTGGTATCAAAGGAACAATTTATCCCGTGCTTTATGGTCTGCTTCTATTTGATCTTTTATCTAATTTTATAATGATACATAGTATTATTTTATATCATTAATAATTTTTATTATGAAAATATTTTCAGTTGATGACGGAGCTATATTAGATTTAATTTTGGATAATTTTGCTCATCCACCGCCGATGGGTTTTGAAAAGATAATGCTAGAACAGTCTTTACTCTAGCGATACATACACACAATATGATATGAATAATATTGCAACGGCTAATTATCAGACAATTTTAAACTACAATTTTAAACTATTCAAAGTACACTTTGTCCATCTTAAAAACGAATAAAAATGTTGCGTTAATTATATATAATTCTATTTGCAGTTAAATATTGTATACAATAACATAAAAAAGGAATCTTTATTATAATGTAATATATATATATATATATATTTAATAATTAGAGCGACTGCAAAAATAAACGTTTTGTCTAATATCTATAGTTTTCTTTTTTTTTATCTGAAGAAACTATATATATTAATAATTAAATAATCTTATTATAAGTAAGTTAGTGCAATTTGTTTTTGAGACCTTTTTAGTTTTATTAAAATTAAAAAGTTTACAACATTCATTTTAAAGACAAAGTTAGCAATATACTTAAATTCGGTATACATATATTCCATATTTATTACTGTTACTGAATTTCCAATTTGTTATGTAGCAACAGCGGGTTTAGTAAATCATAATAACAATATAATATTTATGCCTCATGTATATATATATATAATCGTACAATAATAGAATGATCATTAATTATTAATAATGTTTTTGTTTACTGCACGCACAAGACTATTTACATTTGCATGTATTTTTATCATGTTTACACGCATTTTTATGTAGAATTATTAATTTATAATGATGTAACGGTATGATGTTATTTACACTGACATTACTAAAATACCAACATCTTAGGCCTACTCTTATTTTTTTATTGGGCTAGTGTCATGGCTTTATTCTTCATTAATAATAAATTTATAACATATTTCGATACCAAAAATTTCAAATGTTAAAGCTAATTTTTGATCCACACTAATATATATTGAGTATATGCGTATAGTTATACACTTATATTTATATATATATATATATAGAGAATTACATAAATATTAAAAATAATTAACAAACCAGATGCACAAAAAAATGTAAACCTTACTTGGATTTCTTTACATAGAATATACTAAATCTTGTTACATTTATAAAAAAAAAAAATATCTTAAATGTTATCCGGAAGGCAATTAATTGATTATAAAAAATTTTTAAGATTGAAAATAATTAATAAAATTAGTTGTTAATTTTATTGCTCTAATATTTCGTGACACGGTCGTTGAATATTTTATAATTATGTCGAACATCGATAAGAATCAACTTTGTTTATACAGAGTGATATAGAATGTATCATTTGTATTCTTATGTGATAAATTTTTCTTCGTTGCATTTAGATATCAAATGCAGCCTTACATTGAATTTTTTTTCTGATTACTGTACATATAATGAGTTAATTATTGTGTCACATATAAAAGGTCGTTTTTATGATTGTGCTGCAAACATTTAAAATACTTGCAAAACATAGTTAATCTTTGGTCCTTAATATTATTTTTATGCAATTTGTATTACAACATATGTTTATGTATTTTTATAAGTAGGTCATTCGATTGAAAACAATGTGCTTTTATAATAATTTAAATGAGAGCTATATACAGAGTTATAAGGTAAAAATGAAATTAAAATTAATGATACTTAAATTTCAGAATCAAATAAAAAAATAGAACAAAAATTAACACTGAAAATTAAGGAATCGTTGTATATTATTCAACCCTTTTTATTCATTTTCGACTCTGTATAAGACTTTTAGAATGTAAGACATATAAATCATATTGTAAAATACATATCACATAAAATTTACAATTCATTATTATTAACGGCAACTATTAACTCTACCTTCACTTGATTTAATTCCATTGAACATTAATTTATGCATTTTTTTTTCTTTCTTTTTATTTTACAGACATATTTATAATGTGTAAAATAGCAATTTAATGGCACTGGTTTTCTATTATTTATTTATTTTTTTTTTCTTTTATTATCTTTTATTATAGGAATATTGTGTTCATTCGAGAGACCAACATTAAATACATCCAAGAGAGCCTTTGCAACCTATGCCTTAATGATATATAAAATATTCGCTAAAAAGATATAAGATATATTACATTTAGTTTATGACTGAATGATATGAAATATTTATAATGGTAACCCAGCGAATTGTATTGCACATAATTCTCATTAGGCAGTAATTATTAATAATTAATTAATTAAACTTATAAAACCACGTCTTTCATTATTATTTTAAAAGATATAATTAATGACCAATATACCTAATAATTTTTTCTTCTTGATAAATTATTTAAAAGTTATTTTATATATACTATAATATATTAAGTAATTCTACCAGACTGCACTCATTGTTTTGGACGTTATTTGATCGTTTTTTTTTTTCAGAAATACTCTACGTACTAAATCAAGATATTTTCTCTTTTTTTTTTATTGTAATTATATATAATTAAATATTTACTATTCTATATCATAATAATTATCAGATGTATGACCACCGATGCTAGTTTCTTTCATAAAGATCTTATTGCTTAAACTATTTAAAAAAATTTTTTTTTTTTTAATAAACCTGATATCATTTCCTTTACAATGCAAATAATCCAATTACAAAATATATATCTTTTGGCATATTTACAAAAGTAATTTATAATCTATACACGATTTATTTTAAAAAGCTCGACTACCAATAAAATTATCATTATCATTATGCCTAAAGTTGATAAAACGTTATGTATATATATATAGAATTTGTTAACACAATTGATCACACACTAGTAATGATTCTAAAAAGAGATAAAACATAATGATTTGAGATCTTTTTTTTGTTCACAGGACCAAGGGTTATATTATATTAACATGATATAATATCAAATGTTTTTGTTCGCAGCCATTCGCGCGCATGTGTGCATGTATGTTATATATTGTAATAATTAAAAGTAACTCTTAAATAATTATAATAGCTCAGAAGCATACATACTTAATAACTAGATGTCACAACCCTAAGCCAGAAGTAAATTGTTCGAAATATAAAAATCAGTTTGTGTATGTTAAACGGAGTAAATTTGCTGCCATCATAAGTATCACTCACTCGTATGTATACTCTTCCTTATAAACGCATTTAAACCAAGAGACAATTTATTTTTAAACTTGTATATCTAATCGAGTCAGTAATTACTTGTAGTCATATCCTAAAAAAGTTAAATGCCATAATTAGAAAGATTTGATATATGAAATTTTGATGTTTATCCAAAATTTTCTGATTTTCAAAATGTGTACGAATATCAAATACAAAATACAATAAATCATGTAATTCATAGATTAGATATGTTAATATTTTCGAAATCACAAAGGTAATTTTTCTTTTTTAATATAATAACAATAATATTAGACAAGATTGAGACTAATAAAAATAGGATGAGACTTTAATTCGATCTATGATTTTTTGTTTAGCGTTGAAACTACATTTTAAAAACGCACATATGTAAAGATATATAGAGATTTTATCACAATTAAAGAGAAATTCTATTCCTAATTTTGTTTGTACAAATCCCTTGAATCCTGTTGAACACGCACAAAAAATTTAAATCTTATATGCGTATCTATTATTAAGATTTTATTTCAACAAATGTAGATGCAATCCCATTCATCAACTAATATTCGTTTTAACATATAGGGAAAAATCAGTACTTTTTAATAATTGCATCTCAGTGTTATATAAGCAAAGTTATATTAACCATATACATATATGGAAGAGCTTTCATAGAGTGTTTGCAAATGTTTTAAGAATATATAAAGACTTTTTTCTTTATCTTTTTTTTTCTTCTCTCACATTATAATTATCTTGATATCTATTCTTACATGAAATCATTGAAAAGTACCAAGGATAATACCAAGTTTCTTGGAGCTCTCTTTGGTCTTGTCCAAGTAAAATCCTACGACACTTTTGGTAAAACTCACGCAACAAATGCGCTTGATAACTACATGTATATAAAGCATTCTGTTCCAATGCGCATTTCCCTGAGACACTCAGATCCAGTGCAACAGCTTTATGCGTATCATTAATGATTAATGTCTATTAATATACTCACACACTATTCATTATCCGTAGTATCTTCAATAACGGAGTCCCAATTAAATTCTGTGGCACTTTGTCTTGAGGGTAATTCTCCAAGATGCTGAAATCGTTGCACAAAATAAGGATCACGATCTTTGAGTTTTCTAAACCTTTGAAACGCAAGTTTCTTTGCGAATTCATATAGTTCCAAATCCAATTTGTTAAGTTTACGCACTGCATCTAATTGTTCGGGTTTAAGAGTGGCCATAGTAGCTGCACTAAGTGTGGCATTATGCTGTTCAAAGGCAACAGCAAATCTCATTCCAAATGTTTCTTCAAATGAATACTGGCCCACCTGTTGTTATAATTAATATTATTAATAATGATTTATAAATCTTAAATTTTATTTATATAAACATTATTTAATATAATTAATAAATTTCTTTTTATTTTAAATTTAAAATTATAACGCGTATAAGCATGAAAAAGTTTATATTCGATATATTATCTTGAAAGCAAAAAGAGAAAAAAAAATTTAAAGCAACAAGCCCACAAGAATACACTTATGGTTAACAGATGTTAAAGGCAAACAGAGAAATATAAATATTTACTTTAAGTCTAGCTGAACTTTAAGCACATGAATGCAACTATACAATGATGACAGAAATATATACCAGGAGAAATATATATACAAGATATTTACGCATTAATAAATGCTACATGCACCAATTAAAACATTAGCATGAATAATGAAAAAATAAAACAATTTACAAGTATGTTCTATACTACAGGACTGGTACAGTGAATGGATGAAAAACTGACAGAAGGTTCAAAAAATTTAAATGAAAGAATAAAAAACTTATAATATATTGTTATTTAAATTGACCCATTGAAGTGTTAAAGTATGATTATAAACAATAATTTAGATAAATTACTGATGTTATTAATATCATGCTTTCATGCAAATTTGATATTTGAACTTTTAAATTCTTACTTTTTGGAACTCAGTCAACATGAAGAAAGGCATAAATTGTAAATTATGTTTGGCACTAGCCAACATAAGACGATCCCTGTCCAAGCTGCTAAGCGTAGAGTTGTAACAACCAACTATTGACAAATCGGCCAGCATTCTTGTTTGGCGATTGCTTGCCAAATTGTATGGGCACGCCATAAACTGCACAAACGATAATTTTAATTGATCAAATAACCACCATAACCTTATCATTTATTGCATATTATCGTATGGAATAAAGCAATATTACAGCTATGTGTACATTTTCTATTTGTTTTATTATCAAGTGCGAACTATCCCGCAAATAATGATTCATTGCGATATTTAATTATTCATAAGACCTTGAATTAATGAGTATGACAGGTTACTTGATAAGAACTGTATCTATGCAAAATAATAAGATAAAAAAAAACTACAGATAAGAAGTACGACTGTGTGCTTAGACAGTGTATTTCTAAAACATTTAAAATTTTCTTATTAAATATAGAAGTTGATTTTTTTCTTGCTAACAAAACAATTTAATAATACGAGCAGTCAACTAAACTGTACCTTTAGCCTTTTGTTTTTTCTTTTATGTACATATATTACTACATAATATATTAATATCACCTGTTCTAAACTAACTCCTTGCCAACTAAGTCCATTATAACACTGCGGTATATTAGCTTGAGTTCCACCACACCAATGACGTGCACCTCTCCATGTCGCACCTCTTTGCACATGTCGAAATTCGGACAAATAACGTGCAACGGGATCCCTTATGATAGTTATGTAAAAATATCTACGCTTTATTCCTTCTCCTTCAATTTTGTTTAACTCTGAATCAACACAACTAGTTAATTCAGTCCAGTCAGCGTGTAAGCCACACTTCCAGCCAGTAGAGTATCGAGAAAAAAGCCAATTTTCACTGCGGTGTGGACGGAAACAAAGGCAGCGCTTACGTCTTCTCTGACAAGAACACGGTCTCTGTAGATCCAGATCTCTTACTAGATGTTTACCAAACAATGTTCCCCCTTTAACAGAAAGCCATTAACAATACAAATTAGCTATGAAATATAGAAATGTTTTATTGTTTTTGTTTTGTTTTTTAATAACATAAGTGAGTAAATATTAAATTTAAATAGAAATAACGCATATATTTCATTTTTATGTTCTTTTTTTTTTGAAATGGATAAAACAAGGGAAGAGTAGGCTATAGATACTCAAGGAAAGACATAAACCTACAGCATACTAAACAACTCAACAATTTAGAATTATTCTCTTTCTTTCTAAGATAGGCCCTGTTGGTTTGAGGATGCCTAATGAATAATGCATAGGTTTTAACTACACAATGGTTAGAAGGGAAGTTTCCATGCTTTTATTATGCCATCACATTGCTTTGGCTTATAGCCAAATAAATCTATGGTTAAGTTCTCAAATTTGGATTCGATAAATTAAAGATTAAATATAGGTTTGGTAATCAATGGAATAATAGAAAGAACGTATTTCTCTATGTAATATCGATACAATTAACCCCGGGTCAGATAAATGTATTGCATTAGACGGTAACATATCAATAAGATGACAATAACAAGGAAGCATTAAGAATAGCAACATTTAGCTTACCTGTCTTTTGAATATGCAGGAACACCATAACATCATGCGCATTGATGTCAAATTGAAATGTGTCGTTGGCAAATATATCATCATAACCAAGACTTCCCTGTATGCTTTGTAACTTAAATGCAGGGTGTAAAGAAAAAAGACCGTTCTTGTCGAGCTCTATAGAGACAGAAGATGACAAGGCAGCTGCAGGTGCACCAAATGATAAACTCCCCTCTGGAATTCTTCCAGACTCTTTGATGTCTTGTCGATTGGTCAGGGCACACACGTGATCCGGACAAAAGTAACCGAGATATACGATCCCGGTTAATGCAAGAAATAGACATAGACCAACGAAGATCCGTAATCGAATACGTCGTGTCCGTGACTCCATCGTCCCGGACTTATCGAATAAATCATCCGGCACGAGGATCGTCAGATCACTAACGCCTTCTGCGCTTAACCGTCTTCCCATTATTTCGGACCATCTTTTTTCACCCGAACGTAAGCAGCAGGACGTTCCGCGCGCCAACACGGACCGACCAAAACTACATACACGCACCGAGTATCGGCCATGACAGATGGATCCGATGTTACATCCCCCCACCATCTCCTCACCACCACTACCACCTACTACTACTCGCGCTCTTTTCTTTTTTCCTTGTTTTATTTACTTCCTTGACCATTCGCTTATGCTCTCCCTTTTTTCTACTTATGCATATTTCGCAGTATATATATTTATACATGAAATCTTTTTGCTATATTTTTGCTTTTTTTTTTTTTACATCAGCGTATACTTATTCTTTTCATTTTTCTTCTTCTTCGTTACTTATCTTGATACACGATCTGCTGTCTCTGCTTCATCATTTAACAACGTAATTCATAACAGAATCTTTATAAATGTCTTTCTTTCTCTTTTTTTTCTCTTTTTTTCAACATTTTTTTTTCTTCTTATATTTTCATTCAATGTCTTCGTCTTTTTAAATTTTAAATTTAAAAAATGACAAACTTCTGATTGGTTTAAAAAGTTTCATTTTCATGTCTCTATATTTAGCGATCGTATATATCGTTTTTATGTGTGTGATGTAAATATATATTTAAATATATATATATATATATGATGTCGCGTTTGATCGTTCCTCCGTTTGTATATTGTCTGTCATAATAAATAAAGTACTTTATGAACTTTAAACGATACAGTTTATATAATAAAACGTGGAAAAAATTTTAAACGAGAGAGATTGTTCTCTACAGATATGCTTAATATTTAATTAACAATTTAATTCATTATTTGATTAATGCATTAATTTAATAATAAAACGGCGCGAATTTTAAATGTAAAGATTATTCTCTTAAAAAGACGTAGAACGATATTTCATTAATTAGTAATTATAATCGATTCGTTATTTATTACAATTAACGATTAATGATTATATTGTGTAATTATTATTTTCGATATGAATAACAAGGCGTGCTTACGAAATAATTATTTATTTAAAAATATGTTAATTAATGATTGAAATATCTATTAAATAATTCATCATGTAGGTGAACCATTTAATTAATCAATCGTATGCACAAATAACTAACTAATTTAATCATTAATTGAATGAAATATTATCAAGACGTTAACGTAAAGTATATAAGTAAGTATATATCACATAGTTAATGTATTTAAGATCGAAGTATGAAAGAAGATATTTATTTTTTATTTTTATTTTTTTATTTGTTTTTATAAACTCTATCTTTTTTACCTTATCTTTATACAGGCAAGGTATTTACATCGATAATCAATTAATTGTAAAAAAAATCCTATTACGAAGGATCGTAGCTAATGTCGTAGTTCTATAATTACGTAAGTCCCTTGAAAATGATGCTTTTATAATTTTATCTTGAAATAGCATACGCACATTAACGAGTAAATATATATGTATATGTGTTTTATACATAAATAAGTCTTCCCTTTACTGATCTTTTCTTAGGATCTGGCCTCATTAAATATCGTTTATCAGGATCTGGTTTGAAATACAAACGATAGCTTTATTAATGATTTAAAATTAGTCTATTGTCAATTGAATACGAATTTGTGTTCATTATTTAATATCTTATTTCAAGAATAATTGTTTTATATATAAAAATAACGACGTACTTTTATAAATAGCATGCAAAGTAAATGAAAATGATATTAATGAAATGTTGGAATATTTTGTGGCTTATTTAAACAATTGGGTAATATAAGATGGAATGTATCTTTTGTAGGTTATTATTAGTGAATTCATGTTATCTTTACAAGTAGTAATCTAACCTAAATGCATCCATGACTACTGCCTTATTTAGACTGACAGTAAGAAGTAATAAGCTATGTTCACTCTACACTGCACGCATGCGCAAATGCATATGGGCAGTAAGGAAAAGTTTTGTTGATTATTAGGTTATATCGAAATTTCTTATGCATTTTGCATTATTGCAAGACTATTTTTCAACATTAAGTGGCACATCGGTCAAATTCTACAAGACTGTATAAAAATTTGAAGTTGTTCATAACTTTTCATATTTATTGTTTAAACGATTGTGCTATTGTTTAATTATTAGGTAATTATATCCCATATATAAGCATTTTACATTATTTTCTTTGATATCAAATTATCTTTTTTTATGTGCATTTAAACATAAATGAAATTTGTTTTGGTAAACATTAGAGATATGCAATTATTTCGAGATCGAGATCTTATCGAAATATTGAATGAAAATTATATTTTATAATTAACATATGTTTCGTGTGTTATTTGTAAAACAACCTAGAATTTTTTTTAATATTAGGTAATTATACTATATTTTTATCATAAATTACACTCTCTTACTACTACTGCTCTTTTTTTACGGAAAAACAATCGAAAGTATAAATCGAATGATTTAAATTTACCGCTCTTTTCTTGACAAAAATTACCAAACTTTTCCAAACGTTGTTCATCGAAAGTGTTAGTATAAGATTTTAATTTTATCTTAAAAATCCGTTCGTGTGTATTGGTGTTTGTACGTAGTATAGTTTATTTGTAGTATTGTTAAGTTAATTATTTCATATTAATTATATCGTAGGTCTTTTTAATAAGTGGTGCAGTTATTTCTAGAGAAGTTAACCTCAATCATATGCAAGGTGAGTAATTTCTTGAATACTTTTTTACATTTACACTAATCAATATTTTATATCTGTCTATATATACATATATAAATATATATAATATATATTATATTTATATTTATATTTATATTTATATTTATATTTATATTTATATGATCATTTTCATCAAAATAAGTTGAATTTGTTTAAGGAAATTGTACAAATTGATTGTTTTACTTTTAGCATGACATCTATTAAGTTATTGGAAGATAGACTAGACGAATTGGAAAAGCAAGTTTATGGATTTGGGAAGGTGTTGCAGCTGGATGATTCATTTCCAGAAACATCTATTACCGATAATCTCTTACATGCGAATACGTTGATCTCTTCGGCATTATCAGGCAGAGAAAATATAGCGGAAGCTATTAAACGATTACCAGAATTGATTAAATATTTAGATATATCTCCTGATGAATTAGATGAGCCCATACAAATTAAGTCGCTTTTATTATTACTTCCGGAACAAGAAATCATGGATAATTATAAGTATTTAAGTAAAATACAAGAGTTGATGCCAGTTTTAGAAACGGATTCTTTAAAAGACCTTCCAGAATTATCTGTTAAACTTAAAGAATTATCTTTGAAACAGTTGAAGATACACGATGAAGCCGAAGCATTTGCTAAGGATATGCATGCCATCTTCAGTGTTTATAATGATGTAATAGATAGTATATCTAAAACATTAATTACCTTGGATCAAGAAATAACACGTGCTGAACTGAAAGAAAGTAGAAAGTAGATAAATGACTGTATATTATTAATTTATTCTGCAATTTCAAGAAAATTATTTTCTTTTGAGTACTCATTACACCAACAGTTGTAAAGGTATAAAATTTAGAATTAATTTGTTATGTATATAATCAAAATTAATCAAATATATATATATATATATAATATATTTATAATCAAAATTAATTTGATACATATATATATATTTTTATTTATTATCAATGGCTTAAAATATAAAAATACTTACGAATTTATTCATGCCTACACTTAAATGAAACTTTTTCATTATAATATTTATCATAAAACATAAATGAAATTGTACATTATTAATTAATATTTCATTATTAGTGTATCAATAACAATGTATTTTATTACAATAATCATATATACATTTACTCTATCTATTGTTTAATCTTATCCGCGTCATTCGTTTCAGGAATGCTTCGCAAGAATTATTGAGACTAATCATTGATCGAATATAAATCTATCATTTTATGTTATAACCGTTGGTCTCTTCCATTAAATGTTTATTTTATTTTTCGATTTATAGTAATTGTAAGTTTCTTTGTACAATCTAGAAAGATTTAACAATCAATACTTTTATATGCATATTCATACTTATTGCATTTACTTTGGTCCAAACATAATATAACTTTTATATATTTTTCGAGTCTAACTTGCAGCTTGTGTTTGTATGAGTATAATACTTAAAGAGACCTAATTTCCTAACTTGCAAAAAATCTATTACCACGTTAACCATATTAAACAATTACTTTATACAGTATTTACATATTGTTTTCCTTAATGTTAAATAAAGTATGATTTTGTGATCTACATGTTTTTAGCTTATGTTATATATATATAGTATGTATTTATATAATCACCGATGTAAATTTTTAGTGTAGATATTGCATGTGCACGCTTTTCATTGTAAAAGAAATGATTTCATGGCCATTCAATACTAGGAGCATACTTTGTAATATAAATAGGAACATGATTTATAAAAGAAGTACAACAAATAAATTTCAATCGTAAAAAAAGAACAAAAAACATTTGTATGCCGTGAATATTTTAGGAGTAAGTACTTTTGTAAGTGTTTGCTAAGCAAATACTCGTTGAAATCAGAGTAATTTTTTCTTTTTCTTTCAACATTGATCGATGTATGATCAAGATCACGATGAACTTTGAATTACTCGTATACTTTCAAAGTGTCCATATCTTACAAGTTGTTTAAATTTATGTTTGCAAAGCTGGAACTAAATGTCGTAACCAATCTAAAGCAGGCTCCAAACTAGAATAAATTGCTGGATGTCCTCTTGAACATTTGCTATGGTGACTGAGTAAACCTTGAATATTCCAATTTCCTGATTCATTGACACAAATTAGAGGTGCTCCTTCATCATTCTAAAAGTAAGATATTGACACAATTATTCTCTAATCATCTTTTAACTTTTTTCTCTTTATACTTTTTATAATTTGTTTTTTAATTCTAAAATTACTTACATAACAAAGCTCTTTATCCATATTAGACAAACCAACGCATATATTATATTTTGTTATAAATCCTGCGTAATGGCTTGTTGTATTACATTCGTCAGAATCATACATCGGCATTGGCAAGAATTCATCATATTGTTGTAAGTCTAGTTCTCCGTTAACTGGGAACCTCCATCCTACGTTAACACAGACATCATTTGACTGAAACATAAAATATCATCAGAGATGTTAGGTAACTTATTAATTTATTTTATAAACAATATAATTCTCACTTGCTAAAGGTTTTAAAAAATAATTATTTAAACATTTTCTTTGTACTTGAAATAAATTTAGTTTTCTAATATTTTTCTACTAGGTGGTGCTCTCTTACAATAGTCGATAATAAGAGCAAAAGATCATCTTTCTAAAAATCTGTATCTGAAGTTCTAAAGAAAAGGTTTATTAACAAAATAGCTGAGTAACTTTTACACGTAACATCATTTTAAAAGGTATTTCAAGCACAAGATGTTTTTCAATTAATACGAATTTCGAATATATACTTACTTTAATAGGATGAGTTGGTAGGCAAATGGCAGAAACATTTTTTGAAAAAATTAAAGGTTCTTTGAGTTCAATCAAAGCAATATCGTTGTCGTAGAAGAATTGATTATATTTCACTTGTGGATGTGGAATGATACTTTTTATAGAATTACTTCTTAGCAATTTTTCGTCAGTTAACAATTTCCATCCGTCGCTTTGTTTGTATCTAAAAATGAAAAAAAAGAGCAATTAAATTTCAATTATGAATTTTAAATAATGATTAAATAAATATATATCATAGAATGATTATAATTTCTTACTTGTAGACACAAGAATAACTGGTCAAAGCATGCATAGGTCCTAATATGCTAGCTGTGCAAGCTATACCATGTTCCTCTTCTTTCAAAATCACTACAGAAGGCCATTGCATAATACCAATTGGAGTTTCACCTTCTGATTTTGCAGTAGTTCTATCAACATGATGCTTATCGCAAGAAAATTCTTCGCACGTAACTTCAACAACTTTTTCTGAGACACAAAACTCTACTCGCTGAAGATTACTGACTAGCGGATTGCGATGATTTGGATTAGTTTTCAGTCTTACAATTTGGTCGCTTTTATTCCATGCTTTAAAATCAGTTGTTTGGGATGAAGCATAGCCAAGAGAACGACAGTATGAGTCACTGAACTCTTTGCTCCAACCATCCGAACATACTAGTCGATAGTTACCATCAAATTGCCTGTTAAATTATACTTTAAACCAAGAATATTCTTTTATTTTTAAAGAGATTTGAGTATTTAAGAAACTGACCTTATTTTTAAAAGAGAATCTCGATGATTCAGTTGATTCGTCGAATAATTTCCTTCGTTTTCTTTCAGATCAGTTTCAGTATGATTTCTTTGATCAAGCAAATTGCTAGATATACATTCCCATTCATCGGAACGATCAGGACAATGTTCGATACCGTCGCAAACTTCTTCTTTGGAGACACATCCACCAGTGTGACATTTGAATTGATTCAAAGCACAATCACAGAGTTTTTCGTCTTCCCCATTAGTGCAATCGGGTGATCCATTACATCGCCATGTTTGTGGAATACATCGTTTATCAGTAGGACATAAGTATTCATCATTGCCGCAACTTTCAGCACAGTTAAACTCGTCTTGATGATTTTCGCAATCCGGTCTACCATTGCATAGCCATAACAGTGGTATACATCGTCCTGAAAATAAGAACGAAACTTGTTTAATCATGACGATCTTTAATTAACCTATTAACCCAATAAGAAAGGACACCATATCATTTGTCTCGTTATGAAACGATCATGCGATATGTTATTCTGACGATGAAATTTAATCGGTAATTATTGTAATTAATTAGGACTCACCATTGGTGCAGCGGTATTCGTCGAATATGCACTTCCAATTTTGACAATTCAATTCATCACTACCGTCGTCGCAATCTACGATTCCATTACACACAAGGTGTCTCTTAAGACACTGACGATTGGCACACTGAAAGTTTCCAGGACATCCTTCTTCTTGACAATTGAGTTCATCAGAGCCATCAGAACAATCCTTATGGGAGTCACATTTTTCGGATAAACTGACGCAATAAGCACCAGCTCTGGAAGTCCCATTGGTACATTGAAACTGGCCTGTACTACATTTTGAATAGCTCATGGTACTTAACGTTAAAAGGTTCAATGCGTTGACTGTTAAATTGTTAGTTTCTTGGCTATTATTTTGAATAATCGTTACGTTTGATTTATTCAAAGTATTGTCACGTTCGATAGGAATGTTACCTTGAGTTGTAGCTTGTTCAACTCCCATGATTGGAATTAATGGAGTCGTTTGATGCAAAGTGTAATTTCGAATGAGTATGAAAGGCTCTGTTACTGGGTCAGATTCTATGATCTCTTCAGACACGGGTATGTAGTTAGGATATTTGTTATTTGTTTCTACTTCTGTATCATTTCTTATTAAACTAGCTATAGTAGTATTTTCTTCGTGAGGTTTTTCCTCCTCAGATTGATTTGATGTAGATATGATTTCAACAATTTTCAATTTTGGTATTGGCACAATATTACCTTCTGTATCAGATAAAATGAATTTTGGAATAGTCGACTCTGTACTTGTGGTAGATATATTTTCTGTAGCAATATTTTCATTTGATTCGACGAGAATCTTTGGAATTTCAGTAGGAATGAAACTTGTTGTATCATTGATCTCGGTTGTAACATTTTCTACTCTTTGATCCTCTAGATTAAGTTCCTTCTCTTTTTTGTATTTATATTTATCTGAATTTTTTTTATCAATAGATTTTTTCTTAATCTCTTGGCTTTTTTCTAACGGTATTACTTTCAGTTCTTCTTCAGATAATTCTCTCGAATCTTCGTTGAGAATAACATCTCTCATAGTCGTTGTTGAGAAAAATGATCTGAAGTTAAAATTGTATGGTCTCGTATCGTCTAGAATTTCTTCAGTAACTGGCCTTATATCATCATTCATAGTAACTGGATCTGGTTCTTTAGCAGTATTGATTTCAGTTGCCATTGCTGTATAATCTTCGTTGGCTACTGTGAAAGTTGTTTCTGGTTTTGGATAGTTCGTTGTATTTTCAAGAATCGTCATCTGATTCACTATTTTATCCGGTTGCTCATTTAGAATAGTATGTTGAATATTATCATGTTCAGTGGACATTGATTCAGTCAAATTTGTGTTGTCTGTTTTTGTTATAACGTTTGTTGTATTACCAACTTCTACTGCCATCGTAGAACTAGCTGTAGTTGCTGAAATGTTATTAATATATTCTATTGAAATCATAGTAGTTGCTGTCCTGTTAATGTCATGCCTCGTATCATTAATTTCTTTAATCATTTCTGGCCTCATTGAAGAAGTTGTTATTGAGAATTCGTGTTCAGTTGTTTGCAATTCCTCTGGTAAAATTGGTACTTGTGCAGTTGTTTTAGTCTCCAGTGCATACATTGGCGCAATAGTAGATGGAATCATAGTGACAGATTCTTTATCTGTATCATCATGAACAATATTAGACCTGTCAGTGTGATTATCCGATAACAAATTATCATCAGCAATCGTAGTTGCTTCCATTTTGTCTGTTAATTCTGTCGTAGAAAGTTCCTGTTGTATTTCCATAGGTAACACTGGTACCTGCGTTGTAATCTTAGCATCTTCAACATGTTTTTCCATAAAAATAGAAGGCATAGTCAATGGTAATTCCGTTTCCGTTGATAACATTTTTTCCGTCGTACTTTGAGATTCTTCAGAGTCTAAAGTTGATTTAGTCTTTTCTTGTTGTTCATCGATATTATTAATAATTAATTTTTTCGATTCATTATCGGTGACTTCAGTCGATACGATTTTAATGTTTTTATTACGATCGAAAGTCTTGGATAACGTTTCATCGTTGATATCATTGTACTGATCCTCTTCCGCATTTTCTTCTGGTTTCTCTGAACTACTAGCAACATTATTATTAACAATTAAATCGTCCATAGATCTACCATTTTCTTCAATAAACATCATTGTAGTGATTTGTGCAGCTTCTGTGGTACTTTCTACTTTATCCAATTCATATTCCATATTTTTCGTGTCTTTATACTCTTCCAATGGTACTACCCTAAGTATCTCATCATCCTGTTCATCTTTCATACTTTTTCCATCAAAAGTATTATTTGTCGTTGTATCATCAGACAAATCATTGGTCACAAGTGTTCGAGTATTGTTCAAAGTCTCTTTCAATTTTTCACTTTCGGATTTTTTCAAAAGTTCATTTTGTTGCAGTGGATCCTCCATTTCAGTCCTAGTTTCGTTAATTGTTTTAGGTATCATTGAAATATCCTTACCATCTATTTTCATATTGATATTGTCATTATCAAGATCAGTCAAGACTTCTTCACTTTCGTTTTTGTTTGTAGAATACGTCAGTTCAGTTTTGCTATCCTTTCTTTCAGGTTTACTTATAATAACGTCTTCAACATGAGTCTCGAAAGGATTAGGGACATCTTGTTCGTCTTTATCCAATCTTGGTGCTTTTTTGGACGTTTCCTTCTCCTTTTGAACGTCTGGTAAGAAAGGTGACATATCCTCAAGATGTCTTTCTTCATTAGGATCCATTTTTTCAACATAATGATTCATTGCGTTTTCAGGGAATATCGCAGGGTGTAAAGGATGACTAGTCGAATGCTCGATCGTTTCGCCAATAGAAACTGCATTCTCTTCAGGATGTTCGGTAGATCGATCTAAGATCGTATCGATCGTTAAGTTTTTTCTTTCAACAGGCTGATTGCTAGCTTGTAAAATATTTTCTTGATTGATCGTTGATTCTTCTGGTCTCGTAGTAAAATGTGTTATCTGTTCAGGAATCAATTGGGGAATGATTGCATGAGTATCTTGTTCATATTTCTTATTTTGTTCTTTAGGTGATGGTATTACTTGTTCTTCATCAGTTTGATTATTCACTGATTCCAATAATGGTTCTACGTTTTGACTGAATTCTTTAGGTAAACTTGAAAATATTGATTTTGGTGCGTGTTCAATAACGTTTGACTCGTTTATATCTTGCACGTTGGATTCTGGTATATCTAATGATTCGATAGAATGATTCTTATTCAAAAATGATTCTTCTGATTGATCTGTTAAATTAGATGCTACTTCGATTCCGGAAGAATCAATATTCTTCATTAGAACTTGATTTGATTCTGTGTTCGTTTCTAATATTGATTTTGGTGCCTCAGAAGTGATTTCACTCGAAGTAGTGTCCATCACAGAAATGGTTGTCTCACTCTTTGATTTTAATGTTTTTGTTGGTTCTAGTTTAATATTCATTTCTTCAAGTTGAATTGTTGGAAGTGTGATATCAGACATTCCTGCATCATTGTTTATTGATAATTCGGTTACTTCATTTTCTTTCTCGGTAACTCCATCTTCAAATTGTATCATTATAAGTGTAGTTTCTTCATCCTCTTTTTTATTATTTACGGTGGTCGTCATTATCGGCGATGTTGTAATACTTTCAGTCATCACTGATGGTTCCTTTTCTTCTGAATTGTGTTCTGATAACATCGTTGTTATTCGTTCATTGTGAATTTCTGTCGTAGGTTCTTCATTGCTCGTTTGCAAAGGTATTACTGGTAATGGCTCTTCATTATTTGCTTCATTGGTATTTTCATTTATATTAGTATTGAAATTTCGAGATTCAGAATCGTACGAAGGTTCTGATTTAATAGTAGATTCGATAAGAATTTTTGGCGTTGTTTCACTTTCTGGAGTTGTTTCAACAATGATTTCTGGTATTGTTGTATGCTCCATTTCATCTGAAAATTGTGGATATTCTTGTGGAACTTCTGTTGCCATTGCAACGTCAGTTTCTATAGAAGATTTTATTATATCCTTCGATTCAGAAGATGCCACGGACGAAGATGGTTCCATTATTAATGTTGTGGATTCTACATCATCAATTGAATGTAATACACTTTCTGAGGATGTGTCTATATCTATGGAAGTTTTTGGCTCTTCTGAAGAAAGATTTACATTTTCTTGTGTTGTCATTACTATTGGTTTTTTCTCCAGAGAATATTCTGAAGATGATTCGAATTTTGTTAAAGTATTTACTTCTGTAAAATGTTCAGGTATCACAGAAATTTTATGTATTTGTTCTGTAGAATGTTCAGATTTTAATGATGGTTCCGTTAAAGGTTCAGCTTTTACTGACGGTTCTACAGTGGATGTTGATTCAGTTTTGGTAAAGGGTTCTATTTCAAAAGAAGATTCTACTTCTGCAGATGGTTCTGGCTCAGCAGATGGTTCTGGCTCAGCAGATAGTTCTGGCTCAGCAGACGGTTCTGGCTCAGTAGACGGCAC
>NW_015148970.1:4120940-4229266 GCF_001465965.1 Polistes dominula
TCTGGTTCTGCAGACGGTTCTGGTTCTGCAGACGGTTCTGGTTCTGCAGACGGTTCTGGTTCTGCAGACGGTTCTGGTTCTGCAGACGGTTCTGGCTCTGCAAATGGTTCTGGCTCTGCAGACGATTCTAGCTCAGCAGATGGTTTTGGTTCAATAATCGGTTTTGGTTCAGCATTCGGTTCCGGTTCTGCGGATGGTTCTGGCTCAGTAACTGACTCTGGTTCAGCAGTTGTTTCTGGTTCAGCAGCTGACTCTGGTTTTGCAGCCGGCTCCGGTTCAGAAGCCGGCTCCGGTTCTGTGGACGGTTCTGGGTCAACAGACGGCTTTGGCTCAGCAGATGGTACTTCTATAGGATGCTTAGAATATTCATGCATCCAATTAGTAATATCAGAATTATGAGCTCTTGAAATTTCTGAATCATCAGTTGGTTCTGATACAGGATTTGGTTCATTTCCCATACTTTTATCTGATATTTCTTCATTTGGATTTATAGATTTCTCGGTAGGTTTAACATTTGTTTTAACTGACGACTGATTATTCATAGAATTTGTAACTAAATCTGAGTGATCCCAACCATCGGGATGTCCAGGTTCAAATAATATTCCTGGACCCCGACCTCTACCAACGAAATTTTTCGTTGATTCTGTGCTCGATGACTCTACTGTATCATCCATTTCAATGTGACTCAAATCGTTCTCACCCAAACAATCTTTTCCATTCTTGTCTAATATTTTTCCAGGCATACAAGAACATATGAATCCTTTCGAATAATCGAACTTGCATATTTCCGCACAACCGAAATTATTATTTTGACATTGATCAATAAGTTCTTTTACTTGCAATCTACCAAGATGATATCTTCCAACCATATTACCGTTTTCTTGAATAACTTTCTCGATACCTTCTTGAGTTTCTTTCGGAGTAGCCCACAAGGAATGATTTATTCTGAACTTAACTTCAGAATTCTTATTAATATCATAAATCTTGATGTCTGGTGAAGCTCTAAATTTAATTATAGTTCGAAGATGCCTCTCTATCTCAGTCGCAACTTCTCTGTACACTCTAGATTCAACATCACTCATTTCTTCTTTCCATACTAAATTATCTAACTTCAATATACCATCTAAAACATCTGGTACAGTTGGATACCAAGTTTCGTCTGTCGTAGGCCATGGTGGAAAAGTAGAAGTTTCAGGTGGTGGACTCGTAGGTGGATTTTTCATGTATTCTTGACTTTCAGCTATTTGAGCACCATTGAATTGACGAGAACTAGTTTGGTCTATGGTATCCAAAGGTTCAGTAGCTTCCTGAGTGAGAATCACACCAGCTAAAATGATCCAAATTTGTCATTGAAAATATTTCCGTAGAAAATGTGAAATAATAAATATGCGTATATCATATATATTTTCTTACTTGCTGCTAAAATAGCGATTATGATTGCAATTGCAAGAACCAAAACACCACATCCCCAACATGCCATTCTTCTCCAATACGAACTCCTAGACCTTTTATCCTTGGTAACATACAATTTTTCTCCCCTGCAACACATTATCATTTAACATGAACGAAAAATCATTATTAGAATTCTTTTTATTTATCTCCCATATCCAGGGCCCCAATGATAAGCGTTTTTTGTACAGCGTTAAGCCTTAAACACACCAACGTAACAAAATCGTCACATATTCTATGTCAACGCGAAATCGCATTTATTTCTGACAATTATATATCGGTCAACTCGTAAGGAACCTATTTATCTCCTTTATATATAAACCGCATCAATTTTCAACCACTACCGCAGCAATCGATCAGCTGCGGTCATCATGCAACGCGTAGGTGCGTTTAAAGCGCTAATGTACACGCAAACGTGATTGCTAAACCTTCATCAGCAACCGGCCGTGATATTAGAAGCTTTCCCTCGATAGTCAGATATCACTATACAATAATCATATTTTACAAAGTATCAAGCATATATTATACATTGATACAATTATTATTTTTTGTTTTCAGGTCGTTGGTATGAAAAAAGGGCTAATAAAAAAAAAATGGGAGTGGAAATGGATAATCATCTTATTGTATACACGTTTTTATGCGTGGGTATATATATTACTTTCACAGTCGAGGAGTAATCTGCAAGTCAAGGACAAATAATTTAAAGGGATGATTATGAGAAGAAAGTTGAGATCAACGAACCAGTCGACTGAATTAACGAATAGCGAACGTGGGTGTTATCGATAGTATGCCTACAGATTTCGAACTATCGAAGTGGTCGAGCAAGATTATGCGACCATCGATGAACTCGAAGCAGAGTCAGTGGAATCTAATATAGAAGCGGGTTAGTCCGCTACCAAATGCCCTTCCCTTCCCTGGCGCATTAAGGCAAGAAAAAAGGTTTCTTTTATATATCCCTTAGTCGTCAGTATTGTTTCTTTTTTTTTTGGTTTTATTTGGTTTTTGGTTTTTAATTTTTGTTGTTTTGTTTATTCCCCATTTTCCTCATCCTCGAAAGCATCCTTCAAGTACCTGAGGGCTGTAAGCCAGTGGGAATAGTCAACCAGTCCGGCGGCCGGATCTCTCAGGCTGAGTCCTTCACGGCCGACACCCGGGCCCAAATCAAAACGTACTCCAGCCACGGTTGTTTCAACCTCGGCCTCGGGACCCCTGCTATGTATCGGCGTAACAGAAAACATCGTCTGACACTTTCACCCATCTCTTTCTCTCTTCTCACACACATACTCTCTTTTTTCTTTCTTTTTCTCTTATTTTCTTTTTACTTGTTTGGTGAACAGTAAATGGAATCGCGAATCTGATAAAAAGTAAGTGTTTCTTCTCACGTACATATGTTTTTTTTTTTCAATAATTTTCACCAACACGTGCACAATTATCACGTATATATTTTGTTATTTAACAAAAATTTGTTCTTTTCTTTTTAATTCATTTTTAATCGTCTAATTCACGTGTATAGAGTCTGAAGGAATTTTTTTTTCACCTAATCGATTATTTGACTCTACATGATTCGCCGATCTAATGTCATCGAAACGTACGTATATACGTTAGTTAGTTAGTATGCCGACGTTAAAGTCACCTCGTGCCACGACCGCATCTCCAAAGAGGCTTTACGCGTTTTGCACTTTAATCCGAGCTCATAAGAAGAAGACGGAAAAGTCAACGAGGATTCGTACGGATCGGTAAACCTAGTCTCGTCTTTTACACCGGATAGCTGCTATTAGCAAAAGGATAAGAAGAGAGTGATGCTACTTAGACGAATGAAGAATTTATTCATAGTGTGTCTTTCTTAACGTTTTTCTTAGTAAATTTAAAAATCATCATTTAAAATTCGTCGCTCGCTTGCTTTACGAAGGATGATCGTTTTGTATTCTTTTATTGCTTTTTTTTTCTTTTTCGTAAGCGATGACATAATTTTTAACGCAAAGTTTTTTCTTTCTCTTTCAGAATATTCTGTTCACCATTGTAATCATCATCATCATCATCATCATCATCATCATCATCATCATCATCCTTCCATTTATTCTTTCACGAACGAAATTCCTGCACCCCGAGCATAAATACAGCGGCAAAAAAAGGGTTGGAGAAAGTGGAAGGAAATTGTTAACTACCTTCATTCTCAGAAAATCGCTAGGCAGGCTCGCCGGGCTGGTAAACAGTGCACGCGAAAGAGTTAATTAGAATTAGAAGAAAGATATGAGAATTAATCATAAATAATAATCGTAATATAAATAACAATGAACAGAAAAAGTGAACAACAGCAACAACAACAACAACAACAACAACAGTAAGGAGTAAACAAAATAGAGACAAACATATTTTTCCGTTTCTTTCCTTTTTTTGACTGTTTTCGTTATATTACCTAATATACTTTCGATGTTCGTTAACAGGAACAAAGTATTCCTCGTAAGGATCGGCTGGTACCTCGCATGCTTCCTGACCCTTCGTTTGAATATTGTTTCCAGTATAGGGCCTCATGGAGACCAATTCTAAATTCACTGCTTCAATCTGTTCCTTTTTTCCATTATCTGTGAATGATAAATATTTTTTGCAATTATTTAAAGAATTGTTCGAATTGAAGAATTAGCTAGAGCTCAGTTCAACAAACTTTCGTTTTCTTTCTTTACTTCTTTCTCTCTATCTCTCTCTTTCTTTCTCTCTCTTTATCTTTTTCTTTTTCTTTACTTCTTCTTCACGGTCTACGACCCTAACTTACCGTTGACCTGGACGCTTGTGGCGCTGCTGTTGAGGAAGCTAGCATCGTTGTTGTTGCCATTTCCATGAACGCCGTTGAGCTTCGGCTCGCTCGTGGAATTCTTATCTGGAGTTTGTCCACCAGTCGTTGGTGGTAACTCGATCTTCGTCTCAGACTTGTAACGTGGCTCTGGGCTACTCCTTACTGGCTCAACATAATGCTGAGAGACGAAAGATCGACGATGACCATTTTCTGTTGGCGAACCAATCGTATCAGACGGTGACCTGTAATCCTGTTCTAGGTTCACTTGTTGTTTGTTGCTTTGTTGTTGTTCATGGGTATTGTTCTCAATGTGTTGTTCTGTGCTATTTGCGCATTCATCTTCTATTGCAAATGCTAGATTGTCCATTCCACTCTCACCACCAGTACCACCATCCCCACCGATCTCCGACATTTTCCGATTGCCTTTTCGCTTTCTAAAGACGAGCCAGCCCTTTCCTCTGTCATGCGTCTGGATTCTGAAAGAACAAAAATCATTATTAGATACCACTCGTTATTTTAACTAATATAAATATTTATTTCAATTGAAAATGACAACATAAATTTAATTTGATAAGAATAAGGGAAATTAATATATTATCCACTATACTATATCTTTTATGAAACTTTTATATATGTCTAGATATATGTTAATGGATAAACTATTGTTATTAAGTAGAATTAACATTTTATATTTTATTGAAGATTTTGAAATTAAGGGTAAAGGGAAAATGATATATTATAAACTAATTTTACATATAGGTATATGTATCTTTTCTGAAACTTTTATGTATGTTCAGATATATGTTAATACTACTGATTTTCCATTCGACTGTACCAACCGACGACGGTTGAACTCACTGGCGTGAATCCAAGCCAGAGTGACGTTGTTTCACGAAGCGAGTTCGAATCTTTGAAAGAAAGAAAGAGAGAGATACAAACGAGAGATAGATGTGAGAACCGTGAGAGGATGAATCTTCCTTCAGCATTCGTACTCGATATCCTTACATATTTATATTATTATTATCTTTTGTTTGTAAGTGAAAAACTATTTTTTTAAACAAACAGAATTTTTGAATTTTTCTATTTAACTTATCAATATTTAATATAAAATACATTTTCATATATGTTTTCATTTATTTCTTTTCAGATGGAAATAGAATATTTATATTTGGTCTCATACGTTTATAATAAAAATTTCGGTTATATTTGTAAGTAAAACATTATTTAAAAATTACCACAATTTTGTTATTTTTAATCTTTCTATGTTTAACATATTGTACACTCTATATTTTCATTTTTCTTCTTTAGATAACAAGAATAACTTCTATTCAAAAATAAACTGTCTTATTGTTGGAAAGAGAAAATGAAAAATCTAATAGGAATTGAGTTTTCTAAGTCTCAAGCGACGATTTCCAGGACACCCTATAGGAACGCTCAGACGAGCGAGCGTGTTTGCGAGTGTACACATAAACGTTGAGAAGGCATATACTGCACCGAAAGTGGTTGACCCTGAGAGAGCCAGGCACAAAGGACTGATTCACCCCGCGGAGTTCTACGAGAAAAGAACCAACCGTTTACCCGGCTTCATTTTGTAGGAATCTTTCCCCATTCCTGTAAGTGACATAATCCTCCAGAACTCATCGAACCGTTCACTATAATCCTGTCTTTTTTACTTTTACTTTTATCTACCTATTTCATCCGACTCGTTTAATTCTTATCAATCTACACGAATTTTGACATTAATTGTAATGTACATTTTAAACAAATTCTTCTTATCTTTACTTTATAGCAAGCTTATCTGATCTCTTGGAATAAAGTAACTTATTAATGATCCTAGGAGATAAATTCTTAATCGTTGATAAGGAATAAAGAAAAAAGATAAAATCGAAAGGAATATTAATTGCATCTATAATTCTCTTAATTGCAAATATATAAATTTCTGTGATAATATTAATAAATAATTAGTTATATCGTTTCAAGATTAATGTTAATTATAGTTTAGTATTGTAGAGTATTATATTTTATGTATGATTTATTTTATTGTTTAATAGACAGAAAAACTTGGTTGATAATAACCATACAATTTTTCGCTCTACTTGATAGCATGAAGAACTTATTACCATGATAAAAAGAAAAAAGAAAACTATTTTATACGACACGCCTTGCTAGAGGGATTCCAAAGATTCCATTAACGATGAAAAGTCGACATCCTCGAGAATGATGTAATGATCGTAATGAAAGAACGTGCGAAAGCATTATGACACTAACATCTACACAGATGTAAACGACACGTACACGATATAACACGAATACACTGATTCAAATATGTCCTCTCGTTGATTGCACGAGAAAACCATTGTACTGTGTGCAATATTACTTAGCCACCGTGGGTTTTGATCCCTCCTACCGATAATCTTTTACAGAATGGAAAACAAGAAATAACAAGCTAGGGAAACGATCTTTGTAGATTTATATTTGGTACCAGAACTTTTTTCTTTGTTTTAACGCTTTTGTATTCATTACTTTGACTTAAATTATTGCTTTGATTTTGTACGTTAATTCTAATTATATTTTCAGATGGTATAAACAATGTTCCTGATTTTTTAAGAACTATCTATGGGAGTACAATAATATGCAATGTGTGTATTGTTTATTTTAGTGTTCTTATTCTTATAATTTTTAATTATAGCAACAAATTACACAAGTTAAAATGAAAAAAATGTACACACATCTATATCATAAAAGAAAATAATGTTAAAGTATTAATTGTTCAGTTTTTATAGTTTTTCAATATTAAACATAATTGTTCAAAATGTCAGAAAATGAAAGAGATTATTCTTTCTTGTTTATCTTGGCATAGAGAGAAAAGATATTATTTATAAAATTATATATGTAATGTGATGAAATAATTTCTTTTTCATTTATTATATACATATAGTTATAGTCCAATAAAACTAGTTATAAGCTATTGTTATTAAATCGTAATATTTAATTAAAATAACAAAATATTTATTATTAAACATTAACAGATAAGAATTGAATATAATGGAACCATTTCAGAATTTTTAAATGTTAAATACATTAATTTATATGTTAATCAATTTTTTAGTTATATTTTTGACTAATGAAGTCACAAAGAGAAATAGTTTTGTTTTACGACAAAATTTGAATACAAAGTTGAGAACTTATTTTAATAATTTAATATAAAAATAGTTACTCTTATTTTTATAAGAATCAATAACCGAAAAATTTAATTATTTTAGCTTTCAAATTTTATATGATATGCATATTTTTTCATAATGAGTAAAAGAATAAAGAAATAAAAGAATATAAAAATAAAAAAATAAATATATTTGTTCCCGGTTATAGTATAAGAAGGTGGCGCTGTGCGCATATGTGGCGGGAATCGTTTAACTGGTGGCGGTAGAATAACGACATTTTAGTTCCTGTGACAGCTACTCCGATACAGAATCCGTATCGTCCTCGTTAATTACAGGTAATTAATATATTTCTTTTACTTTCACCTTTTTCAAATATATTAATTAATTCGTAACATTTCTTTTCGCGTAAAGAATGTAAGCAAATCGAGACATTGTTGCGTTTAAAAGATATCCGCAAATATAAAATCGGTCTCTTGGCGTCCTGTAGTCAGTTCATACTCAATAATTATTTTTTAATTTTCCAACTTTATTGTTAAGATCTCGATAGATCTTTCGTTTTAAAATGATCCTTATTAGCAATTTTTCATCGACTTATGTTAATTAGTTAATACACTTATAAGCATATACACATATTATGCATTACACATACACATATATTGATGCATAATAAACTTATTAAATGCATATAGAACACATATATGCATGCGTATAAATGTATAAATATACATGTACATATATAATATATACATACACATATATAAATGGATATACTCATAGTATTCCTATACACATACAACACATTTTGAGCTTCACTGATATGATCTTATATTTGTCACACTTACAGATACTAAATATACATATACATATATACTTCTTTATATTCTCATTTATATATATAAACACACACACACAAGTACTTTTTTCTTTACTAATTTCTCTTATACTTACAGTTTTTTAAGAAACATTTTACGAATGGAAAGACGCATCAGAAAATACGGTGGAAATAATTCTACATAACTGCCGAAATTCATCGGACACGTAAGTTTATTTTGTTTTTAAATTAGATTTAATAGAGAAAGAGGTTGAGAGAGAGAGATAGATAGATAGATAGATAAATAGATAGTAGCATTCGACATGTAAACAATAGAGTAGGGGAAGTTTCGCCGAGCTCAATTGAAAATAGTAAATGAACGTGTCTCGTGTTTCTTCAAGGGTAAAAACAAGAATATAACAACAAAATTTTCAGTTAGATATTATGTTTGGACACGTGAACATCTCGTAGAGCAACGAGCAGTTTTCTGGAGTATTATTAAATATTTACATTCTAATTATGTATATGTATACTATAATATATATATATTATGTTATCCAATTAATTTAAATTATAATTATTAAATTAATTTATATTATTATACAAGAAAGTATGGTTAATATAGTTTTATATTTTTATTTATTTTATAGCAGTAACATTGTTTAATTTAGAACATTTGTAAGGATAATTATTAGTATAAGAATAAATTTTATTAATAACTTGTTTTCATATTCAGCAAATTCCAAGTGGTAAAATCCTGGAAATTGATATTGCTTGAAATGTATTATATACTTTATTATACTACAAAAAAAAAACACTGTACACAATATTCATATATTTGATTTTTTGTATATTGCACTAATGTAATCTTATTTTTTAATTTTTTTTTTAGGTTTTCAAGCATGAGGAGAGTACAGCACGAATTCACGTACCTAATCTTATAGTTGTGGCAACTTTTTTATCTTCTTCATATACGTCGAGGTAAGCATTACTTTTTTTAAGTATATCTGACAATAGAAATGCTATAGAAAGAGTGAAAAAGAAAGTGATAAAGAAAGAGTGAGAGAGAGAGAGGGAAAATAAGAAAACAAAACACTTGATATACAGATTATTATGAATGCGTATGTATATTTTCAGGAATTTCTCGAGCCGAAAATATAAGAAAAACAGCCGAGCATTCGACACTCTCAAGGATAAATAGTAATGTATTTCATTCCCCTTCCATCTTTCGACGCGTTAACGTCAATGAAAGTAAGACGTATTAAACTACTTAATAATTTTTTAATGTGTGTAACATCTTTTAATATGTGTTCTGCCTTCAGAAATGATTTACAGGAAATGTTGTAATATAATCTTTAGTATGTTTCAGCTTTTCAGATTTTTTATTTAAGGGGTAACACCACTATAGAATTTTCAAAAAATCGATTTTTTGTTTTTTAGCTTAAAGTGTACTTTAGACATCTAAAAACATTATGCACTTGGTCCCGAAGCAAAAAATAATTTTTAACATGGCGACATTTTATTTTTACGAAATGCCTCAAAGCGCTTCGAATAGTGATAACAAAACTTTAAACACGTTTTTCTCGAAACTACATTTTTAAAACTGGGCGGACACAGAACTCGACCATTATTAAACCGATTGACTTGAAATTTTGAAAATAGTTTGATAGTTATATTTTCTACAGAAGTACATATCCGATTTTTAATTGAATAAAAACTTTTTTTTTATATAAACAATTTTCTACATTTTTGTTGTCGAAGAGTCGAATTTTTTATTCAAAGTTGCGCCATTTTTACAGAATTTGACTTAGAGAAAAATCCGTATGTATTTCTCAAGGTAATAGTACATAGATTAAGAATTTCTTTTATATTTTATTCTAGGTCTTATAGTTGTCCAGGTATGAGTCCGCCCGTTTTACCAAAAAAAAAGACAGGGTTTGGTTCAGCCATGAATACCGAAGCCATTTTTTATTTAAAATCAATCAAAATATTTGTTTGCATAGTTCAATATATGATTACCCAACCCTCAAAAAAGAAATTTTATTCCTCATTTAGTTTTCACAAAAAAATTCCAAAAAAAAGGCTTCTTTTTCAGGCTCATCGTTATTGTCATCGTAAGGGTAGGATACCCATCCTGCAGTCATCCATGAAGATTAAAAGTTAGTATATTTTCTTATCATACATTTATATGATAATTTTAATGGTTTTTTATTAAGACGATGACATTAATTGTTCTTTTTCTTTTTCTGTTTCAGAAGATTATTGCAATCGTGCGTGTAAGCAATGAAATACTCGTGTATTGTATCGCATAAAATAAAATATAAAAAAGTCGACAAGTAGATTCAGTGTTGATCGTCGCATGTAAAGTTTCGCGTTTGCTCGGTTAAGAAACTCGCAGGTTTCTTTTATTCGGTTTAAATGTGTGCTCATCGTCATCCTAAGAGTAGGAGACCCATCGTGCATTCATCAAAGTGAGTATATTTTTGTATTAAATAATTCTTCAAAAATTTTAATGCTTTTCTGTAATAGTAATGATATTAATAGTATTGTTTTTTATTTCTGTTTCAGATTGCAATCGTGCGCGAAGCAATGTACGGGAGTGTTTAATCGTTTAAATGTAATTAAAATCACGGATTAGAGCACGTTCGTTCGTTAATTTTAATTTCGTCGCGTTTCGCAAACTATTTAAAAAAATTATATATATTAAATTAACTGCGATCAATGCAGTAATTGTATTAGAGTTTGTTCGAGTAAAGTTGTATTTTTATCTAAAAACAGTCGTACAAAATGTTCGCGTATTAAAATCAGTGCATCAATGAAGATTTAAAATTGTTTTTTTCAATTGACTGTGTGCAAAGCAGTCTTTGAATTAATTGTAAAATCAGTAATCGGGCGAGTAATAAATTAAAATCAAACGCGAATTAGAGTCAGTGTTGTTTGTCGTATAATAAAATTTCGGTTTCGTGATAAGAAACTCATCTATAGTTTCTTATTTTCGTTTATACCGGGTTATTAGATTCACGCGAGGTGCATCACCATAGTGTAATAGAGCTGCATCTCATTAGAATGCATTGTAAGTATTCATTTTTATTTACATTTTATTCGATTTTATTTTATATGATTTTGAATAATATTCCAAATAACTTATCGTTTTGTTCTATTTTATATTACAGATATAACCATGGATTCTCTTCCTTTCAAAGATGTTGGATGAATTTTTCGATGGATTTATGGTAGATCTTCGATGGGTCTTCTTCAATGGCAAATCAAGTATCGTCTTCCATTGTCAGACTGCAATACTTGCTGCGAAGTAGGAGTGTTTTGGAGCCATCGCAGAACTTCTTAAACCGTGAGTTTGTATTTAAGGTCCCTCCAGTGCTCAATCATGCCGAGGATGAAAGATCCTAATCGGCACGAGTTATTGGTTGTAATTATTTAAATAAATTATTGACGAGCACATGAGTAATTCCTTTTTAGAAGTTACTCATGAAAGTTGTATATTTTCTTGTATGTTTTATTATTAGTTAAGAATAGGTTTTCTTGTTTCATCGGTTATATTCATTTAATTAATAATGCAATTAATGTACTCTCTTTTTTATTATGTGTTTTGTTCGTGGTCAGTAGTGATGAAATTGAGCATTGATTTACTCGTTTTCGTCCAGAAAAGCATGTAATAAATGTCTTATATCCATTGCTTCGTACATAGTTTATCTAATCGAGATTAATTCTGATATATCGATACATCGATATTTTAAATAAATGAGCAAGAAGACAAACTCATTCGCGACGGATAGACTTTGGCAGTTAAGTGGCGGCTCAAAGCCCAGTTCTTTCATTAGAACAGCCAACTTAATAAAAGGAGTCATCCGAGGTTTTAAAATATATTAATGAAATATATTAAAATATATTAAAAGTCATTATTTAAGAAGTAACTTGTAGAGTCCTTAGTCGTTTAGACGAATTTTTATACAAATGTATTTAAATGTTTATTTTTTAATCATATTTTTTAGATCAGGATTTTCAGCTTCTAATATAGGACTAATCTCCCGTTTCTTCCCCCTGTACTTTCTGAGTTCTCATCTATGCATGTGCCCAGGTGCTACTCGTATAAGTGAGAAACGGTTAGTATAGGTTTATTTATAAGTTTTTTCCCCTATTGGCGGCTGTTATTGTGCTAGTGATTGCACGATGTACTTTGTACCTGTGTATGCGTTTTAGGTATGTGCACTGTACATCGTTTCGCGATAAATAATACCGCGCATTTTTCCAAGTTATTAAATAAAAATAACTATTAGAGTCACGGCTACGATACGAATTTTTTTTCTTTTTATTTTTAATATCGTTTTGCATAGTAGAGTTATCGCATTTATTTGTGGAAACTTTGATATACTTGTATATTACTAGTATGCACATATACTAGTGTATACTTGTATTTTTGCTTTAGTAATTTATGCAATAATCATTAGCCTTGACGGTCGATTACAGCAAAAAGTACGTATTCCCATTAGCATGTAAGTTTAGAATACGTGGTTGAACTAGAGTGTCGGAGGTGCCCCGGGGCATGCTCTCTAGTTTTGGCTTTTGCACCCTGGTGGGATGTATGTTTGCTCTTTTTAAATGCGGGTAATAGACAGGCAGGTAGCATACTTTTCTGAGCGAATGTTACAACTTTAATTTTAAGTATGTAGGACCCGGTAAGACGTAATGAGTAATTTCCATTCAGGAATGGAAAGTTCGTCTCCGGATGGTATACAAAGTTTCAGTAAATTTTAGAATTATTTAATTTTTATATATATACTTTTATTTTCTCATGTTTTGCTGATACTTTGTACTTTGATATATCGATTAGTATAAAACAATTTAAAATGTCTTTGCATTTGTTTAGAAATACTTTTCTTTCAAATTAGCAAAGATTTTTGAATCTGCTCGATGCTTTTAGTATTAAGTATTATAAATGAATACTTTGCATTTTTCCATTATTTTTAGAATATATAATATTTTTTATAAATAAATAATTAATTAAATTATAGTGAAGATAAATAATATAAATGATCAGATACTACAATAAGACCATAATATATATTATATATTTTTTTTTACTTTTGTTTTAATATTAGTTTATATTTTTAATGCAAAGTGTTCTTAGTCTCATCGATTAAATCGAATTATCTGCCGTGGCATTCGACTAAATGCGTCTGTGTAGATGCTAATGGATTATTTTGATCCATTAATCGTTTACAAATAGTTTATAAAATATATAACATATAATTTTGTTTTAATTTTTTTTTTAATAACAACTATATTTAATTAATTTAAGAAATGCCTTACAGCAGTGGTTAGGCTAGAAGAAAAGAAGAAGCTATATGCTGAAGAGGCCCCCACTTAATTGTGGTTCAAGAGGGCAACTATGTCGACTATGAGTCATTTCGAAAAAGATTATTATTATAAACCTATCGAGAATGGCTCACGGTATTATTTTATTTTACTTTTATTTACTATTTTTTAGATTATCTTTTTTGCTCGTCAATAATTATCGTTATAACTTAGAAATAATAAACCATTTCATCTTCTTGGCACGTCCAACAAGTTCATAAGTAATTTTTCATATTAGGAAATAATTAAATTCGCGAATTATTAAATTAAATAAATAAATTAATTTTACTTTTTATTATTTACATTAATAATTTATAACTATAATTAACTTTTTAGATTTGTTATTCGTAACGTCTTGATTCTTATAAATAAATAGTTTATTAGTATATATTTTTAATTTATTACTATTCAATTGATGTCATTAGTAATTTTATGAGAATTTCATTTAAGATTTAACAATTTTTTGATTATTTCATTTATTGTCTACAAATTTTTATTTTATTTTTTTATTAGTTGTTTAAAATTTTAGATTTCTTGATCGTTTAAATATTTAATAAATATTTTTATTGTTATATGATATAAACATTAGAAATAGATAAGAAATTAAATGCATTTTTAATTGGCACGTGTTATACTACATGCTTTTATATTTGTTTATTACATGCTTTCGAATTTTTACTGTATGACTAATATATTTTCTTTTTGTTACAGGTGATCATCGTTGGAGTTTCTAATATCAGTTCATTTCAATTAGAACATTTATAATAATTGGTGTTTTAAATATTATGTATATAAATGCATTTCTGAAGGCAAACACAAAAAATATTGAATATTTTAATTATTATATTATTTTATTCACACAATAGAATCTTTTAAAAGAAATATTATTTCATATATCCTTATGAGAGAGGGAGAGAGAGAGAGAGANATGAGAGAGGGAGAGAGAGAGAGAGAGAAAGAGAGAGAGAGAGAGAAAGAGAGAGAGAGAGAGAGAGAGAGAGAGAAAGAGAGAGAGAGAGAAAGAGAGAGAGAGAGAAAGAGAGAGAGAGAAAGAGAGAGAGAGAGAGAGAAAGAGAGAGAGAGAGAGAAAGAGAGAGAGAGAGAAAGAGAGAGAGAGAAAGAGAGAGAGAGAGAAAGAGAGAGAGAGAGAGAGATGTACCAAAACTATTTTAGATTTTGTATTCTCAAAATTTTAATATTTTGAGTTTAAAAATTTAATAGAATTTTTATTAATCATCATCATTATTATTAAATTAACAATTAATAAATTCAATATTTATCACTACTATTCTATTTATTATTATTAATTATTTATTATTAACATTTATTATTCTACATATTATTAACAGCAAATTCTTATTTTTCAGATGTATCATTTCAATTGCTACATGAATCTGGTTTGTTTTTTTTATAATAATTAGTTACATAAGTATAGGTTAAAATTGCATAATTGTATTTTGTTAAAAATTTATATATGCATAAATTGATGATGTAAAATTGATATATTTATTGCAATACTTTTTTTTTAATAATGACATTTAATGATTTTCGATTAAGAAACTTTGTAATAAAGATTGATCTAATGAACGTGAACAGTTCACCTGATTACCAATAGAATCAGGTATAATACACATATAGTTGTATAGAATATATATATATATATATATATTCTCGTCACACTCTACTTACTATCGACAGGGGACAACTATTGTCGTTCGAAAGGGCGTATTAACATTCTTTTTTCTTGTATTTTTTTTTCTTTCTATTTTACCGTCAAAGAACAATTTTATAAACGGGACTTAACTGCAATCAAAAGGAAAAAGTAGAGATAAGGTAGGAAAAGTAAAGATAATCTTTCCTCGTCTTCGTGGAAAGAAAATATGTAGCAATCAACTAAAAGCTTCATTCTTATGACGGAAAGGGAAGATTATCAAGACAGGAAAGTGTCCACCTTTTCCAGACTATCTTAATAAACCTTTTCTTGAATAAAATAAAACCTTTAAATTTGTAAAACCTTCTCCACGTAATTCTTTCCTCATGTGGATGATAGATACATGTAGAAAATCGTGATTCGTATGTACAGGATGATTCCTTTTAAAATAATTATACATATAATTAATAATATCTTGATAATTATTAGTTTTTGATCCTATACACTTTGATAGAATTTTTATTCAATTTTATGTTATTTTTATTAATTTTTAATTTATTCAAACATTTTACATTTTCTTCGATATTATACAATTTTAATTTAAAGTATTTTTCCATATAACAAACAATTTACAAGTAATTTGGATGGTACATTTAAATGAATCAACCTGTACACTTGAACATTTCTTAATTGACAGTTTAGCTTAAAAACATCGGTTACATTCAACCATTATTGAAGATGATATAGTCAAGAAAACAAGCTGGACTGGTTTCGCAGGACATAACGATTCGATGAATTCGCATTTGCATTTAGTCACTAGTAAATTTGTGTATAATAATCACAGCTCCCACATATTTAATGATTTTCTTTTTCTTCGTAGTGTGTCTGTTTCTATCTCTGTTTCTTTGATATGTGGCAAGTTTTACTCGCGAAACTCGAGAATCATATCGTCCTTGACTGATTCCATTCGTTCGAAGTAGAGCTACCAGTTTTAAACGTCGACGATTTGAATTTCTAGTTTGGCTTCTTCGAAGTTCTCGTTTTATTTAGAATTACGTGAAAAGTTTGTATCGATTAGTCGTAACTATCGTAACACTTTCCTCTTTTTTTTCTTTTTCTTTCTATCTCGGTCTGATAACGTGCTCGACGAATCGATACGAAAAGAAAAGGAAAGAAAGAAAACTTTCAATGTCGCTTACGTATTGTGTGAAAGGGAAGAAAAATTATTTCATCTAGCAACATCACATTATCGATTGCCGGTCGATCGGTCAAGTCGAAAATTTTCAGCTTAAAAATAAAAGAACGTATAGTTAGAGCTCTAACTATTGTATGCTTAATTGTTAGTGTTATCGGACAATTTCATGCCCCCCAGTTGTGTTCTAACCATCCTATTGTGCGAGTTCTTTCAACGTGGAAAAAATTCTTTTACTCTTATAACAATGCGTACTTCTTATGTGAGAGGGAGACGAATTGAAAGAGTTATTATATACATCGAGTTCGACGGATTTCTTCAAAAGGTCAAACGTTTTCTTCCTTAAAAATAGAATCTCTTTCTTTGATATTAACGCGATCGTGAATATTTCTTTAAAATTTTTGAAAATCAAAAATATTCCATTGAACATGTGTTCTTAAATTAATACTTCATATATTTTTATTTTTTATTTTTTCGTTTAATATATAACAAAATATATATAGTATATAATTTTGTGTATTAGTTTAAGATGTGAAATATAATAAATTGATATTTTATTTACGAGTAACACCTAGTCGCGACATATATTTACAATGAATTTGCGTGTGAGCATCGACGATGACCTTTCGGCGAGATTCAACCTGGTGGTACCAAGAATAAGACGACGAAGAGGATGATAATGATGATGATGATGATGATGATAATGATAGCGTTCCGTGAGCTCTCTAAGGCGCATCCTCGCCAGTCGACAGCCTATACTCTTGCTCCCATCGTGCTGTGTTACTTAAGATACTTTACTTTCTACATTCCTTCCGAGACAATACCTACATCCACGCAGCCGGTTTGGTATATACTTCACTGTTCATACATACATTCGTACATTCATACAAACATACGTGCAATAAGACAGAATTATCCAGGTCAGAACAGCAAACGAACGGTTCCTGTGTGACTACACTGGTCCTAGATCAATAGTACTGTTAGATAATATTTTATTTTATTAATAATTCAATTAGTTTTTTATATTATTTCTAAGATTAATGATCGTAATAAAATTAACGATCCTTTAATAATACTTCATATCATTATTTTTTAATTTAAGAATTTTAATATTATGATACACAATATTATTGATTAAGTAAAATCACGTTCATTTTATTTAATTATTTTTATTAATTTTACAAGTACGATAGTTTCAATCGATTGATTATATTGAAAAGAAATCGAAGTCTTATACGAAAAAAGTGAAAGTCATGTATTTTGTTTTCTCATTGAATTAAAATGTTATACGATATGTAATGAATGAACAGTGTCGAACCGTTAAAAACTTTTGATTTTATAAATTAATAAGGTAACGTTAGAGAATAAGTGGTACTTCGTTTTCCCGTTTTTCGAAGAGAATAAGAGAGTGCAAATTAGTAGAGTTCGTTTATGCGAGTTTAAACAGCTACCGCCTCCTCATATAATGAACTCATCGTTGGAATCACCGTGTTGCTCGTCTACCGTGCATTAAAGTCTCCTTCGTTAGTCTTCCTTCATTGTCTAGCTACTAACATGAAGATGAATGAACGTAAGAATGAATTGTAGACGCGGGAACATAGAAATTAGATCCTGTTTTATTACGACTTTTTTGTGACGTTTAGTTTCCATTTACACGATACTTTCATTCAGTTTTTTTTTTGCTTTTATACAGTAATAAAAATTAATTTTATGTATTCAAATCATTTCAGATACGTTAAACATACGTGATTTAAAATTGAATTATTTAAAGAAATCAACATCTTTAATTTAACGTTAAAGTTAGCTCATTTATTTTTGAAGAAAAAAAAAAAAAGAAAGAATTAAAATTCGAGTCGAGTTAAGCACACGTAAATTTGAACTACGAAGCAAATATCATCGTCGAGTTAGCACATACTACGTGGGCAGATAATAAAGAGCACTCTTGATAAAATATTCCTGCAAGCATGCTTCGAGTAAAAGGGAAGGACAAACACCATATATGTATGTATATATGTGTTCTACGTAAATACGTATATATAATATATACGTGTTGTAAAAAAATATACCATTGCTCCACCTACGATTTAAGTTACACCTACTCTTTCGATGCGTTTAGTTTTTAATTAAGTTTTTTTAAATCCGCGAAGGATTATTTTCTATTATTAAATTAAAACGGAAATATACAAGGTTTCAAGAAACAAGAAGTTATAAATATCATCTTAGCTTACATCATATGATTTTATTCAAGACGTACGTAAGTATGTAAGTACGAATACTTACGTACATTATTTATGAAAATGAATACGAATCACGAGAATCGATCACGTCTCATCTTCCAAGATTGTGTTTTTTCTTTTTTTATATGTTTGCAAAAAACTGATGAGTAAAATTTACGGTGAATCATCTTTTACTAACCTCGTGTAATTCCCACAGTTTATTAACTAGAAGTACAGAAGCGTATCCTTACTTACACGCTTGGAAAATAGTAGCATGCACGGGCCGGCGATTTTACAGCAGACATTTTATTTTCTTATGAATATACTCTCTTTCGTAGTTTACAAAGTACGGGGTTATTCCATGATAGAATAAAATCTCCATCTCTGCGTAGGCGGAGTGACACCATGTATGTATGTGTGTATGTATGTGTGCGTATTTAGGTATACATGTTTGTTCGTCGTCCTGTGTGCGCGCGCAGGATCCAACGTTATATTCACGGAAGCCATAAATTAGTAGCAGGATTTTCTTGCTGTTTAAACGAACGTTATACTGTGTGCAGTATAGTAAGTACAAACAATAGAATAAGAAGAGCTATCTTGTATTTTTTATTTATTTAATTTCTTTTTCACGTTATTTTTTAGTACGAAATTAGATATAATAAATAAATCGAGATCTCATTCGATATTCTCGATCTTGAATAGAAATAAGAATGATTAAGATGGATGACGTAATTGAATGTGTTCTTTTTACCTCGTAGAATTAATGTTAGAATTGAATGAATGTGAATGAACGAGTAAATGAAGGACGATAAGAGGCGTTGAATCGTAACGTAAGATTTCTTATTAATTACTGTTTTCTATCTTTCTTTTCTTTTCTTCTTTTCAAATGTTAATACCAAATTTTTTAAGCATCTAAATTAGAATCATCTTCTCTCTTTTTTCTTTCTTTTTAGATTTCGATGCAAATGAGAGAGTCCGAGTCATAATAAATTCCATACATTTTATTTCCTTTTTCTTTACTAATGTATTACCCGGAAATATCAAATGTTATATAGACACGTTACGGAGAAACAATGCGAAGATTATAAGAAACAATGTGAATATATATATATACGCATAATCATTCGAATAAATAAAACATCGATCACATGACGTCGTGTACCTCGTATCCAGGCTTCCAGTCGCATTAATGTACGAATTCCTTATGGTGATCCAGGCAAAACGTTCGTTAGGATATAATAATAATAATAATAATAATAATAATAATAATAATAATAATAATAATAATAATAATAAAGAAAAGGAAGAAAATAAAATAAAAAAGAATTAAACGAGAACTAAACGCGACCAGCAACTACGGCCTTGCGCTCACCACCAAGAAGGCACCTTTCTCGTTTCCTCGGCTAATGGTCATGGACGGTTTTATTTAATGGCGGACGTTATGAAAACTTCTTAGTTTAAAACACGCAGGATTGTTTATTCGAGCGAGTCCTTTTTTTTTCTTTCAAAATCTCAAGTGAATTTTTGGTTTTTTTTTCGCTTTTCTTTTTATTACTTTTTTTATTTTAAAACGATTACAAATATTTTTATTCTTCTAAATATTTTTATTAACGAATACTTTCGTCGTCGAATGTAGTATAACGGTCTGAGATCGAGTAATTAGTAATTATATAATTTTTATAAGAACGTAATTTTTTTTTATACGTAGTAGTCACGCTTGCACGACGCTTGCTTAGAAATAGGTAAATTTGTTTGAATAGTATGTTGGATAAATTATGGCTATTACGAGACACAAGTCGAGTGTTAAGAGTTAGAAAAAGAAAGAAAAGAAAAAAAAAAAAAAGAAATAGAAGAAAAAAATGTTGATCAAAAGTGTACGTAAATGTACATGTGCGACGACCAATAAGGCAGTCACTCTGCGTGCGAGACCGTCTAAAGCAAATACCGAGAAAAATCATTATGCGGAGCACGATAACCCTCTCTTTCTTTCTTTCCTTCTTTCTTTCTTTCTTTCTTTCTTTCTTTCTTTCTTTCTTTCATTCTATCCTTTTTTTTATCTCTCTTTTAGACGATATTATACGCCCACTTGGACATTCAAATGCACGACTCGAGAAAAGTATTCTTTATTTTTTCTCTCTTTCTCTCTTTCTCGCTATATTTAGCATCATTTTACATTAACATTTTTTGTTATCATACTTTGTTAGGGACTTACGCAAGTTCATTGAAATAATTGAAAATTCATTAGGAAATCGTTAAGAAATTTTTTATTGAATGTTTTATTATTCCTTCGTAGCTGGCGTAATCGACCAACTGAAATCTTACATTTGAATCTAATCTATTGATCCAACTCGAATAAAATCAAAGTTAGTAATTAATTTGTAAAATTGTTAGATAGTAATTAGATGTATTGAAATTAGACATCGCGTGGAAAGTGGCATTTTTCATTCCTTCGAAAATTCCTTAGCGCCTTCCTCACTGAAAGGAGGAACTAGAAATGCCGAAATGGTCAGGCACGAATGCGTAACGACTATTACTCTTTCTCTCTCTCTCTCTCTCTTATTCTTAGTAAGAGGTAATTTATTTTCTGCGCATACGGTTAGATCGAAAGGAGCGAAGGCGTTTTCGAAATGTGTGTGCAGCTTGTTGTAGGAGAAGGAGAGATGGAAACTCGTTCTGGCAAGAATCGATAACTCCCCGATCGATTTATTATTCGGAACCAGTTCTACCACATATTTCTCTATTAACTTATCGTCCAATTAAAATGTAACGAAAATTAGCTTATACCGAAGGAGAGCTTTCAAACTTTGTACGAATTGTATCGAGATAACGCGTGTAATTACAAAATTATTATTGATCATTCCTTTATTCTTTTTTTTGTGTGTGTGTGTTTTTTTTTCTTATTGTTAGAACAAAAATAAGAATAGAATAATAATAATAATACAGAAATAAGAGGTCTCATTAACGCATACCTCACGTTTTAGAATTACCCTTTTTGTAATTAAAAGTATATATAATAGGGGAAAATATATACACATTGTTAGTAATACAAATATAATTGATTTCTAACGTAATCATGGCTGGAATTCACGGATGTTACGGCTGTAGGGTATTACGAAGCACCATGCAATTCTTTTAATCGTATACGAAATTATTTACATTTTTTTTCTCTTTTTATAAAGACTCGATTTTCATATGTTAATTTTTATCACATAAATACGTATATGAATATATATATATATATATGATACGTGGATCATTTTACGTGTTACTTTCAAGGTAACACACGTAATCGACTCCTTTTGATGTTTCTCTCGATAATCTCAAGATCGATCATGGGAATGTTCATATTTGAATGATGCATCTCTTATGTCCGATTAAAATAGTTTAGGTAATGTTTTTTTTTTTTTTTCAACGAATTTTCGTCTTGGTCGATCCATCTTCGAAAGTCGTCACGGCGGATACGGTCCAGGCCGGATCGGTTTGATTAGAAAGTAGGACAGACAGGCTTGCAACGGCAGCAACGGCAGCTCGTGCTACAGCCTTCGGGCTCTTTTGCCAACCCACACTTACGTAAGGACTTCTTTGCACGCCTTTCGACTATCTACAAACGCACTAACACATATTACGTTGAAGTATGTATATAAATATTGCAAGAAAACGTGTTCTTTCGCATCTTTCTGTGACTGTTTTGTTTTTTCATTTCTATAAATATTTATTATTTTTGTAAATTTTTTTTTTTTATTATTATCGATGTAACATACGTCGGTATGTAATCAATTTTTTTCTTTATAGCGAAAAATAATTATTGTTTCATATTTATTTTAATTTATTTTAAATTAATTACAGTTATATTATTTAATTTTTTTTTCTAATTATACAAGGTAATATTTGTAAAAAATAAATAGCGTATAAATGTTTCGTTGTTCCTCTCGTTGAGGTAACATGGTATCACGCGAGTTTCGTTTACGCCACGGAAGAAGGAAGAAAAATACGAGAGTTAACGATATTCTTTGCAATATATATATACATATGTAAGTTTCTTAGTAGGTTTTTGGTTATTCAACAACTAGGATTACGTCGCTATACATATACTTTTTCCAAGGTGTATACATACTGATCGATTGGTATGCTTGTTGAATAATTTATCATTATTTTTCAATTGCCGTTCGTTATGTTCATTTTTGTAATAATAATAATAATGCTAATGATAATAATAATTCTATCGTATTAAACACGGAGACAAAGAAGAAACGAAAAAGTACGATTGATTCTATCGCTCAAATACCATAATACATTACGTAATGGAGAAATCATTTTTAAAGCAAGCTATAGATAAACCAATCACACTCTCGATCGCTACGTGTATGGCATTATCTTCCTGAATTAACAAATAATATTTGTTGTAAGCATCTCAATAGAAATTTTAATTTCCTTTTCTACGATATACGTTTGAATTTTGATTATACTCTTTAGACGTTCATTTATTTGCATATATTTTAAAATAATAAAACAAATCAATCATAATTATATCAATTTTGTTAATTTTTCTTTTTAAAATTACCAGTAAATTTATTCATAATTATACGACAAGGAGTTTTCATCGGAAACGTCTATTTATTATAATAAAAATTAATTGTAAAATATTTTGTTTGTGTAGAAATATTTACTAACAGAATGTTGTTTCTTCATTAAAATAAATCAAAATACGAATCCTTAAAGTCTGTATTTCGTAATGCATAAAAATAATGTTCGAACTTTGTCTTTTTTTTTCTTTCGTGTTTATCTCAAGAGTTTCGATACTTTCGTAAAATTCATGATAGATTTAAATATATTAGAAAAGTTGGAGAATTATCAGGCAGAGAGTTATTTCTCTATGGTCTTCTAAAGTCATTTCGACTCTGAACCGGCAATACAACAGCATTAATGATCTACGCCCTAGTACCGCATTCTGCATTCAAGTTATACTCGCGCAAGTGTATGCGAGAGGCTTGACGGACGTGGAATTTAATTTAATAGCCATAAACGGTCGCGCGAGTGAGCGACACCGGCGACTTTGTGAAATGAAAGTGCGGCTTGTCGTTGAATGAACAAGAGAGAGAGAGAGAGGGTAAATGAGGAAAAATAAAGATAAGAATCGAGGGATATAAAGAGAGAGAGAGAGAGAAAGAGAAAGAGAGGCGGAAAAGAAAGAAAGAAAGAAAGAAAGAGAGAGAACAACGACCTTGTAGACAAGTCTTAACATAGCTAGGCGCGGCCGTCGTCTCTTGGAAGATCATTTCGATTTCTTTTGAATAATGTACGCCTCGATTATTCAGACTTTCGAGAGAACGATAGTTGGAAAGATTGAAAGGGATCGCACTTTCAAGATCAAAAACCATGCTGCTACCTACCTCTCCCTTCATCTTATTACTTTTCTATTTTTTCTTCTTCTTCTTCTTCTTCTTCTTCTTCTCGGTTACTTTAGGTGTATTGGATAAGATAATTGTTTATTTTTATTTTCTTTTTCTAATTTCAACTGCAGATATAAATCTTCTTTTTTATTTCATCATAAAAAACATAGAGAGAATGGTGAAGAGAAAAAAAGGGTAGGGGGAAGAGTTCCTAAATGGATAAGTTAGGAATTTGACTCGACCTTGAAATAGTTTCGTCATGGTTGAAACTACTAAACGATCTGAAACGTTAACGTAGTATAAAACAGGTTGTTGATACCTGAGGGATTCTTTAAGCTTCCGTTTTATTATTATTACTATTATTATTTTTCCTTTTTCATGTTTTTTCTTTCAAATGGCGTCAATTTGCTCGGAGAACCGTTCCATCTTCTTCAGAGATGATATTCCTTCCTGTTCCCAGGACAGACGATCGTAATATTGATGGTCGCAGATGGCTAAACCGATTTTGTTTTTATTTTGTTAGAATTTGTCGATTTGATCGATCTCAAAACGGTAATAATAATAATAATAGTAAGAATATGATGGAAGTTAGGTCGTACTACTTGTTAGAGCTCGACGTTGATATATAGCGTTGATTTCTTTGTAACGGTTTCATCTTTCCTCATCCGTGTCCTTTCGTGTTTTTTACGGAAGTGTTCTTTTTAAATATTTCAGACTCGTTTTTATTTGTTTTTTATTTTTCTATGTTTTCTTTCCTTCGATTATCCGGTTCACTTAGGATAGACAACACGAAGGTCATTCTCTCCTAAACGTTCCTCAATTGAAAGTGAAACTGCTGTTCGTGGTCCAGTACAAACTTTAGTATCCTTTCGATTCTGACCTTTCCCTTTCTGACGGTGGTCACCGTTCAAAGAACAAATCTTGATATCCACTACGTAGTTTTTAATATTCTTTTTCATTTAACCAAAAAAATTCTTACTTCTAATCTTACGTAATTATATTTTTTAATTATAATAATTGTTCCGCGTTTGTTTTGTTTTATCGTTTGTATTATCGTAGATTTTTCGCATTTCTGTATTAAAGAATTTTTATTGTACATTGTAGACACATTTACGTAAAGCATAATATCAACGAATGAGTTTGATATGTACTACGTTGACAAATCGATGCAGTCGGAAGTAATTAACATAACATTGATGTCCATTGTTCATCGTTGAAACCGGATCTCCTTCTCGACGTTGCTATATTCAGAAAAGAACACAACTATGTTTGTTAAACAATTAAGTTTGTTTCTCCAGTTTGATTCTTAAGTTTCCTTGAAAATAGCATTGATATATTATTGGAAAACAACTGATAATGATATTAACAACCATAATCATAATTAATTCGAAAGGGTAATAAATGTAAAGGTGATAAATTCTTTCTTTCTTCTTTTTTTTTCAGGAAATACGTGAGCAATTGTAATAAAGGATATGCTTTTAAAATTCATAGAACATTACGAAATAAAATAGAAACCTTGTGAAATGAGCCGATATACAAATAATATATATATATTATTTATTGAAATTAAGTAATTAATTTGTGAAATTAATTCCTTATCTCGGGCGTGACTTAATTAAGACGAATAGTTAATTCAATGGTAAATTAGTTCTTCCTTAGGTTAGTTCTTACGTGAATCTTCTTCGAAGTTAAGAACTTAACGAACGGCGTTGTTCGACGAACCGTGAATTATGAAGTATCGAATCGAAAGGTTTCACGATGAAGAAATATCGATACACGAGGTTGAACGAGATCGAATCGATATAAGGATCAGGTTATAGGAAGGTGGCACAAGTGCTTTTGCTGTGTTTCGAATTTATATATGAGATTGTCTGTACTGTCTGTTGGAAGAACACAACATCCGTCGTTTTTTTTTCACTTTTCGAAAGAAGTAGAAAGTTTTAAGAATCGAAACTTCTTATAGGTTTACGTGTGTGTATGTACCTTTGTATACATATCATTTTATACATGTCCAGATATGTGTATAATACGTGTTTCAACGTATCGATCGTACGTTATATATTAAAGAAATAATTACACAGAGACGATCGCAAGACTTCACGAATTCTCAATTAAGATTTCTCCTTGAGAAAATATTTTTCGTCTGTTCCTTCCGCCTTTCTTCTCTTGGTTCATCCTTTCTCTGATTAATTCTTTTTTATTTTTAAAAGAGAAATTTAAAAAGTATTTATTTATATATGTCGATAATTTAAAAAATTATATGTAATATCAAATTAATTAGATAGAAAAAAAAAGAAAAAGAAAAATAATGTTCTACAGAAAAGTGCTAAAATTGGATTGAAATTCTTTGGAGCAATGGAACGAAACTGTAACGTTAGCTTTGTTGTTAGGTAGCTGCATACTTGGAGTTGATCGGACATTGCCTGTAAGTGAAAGTGTCGCTGGTCGAGTTGGTCATACGTTTAGATATATCTGTACAAATGTGTATAGATACTAATACATAGGTAAACACACGTGCCAGTCTTGGGCAATATTTAACTCTATCGACGATTGCAATTAATCAAATCTTTTAATTACACGCCAACCCTAATAACACAATACATTTAATCATAATAGTTCTAACTAATCAAAAAAAAAAAATCGTACGAAGTAATTTGTTTATTTTTTTCAATTACAAAATACAATCATTGACAAATTAATCCGTAGATAATCATTTTTCATTTTGTCTTTTATCATTTTGATTAATTTACTAATGTTAAACAATCCTTTTGGTTTTAAATAATTGCAGGTAATAAATATTTTGATTTTAATCATTAATAGAATTAAATATTGCCCAAGATTGTTGATACATAGAAAGCAAAAAGCTACTTGGAAATCCGTAGACATTATATCTGGCCATACCAGACTTCCTATCGTATCTATGTATGTATATATGCATCTGTAGATATATATATATATGTAGACTATTGATATATCGAGTATTTCTATTCCTGTTTTCACGTTCCAACGTTCAAAGGATATTATATCGTGTGTCGCGAATACGCAACTCGGAAAAAATCATTGGTGGAACGAACGAAGTTTACTTGTATATAAAGCATATATGTAGGTATATATTCATATGTATATTGTTATATACATAAATACAAATATCTCGTGTTCACGATGCGAGACGTTTAGCCGAAGGAGTATCGATGATCGTCTTGAAAACAGGACTCCGATGATCTAACGTTTATTCGATACAAGATTACCCGAGTATCTTTTATACACTACCGACCAAAAGTTCGGAATATCACCATGTAAATTTCGAGAAACAGGATATTTATAAGAAGAAAAAATAAGAAATAGCTTTAGCATAACCGAGGTAGATTCAATTTAAAGAAAATTTATGAGTAATGTATGTCTTACATTTTGTATTGTTTTTTTTTAGAACAAGGAATGATTATTTTTCTTTCAATTACTTTTTCATAAAAAAAGTCACCTTTATTTTTAACAATAGTCTGACATATTCTGAGCATCTTGGTAGTTAATTTTTTTGAATGTTCGTAATTGAATATTTTTCAATAAGTGATTTGAAACTTTCAGTTGTTAATGCGTGCGTTAGTAATTCTACATGATTGTGCATTTCCTATGATAGGAAAAAAGATACCTTCTACTTTTAAGTAAGAAATAAAACTATAGCTCTCTCGATAAGCTTGTATTCCTTTTAAAGAGAGTATCTACTTGTAAGAGAAATTTTTTGTCAAACATCTTTTTTCTTCTTCTTTTTTCTCCGTACGATTTTCTCGATATAATTTATATAAGGAAAAAAGAGAAAGAGAGAGAGATTAACCTAAGCAATTTCATGGTCACTTTTCAATGATTTTCTACCACCCGTTATAAACGGATCGTGTGGAACGTAGAAGGTGCAGGAACTCGTCCAATGAACGATCCTACTCCATGAGATGTCTACTTATCGTCCTGAACATGCGGGTAATAACGGTTACTCGGTAGCTCGTTTCTATAAGAGTTACGGTTACTCTCAAGATTTAGAGTAGGTCACATCATAATGATCGTGGGATTTTGAAAGGTTTCGATTAATATAGGATAACATTTGTTTATCTGATAATTTAATTGACGAGTTTAAATGAAGAACATTTAAAAATAATTAAAATCCAAATTATTTTTAATCAAATCCTGTTATCATACCGTAAAATATATATTAGACATTTAAGTATCGTTACAAGATCTTTGACAATTTTCAATCAATGCAATACAAATATTTGTATATAAAAATTAGATTATAAAAGAAAGTGAAAAAATGTCCATAATTTTGTTCATTTTTAAATGTAAACATTATTTATATCTTATGTTAAAACCGTAGATCAAAGTTCGTAGATAAATCTTAGGAATATAAAAAGTTTTCTGTTGTCGTATACTGTAAAAGGTATATATAAAACTTCCTATTGGTTTCAATAGTAGCCGGTTTTGATGTATAAGAAACTTATGAGAGAAAGAGATACTTTCGATCGAGTTTGTCGAGGGAGTGAGGGAGCTTACAGTTGCGGAGAAAGTTTCTTCGTGGCGGCCTTAAAGGAATCTTCGCGGCATCGTCAAGGACGACTTCGTCGACACAACCACAAACGACGATTCCTGTCCACGGAAAGGTTAAACATAATTAGCTTGATCGACCAGCGAGCAAGTATAATCGGCGCTATTTCATTTCATTTAGATACTGATTTAACAAACAAAAAATAAGCGTGCCAACGATACCGTATAAATATAGATGAAAAATGAAATTTAATACGGTGTTTTATAATAGACTCATTTAACTGTCATTTAGATTTATCTGTATATACGTATTTATATATATATATATATATTACTTTCAATTGTACCATTCCTGCCAAAGCGGAAGAGAAGATCATCAAAGCGTGTTAAAGAACAAATGAATAAATATAATGCACCGACACGCACTGTCCTATCAATGATAATTAGGTTTACGACTATAGGGAAAATTCAATTAGTTTTAAAGGAAATGAGGAAAGAAAAAGTGATTGAATTGCAATCGGGTTAATGAGGAGAAATTTTGTGTGGATTATTATTTAAATATATTTTTTTTTTCTATATAAATTAGATTATTCTCCATATTATTTATATTCCATACTTTTTATTTTATCTTTTATAATTAGCGAGTATTTTTTTTTTTTTTTTAGAATTAGAGAATTACTAATTGAATTATAAATGTTTTACCTTTTTAATATTTAAATCTGCTTAAAAAAGATATTTTGTAAACCCACTTTGAGAAATAAATTACTCGAAGTACAGGGCACACACACACACACACACACACACACACACACACACACGCGCGCGTACACGTACACCTATAATTAAATACCTAAATAATTTATAATTTGTGTTATTTTCATTAAAAAAATGAAAATAAATTTACTTCGTGAAATTGAATAAAAATAAAATTTCGGTTCAACGTTTTTTTATTTTTTATCTTTTTTTTTAATTCCATACTTCGAATAGTTTATTAACAATTAGGTTTTAAATAGAAATCAATAATCGAATCCTTATAATGACTTATTATTATTTAAGAAATAATAATGAAAATTCGTTAAGCAAATGTCAAGCAAGAAATAAATCGAAGACGATGACGAAAAAGAAGAAACGAATATGTTACTCGTATACGTTCGGTGAAAGCTAAATACCGGCTTAAGGACACCTCGCCAATATCACCAAGGCCGTTTTCCCTCTGAATCTTTCCAAGATTCCTTCGTCATCATCATCATCATCATCTTCTTTTTCTTCTTATTCGTCGTAAGTCTTCATATTCTTATTCGAGTGGTTAACCTAATTAGCGATTTCCGTGTGATCTGGCTCAGTATTGCGCGATCATCCGAGTTGCATCGTGATCTACGAAACATGATGGTAAAAGGAAAGACGAAAGAGTAAAAGGTAAAATAAAGTGAAGAAGAAGAAGGATGTATAAAGATGTACATAACGGTCGGAGTCGAATATTTCGACCGCAATTAATTGGACACTTTTTAAAGATCGTAACAGGATGAAGTATATCTTTCTCATACTTTATCTTTCAATTTTTGTATATACATATAATATTTAATTTATAAATAAATTGTGAATAATTTATAATGCATCAGCTGTTCATTTATCAAATTGATTAACTTCACAAAAAGAAAAGTATAAAATATTAAGAAATTGATATAAATAATCAGAATATTTTTTATACTATAATTTAAACAATTTTAATCATTTAGTGGTGTCTAATTTTATTAAGGAAATTTATTTTAAATATATAGAGTGTACACATTTAAATGTAAATTTAAATGTAAATATCAATATTATTAATCTGAATACTTTGGTATTAAAATTTTAAGAAATTCTAGAAGTGAAGTTAATCATTTGTTCCTGCAAATGGCTCATAAATTTTTATCAATTTAAATAATACGATAGCATGTTTGTCATTTCTAAAATTATTGTGTAAATATATGATATTAAATTTTGAGAATAGTTGTCTATAAGTAGAAATGCAGTTATTGATATTATTTACAAGTGAACTAATCGATATTAGATTTGAATGAAATAGAAGAAAAAAAACAAATATCAAATGACAGTAGGACACGTAGCAATCGTTTGTTAACCATAACGGTTTGACAACGTAACAGAACGAATCTAACTGTCCAAGTGCCATTTCGAGAACGGTGAACGTCCTTTCGATCGTTGTCTGGTTGTAATACGATAAGTGTCTAGTATTTGTTGTCAAACTATCTTAAACAGGAAGTTCTTTCTGGAATTCAAACTGGCTAAGGCAGAGATCGAAGAAATTGGGCCAGATCAGAGACTGGGGTTGGTGAACGCGAAAGTTGGGAAATCGACGTCTCGAATCAGCGAGAGAGAAAGAGAAAAATTAAAAGAGATAGAGAAAGATAACTTTCGTCAAATTCTTTTCATTTCCTTTTAAACGACTAACTCGACAATCTTTTTCTTTTTATTTTATTTTCTTTTTTCATTATCGACTTTGTTCGAATGGAAAATTTACATTTACCACTTTGCTACTTGCTTTTCACCAATAATTCTAACAGCTAGATCCTCAATCAAAACTTAAGGTGAGAGTTCGAACAACGTGAATACTTTTAAAAGGAAATTATTCCTAGATGGATAAAGAGAAAGAGAAATTTGAACATAAACGATAAACAAGTTTGCTTTTTTTTTTTGCTTCGACGCGTTGACGTTGACGATTATAGTCGAATTCGGTCATAATGTTGCTTGAAAGTTTGTTTTCTTCTTATCGTATTATATTATATATATTATTTTTTTCTTGTACTCTTTTATTATTATTTTTTCAAGGCAAAAGTTTTCAATAATATACGTGAAACCGGTCCGAATCGAAATCGATGAAACGGTGAACGGATTAAGTGATTGCTATTATTAAAGTCATAGTCTGTCGAAGATTGTCCTCAGACAATGTTACTATTATTCTGAGCAATAAACCGAACCTTTATATATCTATCGAAAATATCACATTCTTATTATATAGCATACGCGTCGTGTTGAAAGTAGTGATACCACCGGCGGTTGGTTGGTCTCTTGCTTGTAGAAACTAAAATGAAAGCTGTTGCTGCTGTTGCTGTTGCTTACCGTTGATGGAGACGCGTAAGAAGCGAATCTCGCATTTTACGGTATACCTATCTCTTCTACTCCTCGTGGACATTTATATCACTTTGCTAAAATAGAAAGAAACAGAATCAGAGAAAGAAACAGAGAGAGGGGGGAGGGGGAGAGATTAAAACTGGTTTTTCCACAGCTTAGAAATCCCGGGAGAGTCAGAAGAGAATGAATCGATCGATCTCGATCCTACAGATAATATCTCTCTCTCTCTCTCTCTCTCTCTTTCTTTCTTTCTCTCTCTCTTACTTTTTATGTTTTAAGATCGAGGCGAAAGGAGACACCTGTGTGACCACATTTGTGCACACGCGTGACCACCACCTCTGTGGATCATCGTAAAGAGAGTAAGAAAGATAAAAAGAAATAAAGAATGTGAAAAGTACCCTTTAAATATCACGAGAATATGAATGATTTAAAATACAAGATTGAGTAGAAGATAAAATAATATTTTTGATTTATTCGTTTATTCTTTTTTTTTTTTTTTATTATGTTCAAGGAATATCATTAACAGAAATAAGAATACTTTATCAGTGAACTCTATCGACATTTCACGTATACACGTGAATGAGATTTTAACCAATTGGATGGTGTACAATATATTTTATTTTATTTAGAAATGTATGATGTACATAATTTATGGGTTTTCAGGAGATTTTTTTTTTTTATAAATTACATGACGCGTTTAGCGTTAAATATCAGGAATATAAATAATATTTGAATTTGAAATCAGTTTAAAATCGTAATTATTATGATATATTTTTTTGTCTTAAACGTTTAACCAATAATCGTTGTTACGTTATAGAAATATCGTTGAAAGAAATATCGACGAAATATAAGAGAAAGGCACGACGAATGACCCAAATAAATGTCTCTTTCTTTCTCTCTCTCTTTTTCTTGAAGTCGATATCCGTACGGAAGAGAGTGCTGACAAGCTCGTGGCCGTGAGCAAGGAAAAAGTCCTGTTATGTTGGTACCGATATGTTAATTCAAAAGTAATAAGGTATTTAGCGAGGCCTCCTTCTCGATCCGGTCCCTTGAAGGTAACGAGGTAATTCAACGATTACTCGGTCAGGTGTGTTAGACGAATTTTAAATGGTGAAAGTTTTTTACGAGAATTCGAAATATTTGTAATCAAAAATGGTACTGACAAAAAATTTCATCTATTTTTCTATCCTATCGATTAATATTTCATTCGTTAGAATAAAATCATTTAAATTTACATGTTTTTTTTTTTTTTTGTAAACTTCTTACATAAAAATGGAAAACATCGAACTTTAACATAGTCAGGTACGTTAGACGAATTTGAATGAGTGAAAGTTTAACGGGAACACGAAATATTTGCAAATCATAAATTCGATTAATATTTCGTATGTTAAAATAAACCTACTCTCATTTCAAATAATTTCAGAATTCTCGATTTTAATTAAAAAAGAAAGAAATGAAAAAAGAAAATGAAAATCAACAAATATCCAATTAGAAATGATAATAATCTTAATCTGGGAATATATTATGGTCATTTTCTTGATCTTTAAAAGATTGTTTACAAGTTATGTGTCTCGTGGCAATGGGGACCCACAAAGTTCTCGGTAGCCCCACGATGCGTGCATGGCATCTATAGCCGGTTCGACTGCATTTCACGACGGCGATGGCTGCGGCGGCTATGGTGGTTATATATACAAATACAAATACATGCATACACACGCACAGGTGATCGTACAAATACAGACAAATATACATGCAAACGAGGAGAGGCAATGTGGGCCTGTTGCAAGCTTCTACTATACGACAATCTCCTAAGCGTTCGTGTCAAGTGCTACTAATACACTCTTATTTTGATTCCTATCCGTTTCTGCAAGACCTCAAATGTAAAAGCGCATGAAAACGGATTGGCTTGTTTCGATGTTAGAAGTTAGAAAGAGAAAGAGAAAGAGGAGATCTCTTTCGATTACAACGAATCACGATTTTGTGCCATTCGAGGGGTTTTTTATCCTATTTAAAAACGATGTTTTAAATGTATAATATTTTTTAGAAGGTCGTATTAATTTTTATTAACAATTTTGATATTGAAATTAATTTTTTTTTATTATCTCATCTTTTTATTTTCGACATATATTAAATTAATTATTTCATTAAAAATATACGAAGAAGAAAATGTGCTGTAGACATTTGATATTTTTGTTTTTATCATTTGCTTTTAAAACAAAACCATACTCTAAAAAAGGGACATTATATACGCCATACGTTAATAAATACGACGACGTGATTTACATCCCGATGTTTATTCTCTTTTTGAAAAAGTATAAAAAGATGATGTTGGGTTGGTTGAAACTTGTTGCGGAGAGTTAAAGTCAGTGGATACTTAAAAGGCGTTTAAAATTCTACCATGAATTCATTCGCCCACATATATGCATGTCTTTTCTACTACATAGAAGAAACGTTTTCCTCTGCTTGCTACTTCTACCCCAAGAGGATTCAAACTCTAAGAAGTTACGTCCGTTCCCTTCTGGCCTTCCTCACTGGACACGCTTGGAATCACAATTTTAAATATTTTAACCGATCATATATGTCTATTATGCATTTTTTGTATTTTATTACAACTAAGACAATTTTTATTTTTATTTTCTTTTATTTCGTGAAAATTTTACCAAAGCGTTTCAGTATTGTATTTACATTTCTATTATCAGTGTACAAAAGTAAACATAATTTTATTAAATTGTCAGTGTATTCTATTCTAAACAATTATATATCTTTTCAAGTACTCTGTTAAAAAATTATTTACTTTAAAATTTTATTTAAAAAAAAAACAAACGAAAAGAATTTAAATAGTTGCATTCTTTATTAAGCGTTGTTTGTAAAAATAACTGTTATATTAAATTCGATTATAAGCTAAAAAAAAAAAAGATTGAAATAAAATTAATTAATTTGTTGATTAATCGAAAAAGAAAAAAAAAATTGTAAAATAGAAACGCTGACTTAGGATAAAAATCAAGACTTGTCACATTCGTTGCGCAACGTTATTTCTTCCATATGGTGTTAGTTGTGTTAGACGAAGGCACCCACGACGGAAACTCGTCTGAAAGATATCATCGATTTTTCTCAATCTCGATTATATTCTAGACTCGTTAAGGATCCTAGAAACGTAAGATTGTATCACTTTGTAATTTAACGCGAGTATGTTGCTTACAAGGCAAGAAGTTGCACTATTTATGAATCAGTTGGATATTGTTTTCCGCAGAGCATTCAAATCACCGGTCAGTGCTCTTATAAGTATTCCTTTTTTTTCCCTTCTATTTCTTTAATAATTTATTATTATTATTGTTAAATAATTAAAAATCTCCCTCTCATTGCGATAAAAAAATTAAGAAAAATAATAATTAAAAGTATTAATTAAAAGCACCTATAGAAATTTAATTTATGTGAGTATTTTTATCTGACGTTAATAGTACTGTGAATACGTTTAGCTTTTTGGTATTTATTATAAATAAAAATTATATCAGGATTAATATACATATGTATATTGTATATTATATTGTATGTTTGTATTTTATATTGTAAATATTCTAAAAGTAATTATTGTTTAAATTTTAATTTAATATTGATAATACAATATTTTTAAACGTTTCGATTTCATTTAAATATTGATTGCATACATGTGCAAAACACATGTAAAAAATATTACAAATGAGGATCCTAGTAAAATAATTTTCTGGAACTTTTCAGTGCAAGAAAAATATCCTACTTTTTGGAAATTGTGGGGTTCGAAAGAAAAACTTCTAAAAATCTTTAAAACGTAATAGTAAAGAAAAATATTGGAAGAAACGTGTTACTGATCAAATTACTATACCAATACTTGGGACTAATTTCCTGTGTGAAACATTAAACAGACTCTCCCATAAATTAGAAGGACACTCTTGAAAAATTCGATCCTTTTTTAAAAATTGTATATCCGTAGAAGTGTCTTTTTTCAAATTATTTATGAAATAAATTTAAAATTAACGAAAGATTTCTTATAATAACTTGAATCCCTGTAAAACATCATATCCAACCCCTACAAATCTAATTCTATAATAAACGAAAAGTTATAACTTTTATATTAAATAAAAAATCATATTTGAAAAAAAAATATAATTAAAACAGTCCGTGAAAAATGATAAAATTGCTCAAAGAAAATATGCAATAATCAGATATACGTGTTAAACATTAAATTATGACGAATAAAACATTGCATTATCAAATACTAAAGATAATTCAATATTATGTTTAAAGTTGTGTTTTAAAATATACATTTATTAAATAAGATTGTTCGAAAATAATTATTTTTCTTATAATATTTATAATTTTATATTAAAATTTAATATAATATAAATTAATAAATTTTTGTTAAAATTACTAAAAATAATAATTTAATATAATATAAATTATTAAATTTTATTTGAAATTATTCAGAATAATACATTTTTTTTTGATCATGCAGAAAATTGAATTGACAAAAAAAAAATATCGATTAAACATAAAGGAAAAATCAAATAATTTTTTACAATTTATTATGCAGTTCATATGTTGCATTTTTGGAAAAACATCATTTGTCATTTGTATTTTATGTTAAATTCAACCACATTGAAAAGAAAAATAAATCAAATAAAATTCAATCGTATTTCTTTTCATAATATTATCTTTTATTTACCCGCCATAACAAATTCACTCAGCATATATGATGAATATATCTTACCTAGCAACGGACAACAACATCTTTCAACAGATATATTATAATAATAGTAGTTAACGAACGTAGAATAGATCGATCGTTATAGGAGGAAAAAGAAAAAAAAAACTCACCCTTGGCGTCGTTCTTAGATCCCCATGGCACTGTATACACTGACAAGCACAATTTTTGATCCTTGGTTGCACGAGAGATAGATAGATGATCCTCCCCCTTTTTTTTTTTTTACAAATCCTCTTTAAGGATTATCGATCATTCGTTATTGCACACTCGCGTTTTTCGTTGTTATTTGTTTCTTTTGTTACAAACGGTAGGTAAATAAAAATATATGATAAAAAAATATATCAAAAATAAACAAACGAACGGACCCAAAAATTGTAGTAAAATAAAATACGAACAAAATATCGAACTACGAAAATGAGAAAGATAGAAACAGTGAGACGATGAAAGAAAGAAAGAGAGAGAGAGAGAGAGAGAGAGAGATTAGAAAGATAAAAAGATAGAAAGAAAGTAAGAGAGATGTGTTATTTTTCACACGGCACCGGCCGATTCCGGTGAGGACGATTCCGCGGCCTTTTCCTTAACGAATCGAAGCGAACGTTGGGTCTCTCTCGACTAGCTGACCGCACGACTGGGGCAAAGGACCCCGCGGGCCTGCGCGCCTGCGCGTCTCTTTACCACAAAGCGTCCCCCCTCCGAGAACCCCCTAGTCCCCAAAGTACCGTCGGTCCCTCTTTCTGCCCCTTTTCTCCCCTCCCCACCCTTCTTCTTTCTTCCTTCCCTCTCAATGTTGCATTGCCAACAACCACTACTACTACCACCACTATTACCACTACCACCATTACTTGGTTGCTTTTGCCTCGAGCAAGACAAAAGGTGGGAGGAATATAACTGGCAACCCTCTTCGAAAGGGACCTGTTCTTTCCTTCGTGTATATCCTCTTCTCTCTTTCTATTTTACTCCTTTTACTTATTCGTCTGTTCTTCTTCTTCTTCTGCTACTACTCTTTCACCTGCAGAGTTTACTTCGGTCGCAGGTGGCAGCACCTCACCTGAATTCTTCCTAATCTTCCTTAAAGGATTATGTTTTCTGTTGCTTTCTTTCTTTCTTTTCTTCTTTTTTTCTCTCTATTTTATTTTATTTGAAAGGATTTAGTTGGAGATTTTTTTACTGGTGCGTTATTGAGGTTTCTTTTTTTTTTTCAAGGGGATTATTTTTGTAGATGTTTAGTCGAGATGGTGGTGTTTAATCTATGGGGGAACGCTTGGTAATTTAACTTTTATTAATCGTCTGTGTAATAGGATTTTTATTTCTGGATGAATGATTTTGAACGGGAATATATTATATGTTTCTTGGTAATTTTATGAATTGAACGATTTGTAGTTTAAATATGAATTTGGTATTTTAAGGTGGTTAGTCCTGTTTTCCAATGTTTTTAAAAAGAGGGTAAAAAAAGAATTAAAGTATTTTTATCTGGTATTAGTTAAGTGGTATTATCTGGTAAGAATTAAAGTATTTGTTATCTAGAATTTATTATATATATTGTATATATGTTTTATTTCGAAATAATGGATTGAGTAATATAATTTTTATAGAATTAAAGGGTTCTATATGTTAATAAAAAATATATATTAATATATAGGTTCATGTAAACGATAGTGAGTGGTTGAGATATAATTTTAATTATTGTTAGGATATTGTAAATTTATTATTAATTGAATTCTTGGCTATGTGTGGTGTGTGTAAAGCTGATAAAACTTATTTTATTTATTATTTCTATATATAATGTAAAAAATTTTTATCTTATAAAATTAAATAACAATATAACCGTGCAGATAACTTCATCTTGAATGATTTAAACTATATCTCAAATTACAATAATTACACGTTGTACTTTAGTTATAACATTAACATGAAAAATTTAGATATGCAGTTTTAGTTTGAAAATGTTATTCTTAGGAAAGGGATAAAAAAAAAAGATAAAGGAAGGGCTGGACACTCATGGATGCACATCAGTGAACCCCCATATGTGTTAATAATTTTTTCTTTTTCGTACTTCCACGTTTCTCATCTGGTTTATTAAAAGAAAAAAGGGTACAATATAAAGATCATCTTTTTTTTGTTTGTATATGTATGTGTGTGTGTATTTGCTGAGCCAAAAACATGTCACGAGGCCACCAACGTTGGTAGGTCCGAATCATAATCGAGCGAGTTTCAAATTTGCTCGAGATCGTAGAAGGGAGACTGACTCAACTTCCGGATAATCATGAAGACGAGTCACCTGTTGTTCGAATAGCGCAAAAAGGAACTCCGTTAGAGGATTAACACGTTCGCGCGAGGGAAGAGAACGATTTCCGGATGGGCCGATGCACATGAGCGACTACTGCTTCTTAAAATAGAACAACAACAAAAAAATGTAATTCTTTAATATAAAATGCAATGCAAATTACATATGTTTCTTAACACAACAAAAGAATACATTTTCTCATATGAAATAATCTTATAAACGATGCAAATTAATATTACGTGTTTCGTTAAATTAAAAATAGAAATAATTAAAATGCTGCATCTTTAAATTTAAAATAAATAAATTGTTAAGATATTGAAAATTTGAATTTGACTTCTTAAATTAAAAATTAAAAATAGATTTTTCAATGGAAATTATTGTAAAGAATAGAAATAAATACTTGGCAATAATTTTTTCAAACTATTCAAATCATTTTAAGAATGTACATTTTAAATTGTAAATAAATTCCAATTGTTTTTTTTTAATACAAAATAAATGTAATGTAAACAAATCTTTCTTCTTTGAATTCAATAGACACAATTTGTAAGATCAACAAATAAAAGGTTTAAGAAGGTTTAAGAAAACAAATTAAAGAACAGGTTAGAAAATTTATCATCTCGATGTTGCCTTTCCCTTTCCGGAACATAAGCAAGTAGTGAATCATCGATACGTACCTGAGATATTGTTACGACTATAAGAAAGTTTTCTTTCTCTCTTTTTCTCTCTTTCTCTCTTCCTCTCTTGAACTCTTCGCATTGTTCTCTTGGATACAGCATAGAAACGCGTACGTGGGCACGTAGTCGTCGTCGTTTCGGAATTCAAAACGAACGTTCAAAATGCACGCTCAAACTTTTTGAATTTTGTATGTGCTAAGTTAGTTGGGTATATTTGTTAGGTACAAAAAAAAATGAATTTTCTATTATTAAACGATTAATTTAAATATAATAAAAATAATAATAATAATAATATAATAAATTTACACGATAAAAATTGAGCTGACGATTAGAGGTCTTTGGAATTTTTTTTTTAATAACAGTTTAAAAAAAACAAATAATCATGTGTGTTTATATATGTATATATTGATAATAAATGATAAAGATATAATAAACGCTTGATATAGTAAATTAAACTTTGTACAATCTTAGATTTAAATAACAATTCTTAATTTGTTTTTTATACTTTTTTTCTTTTCTAGTACAATCTTAATTATCTTAACACAAGGAAATAAAAACTTACGAAACTATATGTACTGCGACTAAAATATTAATTTACTAATGAGAAAACATATGAAAATTCTACAATTAAAATTTCATATCGTGAATAATCATTTGGATTATTTCATTAGAAAAGTATATTTCGTTTATCGTCATTTCTTGTCTTATCGATAAATGTTATTTTATAAAAATTCATATTAAAATATTTTATTATTTAATTTTTAATAATTTGGTTAAAGATTAAAAAATATTTATAATCATATAACTTTTTTCTCGAAATAATTATAAAGTTTTCTTTTTAATTTCAACGAAATTTCATTCCTTATCATGAAATTTAAGAAAAAGAAAAAAAAAAAAAAGAAACTGTACGTGTATCGTCATGATTTTATCTAAAATTTTTGAACACATCTAATCCACCTGTTTTATGATACTGGCAACAGAAATAGAAAGAAACATAATTCGCAAAAAGTAAATCGGTCTTTTACATTTTTTTTTAAATTATGAAAATATTAAAAACAAAATCAAAAAAATTGTAGTAACGTGAACACGTTTAAAAAAAAAACAATAATCTTTGATTTTAATAGAAGATAGTCATTCTTCAAAAATACTAATAATAATAATAATAATAATAATAATAATAATAATAATAATAATAATAATAATAATAATATATTAATTCAAATAAGTCGAATTAAAAACTTTTCACGAATTGAGTTTCCTGCCGAGAATCTTACTCCTTTGATCTTTTACTTGTAATATTCATTTTTCTAAATATGATCACGTTGTCAATTCGATAAATCTTTTGTTTTCAATCGAACCATAACTGTGAGAATATCGTCCACTGTAAGATGCTCTTGACCATGCTCCAGCCCTGTTCGAATAACTGTTGCATGCTATCAAAGAGTTCATGGCATTTGGCCTGTCTATTGGTACGCTTTGACCACGAATTACACGACCACCATTATCTTTTGATTGAGTACTATCCATCAATGGTACTCTAATGTCATCCCCTACACCAATTTCCGTATAAGGTTTTGGTGTTTTTGAACAATTTGAGAGAAACACTGCAGCGAATGCACCCTAAAAAAATTGAAATTTTTTTTTAATTAATAAAATAAAATATCAGCAGGTACCTAAATCAACAATCTAATTAATCAATCTAATATTAATGTGTTATATTGAACATAATAATACTTACGATCAAGAAATGTAGAATAACAATAAACATTGAAGCATTTCTAAATCCGATGTTATCCAATAGAATACCAGCTACACTTGGACCAATAAAAGCTCCTAATGCAAATGTACTCGTCCATAGACCACTAATTAAACCATAGGTTTCAATATTATTCGGAAACCCATAGGCTCTACAAATAAATTATTAATTAATTATATTTCATATTATTCTATAATGTAAGTTAAAGGTAACACCTGAACGTAGGCATCACTTTATATGGTTCGTCGATAATTGCAGTTTACTACTTTATCTGTTAGTTGATAAAATTGTTTAACACTTTTTATTAGAGTTTCTTCTTTGTATCTACAGATGGCACTAACAATTGTACGTATCGAATAACCATAAGTATAGAATGTTGCCTATCATCAGGTGTAAAAATTAATTAATCATAAAAATAAATAAAAAAGATAGTTACATGCTTGTTCTTAGAGCATCCGTGAAACTAGCAACCAATTGAGCAGACATTCCTAAGCCGTGTATAACCAGACCACAAATTGTCAACCAAATCATGGTAGGATATGGTATGAAGGGTGCAGGTCCTATCAAACTAAATGCAATACAAACGAGTATACATCCAACGACTGTTGCAATCTAAAATAAAAAACAATAAAAACAAGAAATCAATCATATTATTTCGTTTAATTAAAAATCGATTCGTTAATTAAATAATAAAGAATTTTACTTTTGGATGTGAATATTTATCACAAAACCAACCCCAGACTGGAGCAGTAAGAGCATAAGTACCACCATTGATAACAAACATCAAACCCAAAACTACATGACTCAAATTGAATTGACGTAAATGTGGTTCCAATGTTGCTTGCAAAAATCCGATACTCATACTTGTTGCAATTATCGATGAGGTTGCCATTAAGACACCTGGAATTCTCAGAACCTTGGAAACACCTTAAAGAATATTTATGTTATTAGTAGAAAGATAGACATTTTGTTGGGGATGGTAAGAGGAGGGGAAGTTTTATATTACCTCCAGTATTATGTTCGTCCTGTTCACGATTATTATGGACTGGTAGGATGAATGCTGTTGTCACTGCTGATAGAAAGAGCGCTGAACCTAGAACTGCAAATGGAGTCGTATATCCACCAACCTAACAAAAGAAAATAATAATTTTCATTTGATTTTTGTGACACAGAATTTGTTGTTTTTTGTTTCAATTATTTGTTGATGTTTATAACGATATATTTAATGTTTATTATACCTGATAAAGAGCACCACCAACAGTAGGACCAACAATAAGTCCCAAACCAAAGAACGTTTCCAAGCTGGCAAATGTGGTAGCAACATTATTCGGAAATTCTTTAGCGATAATCGCAAAACTGGCAGTGAGAAAAGCGGCGTTTCCAAGTGCCTCGACAATCCTAATCACGAAGGAGAGGATTATAAATGGATAGTGACCGTCGACCTTATCCAACAGACCGAAAAAGATAGCACAAGTTCCTGTCGTCAAGATACCGCCATTGAATAACAACTTCGGACCGATCCAGTTTAACTGCAAAGAGAAACACATTTTGATTAATTAAGAACAAAGGTCGTTAAAACTTTATACTCGCGTAAATGAATAAGCATGCCTGAAAATTTATAATAACTTCTTCTTCTTATTATTCTTCTTATTTTTTATTAATATTTTTCTCTCGGGTATACTACGTTTATCTGTTGTTATGGTGTTACTTATCAATTCTAAAGAAATACAATCGAAACTAAAACTTCATCATTTTAACTTTCCTTTTTACTTTGTTTTTTTCTTTATTTTAATTATATTTAGATTAGTATTAATAAATGAATTAAATTTCGTCAGTCACTTGGAACGATTGAGAAACGAGCAAAGGTTTCAGAAACTTAAAGATGATCGATCATTTCTAAAAGTTACGCTGATCGTTGAAATTTAAAAAAAAATTTGGTTTTATATTATTATTGTTATTTTTATTATTTAGTACGTGTGTGTACATATATGTGTGTTTAATGATTGTAAACTTACGTGTTTCCCATAAACAGGACTGATGATAAAAACGACAAGTTCGAAAACACCAAAAACCAGTCCATACTCGGTAGGTGAGGCGCCCTTTTTTTCAGCCTATAGAAAATGATTAATTATGTTATTATAATAATATAGAAATTGTCCACATTTATAGGAGGATTTGACCGACAACGTAGTTTATTATCTTGTTGGGATTGCAATTAACGAACTCGATTAGATAAAACACGATAAACTTTGTACGCATAATGTATATTTTACAAACTTATACATAAATCATGAATTTATTGCAATTTTGATGCAGTAATAAATGTTCTCGAAAAGTTTTTTTTTGTTTTTTTTTTGTTTTTGGGAAAATTACTGTTGAATTTTTGTCGATTATAAACGATTTAAATTTGGTTGTTTTATTTATTTCATATTTCGAAAGATAAAATCATTTTTTTTTCTTTCTCGTTTATTTTATTCGGGAAAAAAATGATTAATAATTTCGTCTTATATCAACGAGTTGTAGATACTCGTACGATGATAATAATTATACTAATTATAAGAAATATTTAATTAGAAACTCGTGATCTTTTTGATTTCTTTTTTTTTTCTTTTTCGTTCTCTCTCTTTTTATTTATTTGTCTTTTTGTGAGATAACAATTTGTCGATACTAATTTAACTATTTCTTAATTAAAAGAGACATAACTAAGATATAAAGAAAAGATAATTAAAATAAATGTTCTTTGTTTTTTTTTTCCTTTTGCAAAACGACGTTATTGCTGTGTTAATCCCTTTTAAAAGGAAGAAGAGATTTGTGATGTAAAAAATAATACATTTTCATCACGAAAGAAATCATAGAATTGTATCTAATTTATCTGTTTTATCTAATTTATTATCTCGCTCGTAAGTACGTTAACCCTTGAACCTTTTAAAGGGTGATGAAAAAAATATATTCTCGACGTTTTCCTTTTCTTTTTTTTTTTTTTTTTCAATATTTTTGAACTATTTTGTTTCGAAAAAGAGACAATAATTTCTATATTAATCGTCACGTTTATCATTGAAAGAAAGTTTTATCAAGGATTGAAAATGCGTGCGTGCGTGCTCTCACTTCGCTTCATAAACAACGTGAAAATTCAATCATTTCATATTATAACGATACAGATGATAATTCTCAAAATATTCGACAGATAAAAAGAAAACAAACAAATTAATAAATAAATAAAAGATAAATAAGGGAATTTTTTCAAAAGAAACATTATCACAAATTACATATCGTACCATAAGTTACGATTAGTATTTAAAATATTTACCAGTTATACGCGTCATATCAAAATATTATAATTTAAACAAAAAGAATGAAATATAACAAACAAAAAATAAAAAAGAATTTAGAAGAAAATAATCTCAATAATAATAATAACATAAAAAAAAAAAACACGAACGTCAAAACAAATAAATATAATCAACAAAAATAACTCGAATATGGTATTTTCAATAAATTCACAAATTAAACATTAAAACCAAGAATCCTTTAATTAGAAAATACAACACTTTAATTGAATAATCTAACACAATAATATAGATAATATTATTAATAATAATAATAATAATAATAATAATAATAATAATAATAATAATAATAAAAATGATTTTACCTCTTGAGGATAAAAAGGTGCTTGAAGAGATACGCAAATAGCATTAGCGAAATCTGCAATGCTAATCACTATGAGTGTAAGCCATTGTCTTTTAGTGAACTGTCGCACCATGATGATAGAAAATATAAATGATCTTTAAATAAATAAACAAGGAATATTGTTAGTAACACTTGTAAATTTTTCAATTAATTGATCGATTCGTTTAAATGATGCTTTAGAGAGCATCGAATACGCGTTCTCGCGAAGTTCTGATGAACTTGTCACTTGTAGTCAGTCATGTTTGTCTTATACTTCGTTTTCTATCTCTCTCTCTCTCTCTCTCTCTCTCTCTCTCTCTTTTACTTTCTTAAGATTCGGTTGATCGTATGTAAAGACTGACGAGAAGACATGAGCTGTTCTCGGTTCTAAAAGCGTGTGTTTCGTTTGCTTTTAAAGTTTGAGTTGTGAGTCGAAGACCACAGGTCGTAGGTCATTAGATATGTTCATCTACAACGTTATTCTAATTTATTATCAGACCAATGTTATTACCATCTACGAGACAGGAACATTATTATCCGAGTTTCGGTAAATTCCGTCATCGAGGATATTTCTACGATTAACTTTGTACGACTGAAGAAGAACTCGCTGGTCTAAAACATTTTCTTTCTCATCTCGAATGATATGAAGAGATATTTTCTTCTTCTCCTCTTTTCATATATCCCCCCCCCCAGACCCCCTCCCTCTTTCTCTCTCTCTCTCTCTCTCTCTCTCTCTCTTTCTTTCTCTTCTTCTTCTTTCTATCTCTTCTCTTTCTTTATTTCGATTAATTAATCTCTCTTTCATATTATATTTTCTCTCCATGTTTGCAACAATTGATATCATTTTAATGGGTAGATAAGAAGAAAATAGTTAAGATAAATGTATTTCAACTTTTATTTATCAATTCGTCTAGCATTTGATGTAATTTTGTTTTAACGAATTTACTATCATTATAATCATAGTAGTTTGACCGTTGTGGAAAGAGATAATATGAAATTATAACAGAGAGAGAGAGAGAGAGAGAGAGAGAGTGTGTGTATGAGTGAGCGGAGTCAACGTGCTTTTATTACAAGTATACATTACAAGAGTAAACATAGGAATACAAGTTAAGTGTATTTATAGGAACAATGTTCATGTTTCTATTCTATTCTTATTTCATACGTTATTTATTTCATTTAAATAATGTTTATATTTATAAACGATTGTTATTTTTTTTTATTTTTTATTTTTTATCAATTTAATTTCTTTTTTTTCAGATTTTATTTTATATATAAAAAAATGTCTTCTTTTTCGTTTTACATAGATTCAATGCTATATAATATAATATATATGTGTACGGTTTATATAATTATAATGTAAATACTATCACAAGTAATTAAAAAAAAAAAACAAAAAACAATAGAACTTAGTATAATTATTGCATAAAAGTTGCTAAAGTTTTTTTTACTTTGAATTACTTGTTTGTTTTTAAGTACTTTCGTTTATTCGTTTAATTTGTTTGTCTTTTATGAAAAACTATATACAACACCATGGATAACAAATTTTCTAAAAGTGTGAGATCGATATTAATTATTTTTACAATTTATATCGAATGAAATCTGACGAAACTATTGATCGTTACTTATGTGTATATACATATACATATATATATATATATATATATATATATATATTTATAAATATTTATATGTGTGTATGTATGTGTGTACGCACACACGCGTACTATAGAGATCTAAATAATTCTGAGTTAAACATTACGAAACTAATTGTTATTAATAATAAATCTTCTGTTATTTGTTTTGTTTTATAACAATTTTATAGGTAACGAACATTTTTCGAAAACCACGAAATATCGTTCGTTAATTAATTTGGTATGATTTCATTGAACGTCTCGAATATAATCATACTGCACATGTCGTATCTTTGCAAAGAACGCATGCGAGTTATTTACGTATCTCTATAAATGATTTATAAAAAAAGAAAACAAATTTTGAAACGTATTCCTATTTTTTTTTTCTTTTTAAATTAAGAATTTACATGTACACGTATATGAAAATATTCAAATAACCGAACAAATATTATAATAATCATTCGATATTCGTACGTCGTACATATTCGATCTTATTTTTGTTCGTCTTATTCCTTCTTTTTATTTTATTATATTTATTTTTTGTTATTGTATTATTGAAACATAAAAATATATATTTGTAATCGTTGTACATTTATACGTCATTTAACCAAACTTTAAGTGGTATCTTATTGAAAGCCGTGTTAATAAATGATAAGAAGTGTTTGGCAATGCTACTACTAGCAGCCGGTCTCATTTCTTCGATAATCTCTTTCGCATGTTGATTGAGAAACTGATTCATCGCTTGACCAATAACGTTGTTACCATTTAATTCGTCGTTAATACGAAATCTTGCATGTCCAAGACTAAAATCTATGAGTAATTTAGTGAATTCTATGTAACGTACACCATCACGAATTTGTATTGCTCCTTGGGTACGTGCTACTGCTGCTATGTCACCTAATTCATTAAAAATAATATTATTATCGTTTGTACTATTTATGTTTATTGAAAAAATGTTGATAAAATTTTTTGCATTTTATTTGTTTTTAATTGCTTACCAAACAATGCCCAAAAGTCTCCATGACTTTTAATTGGAAACAAAAGAACATTTCCAGCAATTTCGTAACGACCTTGCAACTCGACCTTGGGAATGGTTAGGTGAAGATCAAATCTCAAATTTTTCAAATCTACTCGTACTTTCGTGGCATTGTAATTGCTCGCACCATTAACGGTAATGTTGGAATATAATGCGCTAACTCTGACCGCACCCTGACCATTGTCCATACGCAATTCCGATATATGTAGTGGTTCGATCGATGGCAAATCCAACTCCGGTATTCCTGGGTTGTTTGGAGAAGAGAAAGAAAGGAAGAGAGAAAAAAAGAAAGAAAAACCAATTGAAGAAAAAAAATACAAAGCAAGGTAATCGACTGATTATAACATTAATCACATGGGTTATCTTTAAATTATGAGTTTATGCATTTTATTAAAAATTGCAGTTTAAGTTTTCTATTGTTTTTTTTTGCTCTTACAGAATATCACTGTATTCTTGGTTGACCGATGTATTATGACACATTAATAGCAAATTTCATCATCTTTAAAAAAGGGGCTAAAGGAAAAATGTCGGAAGTTACGACTTAACGTTGATTTACGTAACATTTAATATGAAAATACGACGTATATTATAGTCTATTATTGAATGAAATTTCAAATTCTCTATCATTAATTACCACAAAAACAAATTATCTAAGATTGTATGTGTAATTTAATAATATTGCTGTTATTTATAGAACTGTCTTGTTAAGTTGCAACAATTGTTGATGCTAATTAACGACACTTTCAATTGAAAAGTTACGTTCAATTATAGGTTTCATGAATCTAGGTATTTTTTTTTATATAAGAATGACGTTAGATAAACCTTGTTATACCTCACCTTTTATTAAATACGGTTTCAGATGGTTAATCGATTTTGCCACGCATACTTCGACTTTGGGATCCTTTTGTGAACATGGTATTACGTACTCCGCTATAAAAAAAATAAAACAAATAAATTTTATTTTTAATCACTTATCATCACTTATTAATCACTATAAATCGATGCATTTTTTTTCATTATTCACGTAAACAATTTGAACAGAATAAACGAGAAAACAAATGTGTACATTTTTCATAGATCTTCTGTTCAAATGTAAAACTAATGACACATAGTAATAAAATCAAAAGATTAAAAACTAATTATACTAATTATTCAAGGCTTTCTTTAAATTTCATTACAATTTCATTTTCTTCGAAGATACGTGTAATCATTTCTCAAAGGATTAAATTAATTTCCTGTATTACGATTTAAACTCTTCGTCAATCTGCATGATTCTTCGTTTTTTTTCGTAAAAAAAAAAAAAAAAGAGAATAAAAATCAGATTTTGTGAATAAATCAATAAAAAAAAATAATAGGAAAATTTGTAGTAACTAATTTACCATTTAATTAATACATTCGTTTATAATAAAAGAAGATATTACTTTGACAATAAAATAAAATAAAAAATATAAAAGATAAAAGAGATAAAAAAAAGAAATTAAAAATTTTTATCGTTAATTAAAATTCATGGATCATTCTTCTTCATTCACGATAGTATCGGTTAATTGTTATTTCTCCTCACGTAAAAACGTGTTTGTTTTCTCCGACGACTACGCGACGACGACTACCAAGGTCATTTTCAAGGTATCAACGACTTTTTACTTGAATAGTTAATTTTTAGGTTTGTTCTTTTCTCTTTTAAAGTATACAATTTTATTGCATTGAAATTATTCGTTGAGATCAATGTTGTTAATCGATAAGATCGATCGGGTCGAGGTAAAGTCTTGACACTCGCGTCTATCTTCCTTCTTTTTTTCTCTTGAACTTGCTACGATATTGCCATTCGATCGATTTACAATCGAAGAATAAAACAACAAATAAAAAAAAATAATAAAATAAAATAAAATATAATAGGATTGAAAGGTCGGTCCACTTTGATCTGCACACTTTCGAAGATTCGTAAGTTTGATGTTTATCTTACAACTACACGTGGTTATTACTGTTATCGTCATTGTCATTTTTTCTTTACTCGTTTATGTACATTTTTCGTCATTACGTATTATTACGTGATCCATTGGAATCCACAAAGATACAAATGCGTCATTGCCACGACGAAGATTACGTTATCACTTTCACTCATAACTATGTCTCTTTCGTACTCTTTAATTTTGTATTTACTCTTACTCTTACTATTATTATTATTATTATTTTATTTTGTTTTATTTTTAATTTTATTTTTATATGAATAAGTAGGTCGAATTATCGAAATTAGAATCGTCGAATTAAATTAAATCACATAGATCCCTGATTAGAAACAATGATTTTGTTTGATAGTCAAATTTTTGATGACGAAATAATAATTTGATATTATCAAACACGAAACATTTTAATAATAATATAGATGAATTTTTTGTTATTTTTTATTATAAAATTTGGAAAAAAAGTGTGTACACTTGTTTAACAAATAAAACCAAATTTTTATATACGTGAGTGAATATAAAAATGATTAGTATACGATAATAGTAACAATTATAGAACGAATTTAGTTGGATAGTAAAATTTAAGAAGAAAGGTGTCTACGCTGTTGCAAGTAACAAATACTCTTACGTTTTAACGAGTTAAGTTTACGAACAACTCAGGTACTTTCTCCGAGCGATCGACGATCCTCCGCATAGAGTATTATGTAATCTCTGACATAACCATCGCCACGCCATCGAGAGTTGTTACGCCATGTTCTATTATACCATTATATTGACGGGTAATGTGTTCAATGCAATTCGATCTACCTGCCAAAATACACGAATACTCGTCCCCTTTCTAATTCGATAATACTCGAGAGCTGACCTAGAATAATCCTACTTGACCTCGAAAATTATTTCGATTTTCATTTTTATTTTTATCCAACTCTCATCAACTATCAACAATATTTTCTCAAAAGAAAAATACTTCATTCGTTGAACGATTAAAATGTTTACATACAAATTCTAAATAAAAATATGTAAAATAAATGTTGATTACATTGAAAATATGAATTTAATCGTTGAAGTATGATATAAAGGGTGAATATTTTCAACATGAGGAGATTCATTCATAAAATGTAATAAGAATAATATTACAAGATCGCACACGTTGGTACAATTATACGATCCCACGTAAGGAAACAAAACAATTTCTCTCTTCCTAGTTTCAATCGAGACTATTTATCGTACATAGAACATGTGTGTACGTAAAATGTTCATAGAAACGTGTGAGACTCTACACACGAGGATGCTGAAACAAACGAACTCAACTTTCACCGATTCACTCCGAACTTACTATTACCTAAGACCGTAATATAATAATATGAATTTATCTAGGGAAAAAAACCATTTATTACAAAATATGTCTCTTATTGAACGTATAAGATCTATAAAAATAAAATTTTCTATTATATATATATATATACACACGTACACTTGTAAGTGATAACAAATAAACAAACAAAATTAATGCATATAATGTAAAGTAAAACTTACGAATTTCAAAATCCGGCTCATGTACTGCAGGATCATTCAACTTAAAATCCTGACAAATGATTGATCCAAGACATATTAAATTTAATAATACGATGACATTGATCACATTCTTCAAACTAATCATTTTTGACAACTTGTATCTTAGTTCTGTTGAAGAAGGATCGTTCCTTCCAAAACTATCGAAACTTGTTTCTTTTTATTTACTTATTTTTTAATTCTTTTTTATTTTTTGTTCGATTTATTTACACTTTGTTTTTTTTTTTTTTTAATGCATCTATTAGAAACCCGGCGGAAGTATGAATAATTTTCGTTAAATAATATCAACGTTCACTTTGTTAACTTCTAATCCATCAGGACATTATTTAGAATAACAATTTAAATGTGNCACATTCTTCAAACTAATCATTTTTGACAACTTGTATCTTAGTTCTGTTGAAGAAGGATCGTTCCTTCCAAAACTATCGAAACTTGTTTCTTTTTTTTTCTTTTTCTTTGGATTGTTCTGTCCTTTTTGTACTTCTTTCTTTATTCACTTTGTTTTTTTTTTTTTTTTTAATGATAAATTAGAAACCCGGAAGTATGAATAATTTTCGTTAAATAATATCAACGTTCACTTTGTTAACTTCTAATCCATCAGGACATTATTTAGAATAACAATTTAAATGTGATTGTTTAAACGAACGAAAAAAAAAGAAAAAGAAAAAATAATTAAATAAAATGAAATTTTGTATTGATATATCAGGTGATCGGAAATGGACCAGGTGAGTAACTAGTTGGTGGTTTTACGTTATACTAAAGACAGTTCCCTTCATATTCTGGCTTATATGCGAGAACCCCCTACTCTTTTTAATACTTCACCAACACAACTAGCGAGTTTAAGAGCTTCGTCCGTAACCGTCTTTCATTCGTTATTTTTCTTCGTTTTAAAAAGATACAAAGTATAATGTTATTATGTGTATGTTTTATTATTTATGTGTTTGTTGGGTATATATCATCGCGTGCACCTTTTTTTTTATTTTATTTTTTCTCCCCTATACTTCGATGGAAAGATTAGTCTATCATCGAGAAAATGCCAGACTTTCTTTTTATTTAATCTATTCGAATAATCAAGTTTTTTTTTCTTCTTTTTCCTTTTTTTTCTTTTTAACAGACATAATCATTAAAAGATCGAAAATGATTTGCAAAGTATTCATGAGCTTTGAATATGCATTTCAATATTTTGTTAGTATTTGTATATATGTATATTCAATTCAATTATTCAGTAGTTTGTAAAAATAATTTTTTAATAAAATTGTGTAGAAATAGAAGTAACATTTAAAAAGTGATTTTAATTATTAAATATTTATGACATTTAAATTATACGTTTAAGTAGTTGTTAAACTATTAATATATATTTTTAATTTAATTATGAAATATTTTTGGGAAAATAGTTTTTTTAATAGAATTATTTAGAAAAAGAAGTAATCTTTTTTATTCAAAATAATGCTTCCCTTTCGGGATACATGAGGTGCGTCGACACCGTTTTAATATAATACTTATTAAATTACATTATACATTTTTACAAATACACATACATACAAATACACATTTATTAACATCTTCTTTCTGCTACTGACTCTTAACACCGCTCTCTCCTTCTACTTAGTTCTTTCATCCATTCGATTCCCTTTCCTTCCTCTCCCATCAATACTTCTATCCTCTCTTCCGTTTCCGAATAATTACATTCCTTCATTACATGCATTCCTGTTTCTTTCTCTGTCCCACATAATCTGCACATAATCTTCTCATCCTCCTTTATCCAATATCTGCTTACCCTCCATTCATTCCCTAATCTAAACCTTGCCATTATTTTCAGTTTTTGTCCTTTACTTTTCTCTTGCAGGTATTTTGGTAGCCCTTCTGTTTTCCATCTTCTATATTCCCTGTTGTAATTCGATTCTTCTATCTTTTTATCCCTTTCCTTTCTTTCCTCTTCTATCACTTTATTTCTCCATATCTCGACCACATTCTGTCCACTGTCATCTCTTGCCTCTGCTTCTCATCTATTTAGTCCTGCTCTTTCATACATTTTTTTTCCCTCAATCTGCCCATTCTCGTTTCCTCCCATTTCTCCTTATCCAATTCTCTCCTGCAGTGTCTTTATAATTCGTTTTCCGTCCTCTTAATCTTTTCTTCATATTTAATCACTCTTACTCCTGCTTCCACTGCTATCCTTTCCACCTTCGTTTCTTCCCTTATCAAATATCCTGGTACACATAAATCCAATCCTAGTATATTCCTCAAGTATCTCTCCTGTATTCTTTCCACCTCTTTCCTCTCCTCTATCCCCCAAATTTCCACTGCGTACATACATATACTCTTCACCATTGAGTTGAACATTATCATTCTCCTTCTGAAGTCTCCACCAAATTTCCTCTCTCTAATGCTCCATATTTGTACCATAGCTGCTGCTGCTCTCCTTCTTATGTCCTGAATGTGCGACTCCTCCTTGTTGTTGTATCTGAACGTATATCCTAAGTATTTAATTTCGCTTACCTCTTCTATTTCTTTCCCATTATAGAACCATTCTCTTTTCTTTCTGCTCTTTCCCTTACTAAATACCATCACTTTCGTTTATTCTGTATTTAATTCCAGATCCTTCCTTTTGAAATATCTCCCCACGCTTTCCATCATTTTTTCTAGTTCCTTCTCCGTCTCTGTTATTATCACCAGATCGTCTGCATATGCCAAGGTGTATATCCTTTCCCCTCCTATCGTTATTCCTCCCTCCTGTTCTCTTCGTAAATATTCTTCTATATCCGCAATAAATATAATAAATAGGAGGGGGGGCTCAGTGGGCAACCTTGCCTCACACCTTTTTCGGTCCAAAACTCTTCTGTTATCTTCTTCCCTACTCTTACCTTGCTCTTCGTTTCTTCGTATATCTTCCCAACATTGTAGAAAAAGAAGTTATCTTAAATTTATTTTTATTTTCAATTAGATTTAAAATATTCATGATTTTTGAGTATATATATATTGAAATTATTTACACTATTTATTATTAAACGTAGCTATTAATTCGATGTATTTGTAATAAATTTAGTATTCATTTATGAAATAATCATTTGTCTGTTATTTTTTATTATTTTTATTTAGATAAAATGAATTTAAAATCAAAGTAGCAAATTATATTGTTACATTTACCAATTAGATTTCAAATATTTATTATCTTTCAGTACTTTACTAAGCACGTTAAAATAAGTAATAAAAAAAGGTATGGTATAATATCTTATCGGAATTATAGTCTTTTCTTATGGTATTTTTCATAACATTTTAGATTGATTTTTACAATTATATGCAAATAATAATTCTTATCTTATACTTGATATTATAATTTATTATATGAATATAATTAGATACAGTTCCAGACTGGATGTCATTGTTGACCTTTCATCGGATTAGTTTCTTTTTTTTTTCTAATTGAGACAGTGAATAACAAAATCATTATTTAAAAAAAATTTAATTATTAATGGAAATTTTATACGAATTATTATTAAACATGTTGCTCGATGATATCATGCCTGTTTTTATAATACTATATATTAATTGATTAGCAAGATATTTTGTAAATAAGAAACTTCTTAATAAACGAATTGATCGTGTGAAATCAAAATAAATTGATCAACACGATTACCTGATTTAAATTCATTGGATTTTTATTTTTTGGAGAGAAAACTTAAATCTTAGATTTAGAACTAACCAATAAACAATATTGAAGAATTATATTATGTTATATTCAAAAGTGTTGTCGATAAATTTAAATAATACCTGGTACTAAAGGAGGTCATTTCGAACAATTTCTAAACAAATAATAATAAAAACTATGTTAATATTTATGAACTTTTTTTTAAATATCTTGAACCTACTAAATCTAACTTTGAGGCTATGACCATATTTTCAATAATACTCTGTATAATATTTATAACGTAATTATATCGAGTGATTTCCTATAAATATTATTTATAAGGTTATGTGAAAAAGAAAACTTAATAATTTAATAATTAAATAATTAGCATAAAAAATTAATAATTTATGCTAACGCACATCGTAAATTGGTAATAATAGGTAGACATAAAAACATTATAACGTCGGTGCAATTATTTTTTACATTTGTTTATCATTTTGTATAATATAATTGTGAACTATATGCAAATGTTATGTTTTTATTTTTCAAGAATCTTTCCACGATAAAATTTATAATGCATCTTTAACGCATGACATTTAATTTTTTTTATATGTATATTTAATGTATATACTGATAAATTGTTAACGTAACTACTAATTAAAATGTTATGATATTCGCGATTATTTCCTTTGTTTTTTATTTAGAGCAAAAACCCATCTGGATTATAAAGGTTGAAGGAAAATTATTTAACGATTTTTATATTTATATTTTATATTAAAAAAAGAAAAAGATCTTATAACATGAGATAATAATTTATTCTTCTGTTTGACGTAATTTGAATTATTCAAACATAAAAAAACATGGAAAAATAATATAAATATTAATACTAAATGATCGTAATAATAGCATAGTTATCAAACATGTAAATGAAAGAATAATTAATTAATAACATGAAAAAAAAATTAATAACTTGTTAATTTTATTATTTAATTTACTATTTTTTTAATTACTGAAACGTATTTGTAAAAAAAAAAAGAAAAAAGAAATAAATGAATTTCCGATGAAAATCAAACAATCCTTCCGGAAGAAGAAAAAAAATAAATATTCTTCAATGGTCAAACTAAAATGACGTTATAGAAAATTCACGTATGTTAGAACTGGCCATGAATTTCGAACGATCAATTGTCTATCTAAATTCGTCTTGCGTGACTGTCCATTATTTATAATCGCATTATTATATTGTCGCATATTACTATTGGCCTTCTTGAATCTTAAACGAAAAAAAACAATTCCTTCTTTTCTCAAGTAACTAGCTCAACTAACAACTATGTTATCACAGTCTTCAATAATCGATATGGAAAATTAGCAATTATAATAAATTGAAATAATTTTACTTGAATGGATACAAAACAGATCGTAATCAAGACCATTAAATCATTTTTTTTTTGTTACTGACAATGAATATCTCATCGTATGTAAAAATTGTTCTACGGATAAACGTGTAGTAACATGTGAATTTTTCTTAGAATCATCGTCATACTGAAATCATAAAGTAAAGATGTAGTAGAATAGTAAAATAGGTATAAAAAATGTATTGCATGTTTTTAATCGTAAATATATATATGGTTCTTAGTATTGTATTATAAATTGGTAGCTTCTTCATATTACAATATAGTACATATTACAATATCTACATGACTGGGACAAAGAAAGAGAAAAAAGACAGAGAAAAAGGAGAGAGAGAGAGAAATGTAGAGAAAGAAACAGAGACACGAAGGTTATTGTAAAAGTCAGACTAAGGTTCTGCAATACTACTTGCAATATAAAACCATTAGATTATTATTCTCCTCGTGCAAACTTCTCGAACGTTGATGACTCGATTTGTAAGTTCATTCCTTAATGTTAAATGATAGGTTTTATCTATTGTATATATAATATAATACAAATTTTTTTTCTATTTTTCTATATGTCAATCTATAATAATATATTAAATATAAATATTATGTGATTTGATATACAAAATATGAATTTTTAGTTTTTGTAATTTAAATTTTTTATTTCGTGTTTTCTTGTTTTTTTTTTAAATATAATTTAAATTTATATAAATTATAGTTATACCTTTAATTATTATAGTTTATAGTTTTATATATTATTTATATATTTATATAATATATTTATATAATTTAATATATAAATTAATTTAATAATTATAATTTATTATATTTATAATTACATTATAATAATAATAATAACATAAATAATATATAAATAAAACTTTTTATAATATATTTAATTTATAAATTATAAATTTATATTAAATTAAAATTTAATTATAAATATAATTATATAATTAGAAATTTTTTTTAAAATAAATAATATTATTTTTCTATTACATAACTCGCTGCACTTTGATAAACAATCGATAATATTTTAATATCTTCTGAATCATTACCTTGATCCTTTTTTTTTGTCGATATTTCTTCCAATGCTACAAAACCAATACACATCATAGTTACAATTGCTATAATGTATGTATCATTCATCTTTTTTACAAACTTAGTTGTTTTCCACACTGATTTCGTTAAATTCTTCTTCCTCTTTCTTTCCTTCTCTTTCTTTCTCTTTTTTTCTCTCACAAACACACGCTTTGCCCTTTCCAAATTATTTGTTGACTTCTCAAAAATATTTCCATGTTATGCAAATAGTAATGTGTTTTATTCTTCGTTTAGGTTTTAAGGTGTTTTTTTTTTTGCATATATTTTAACATTTTATCAAGGGAAATAAATAAATTAAATTTAAGTGTTACGAATCTGAGATATAATCAGAACTTGTTTAATTATAATATTTCATTCTATTCATAAATTTGTAATAAAAGGTCAGACTAAATTAATTCTTGAAATGAAATAAAATCATCTGTTGTTTTATTTAAAAATAATTCTTTAACACGCAACACCGAAATATGCGTGCGAAAACGTTTAAAGTGTTGCATATCGTAAGGCGTTCATAAATAACACGCAAATTTTGTCATTTTATTTATCTTTTGTCATACTCCTCCTTTATTAACCTTTTCACACATATCAAAATGTGGGATCCAGGAAATAAAATGTTGCGAAATACTTTTATTTAATTATCAATAATATTACATTTATATACAAAGTATATTTTTCTTTTTCGGACATATTTATCCCAATATGTGACAAAAGTTAATTATTTATTTATTTTTTTTAATCTTAAATACTGCGAAATTCAAGAAAGGAGTTGGTTTCTTTCATTCGTTTAACATAAATGTATATTTAACGCAAATATTATTTTTTCTGTTGTTCATCCGTCTTGTTGCATATTGGACACATCTTTTTCTAGTTTGGTTTTCTAGAATGGTGACATTTAAAAATTTAATTAAAATCATAATACATATTGTTGATAACCTAAATAAAAAATCAAGACCACCAATTATTATGCATACAATAATAAGCGACTTATAATTAGTTCTTATTAATTAAAATTAATTAAAATAATAATTGAAATTTATTTGTACAATAAATGTATAGACATATAATTAATTCCTATAGTAGAAAATATATTTCAGACAAATATGTTATCATATACTGTAAACAATTAATTAAAATAATAATTGACATTTATTTATATAAAAATAAAATACATTTACTCATAAATTTTGTATATGTATAGCATAAGCCTGCAGAATAATTAACCGTTCTACAAATACGTAAAATAATACTAATTAATGAAAATTAATAGTTTATACATAAATTTAAATTATTGTACTCTTATAATTAATATACGTGTTATCGTTACTCTGTGAAATTGGTAAAATAATAATCTAAACTCTGAAATAACTATACTATCCTGTTAATGTACGTAAAAAGTCAGAATTACATACTCCAACTAAGTAATGCATTAAGATTCGAATAGTTAAAGTATGTAATTGATATTTGATTCTAAACATAAGAAAAATGTTCTTTAATTCGTTTCGATATCTACACTATTTAAATTCAGAAATAGAAAGTATATATTTCATTTTATGGCCTTTCAAGCCAAGGTTATCTAATGTCGAGATAGAATTAGTTTCTCTATTGATTTTTAATGGATTAAAAAATTAAATTAAATTTCTTTTGAAAACTATACATATATATATATGAAAACAAAAATAAAATAAACGTGAACAAAAAGTGCCCACATTTATCTATTCTTACTTGTATCTGTTTCTTAAAAATAAAATATATATATAGATACATTTATTACTTACTCTAGTTTTAATTTTATAAAATAATTTCTAATCTTATGGTGGTAGTAATGTGTCGATGGGATAAATCGTAAAGATCTTATCTATTATATTATTATTTATATTAAGAATAGTTTCTTCTAAAGTAGGTTTGACCTCATCAACAATTAATTTCCAATTATTATTTAAAAATGTGTTCATTGCTTTTTCGAGCATATCGTCACCGTTAAACAAATTATCTAAATGTACTTGTAAGTTACGTATGTTATAATCGATGTTCGAGTTTTTAACTCGAAAGTGTTTCTGATTCGTTTTAGGTTCATGATAAGGTTCAAATTGAATCATTAAAGTATAGTCAACGTTGGTTAAATTAAAAGAAGCTGATCCAACCCCTGATATTGGTAACATCATAATTTTACCGTTTATATTATAATTCGATAACATTTCGAAATGTGGTACAAATTGTTTTATTTTCAATTGATTTTTCTCCACATCGTACCTGATAACAAAAATTACTTTTATTATTAATTATTCAAAAATTTATTGTTATTGTTATTTTTAGATTTAGATATTTTTTAATTAATATGACGAAATGTGATCTTTGGTTCATATGAAATATGTTGCAATCAATAAATACATATAATATTACACCAGATAGTTTGAAATTATAGTACCTGAAATTAACAATACTATACTATTTCAAAATTTAATTTTTATATTGAAATAAAATATTAAAAATGAAACAATTTTGTTACTGTTCAACTCAATAAATATGTTGCAATCAATAAATGCATATAATCATTTAATAGAAAGTTTGAAAATCAGGATACTTTGAATTTAGCAATACTATATCGTTCTATAATATAATATCGGATTGTTCGAAGAATAATTTTTTATACAGAAATTTTGTTAGTCTCCTTTATTATTATCTAATCTTATTCAAAACTTTAGAATTATTTTGTATTATAACAACGGATATTTCAGACGTGATTTATAACTTCCTTGTGTTTCGATCCGTCAAGTAGTTTGTTTTTTACGATCACATCAAAAATGAAAAATCACAATCAGCATTTTCGTCATATTTTGCATTTTTATTACCGTTAGGATAATAATGCAACGCATGCGAGAACAATTTTATATTTTACAGAGAGAAATTCGTTAAGTAACAGCTAAAAAGTCGAATTTATCAAATTAGTTTGTTAATGATCAATTAAAACACCTTGGATTTAAAAAATAAAAATGAAAAAAACACAAAATATTACTTTTCGAACAATCTAATATTTATAATTATTTAATAATAATGATTATCATTTATTATATACATTGAAATGACTTACTTGAGCTGCTTTATATTGCTATTAAATGAATTGAAAATTTTGATGTCCGTGAAATAGGAATTTATAAAAATGGAACCATCTGTCTGATTTAAATCTACCCGATCGATATAAAGTGGTTCGCAAGGTGGAATATTTAATTCTGGAATTCCAGTATTTAAATATGGTTTCAATTGTTCCACACTTTCTTTAATACATCTATTCAAATATGGATCATTTCGGTGACATATTTTTAAAAACGATGCTGTAAAATGAATAACATTTATCAAACTCTAATAGATACAACTATTTAAACGAGAATGTTTTCTTGATAATAATAGAATGTTCAATGTTCCACATACGCTTATGGTGGCACACACTTGCGTGTCACCAAAGTGGAATCTGAGTCACACACTGTTTAATACGATCGTAAGTGAGTGATCTAACGCGTTAGAAATTTCATTTAAATCTCGTCGTTTTAACATTTTATATTTATTTACTTTTATATTAAATAACACTATAATAATAATCGTGTATTTTCTACTTACGTAATTGAGGTACGTTATTACCAGAAATACAGTAAACCAACGTCAAAAATAATATTATCGAATTCTTCATCGTGTTGATCAAGATTTTCCTAACGAAATGATTTTTTCTTTCTTCGAAATCGAGCTAATAAATGACCGACGAAAATTATTTGACCTACATTGTTTGCTGATTAATGAAATTTTTTTTTTTTCTTTAAAAATCTCTTACGTATTTATGTTTCATCATTTTTATTCTTTTTTTCGTTATTCGTGTCAATCAACTCACCCAATTTATGTTTACAAAATGGAAGAAAAAAAGAGAGAGAAAAGATGAAATATTTTTAACCATGTTAGTAATTAATTCTGACTAAATTAACTAGACGTTACTAGCAAACTCGATCGGTAACCTTGATCTCTATAACGCAGTCGTGCAACTGTACTACAGAATTCTCTTTCTTTCTTATTTTTTTTCTCTTTAAATTCCACGTTTTATTCGTACCATAATATTAAAATTAAATAATTTTATAACAAAAAAAATTAATAAATAATTATAATTAATTAATTATAAAACTCAATTGGTAACCTTACTCTCAATATCATAGGAATAAATCGATTGCCAATAAAGTACGAAATAAATCATTCATTAAACAAAGAAATTTTTTAATAAATATTTCGTACATATTTAATATTCGTTTTAAAATGAATTAGTTCAAAAGACACATCGACACAAAAAAAAGAAAATAATCGAACAATTATTCTTTTAGTAATTAAAATTCTAATTAATTACCTCAGACATTGTTGTGGAACTCGATCGGTAACCTTGCTCTCTATATTGTGTAGTCGATTACTGCATGACTTAAGGAAACAATTTCCAAAAGATAAAAAAAAAGAGAATCCTTTTGCTGACCAAGATCGACATGTCAAGAATGACTGGTCCATGGCCCAGTTAATATGCCCTTCCACGGTCTCCTATAAAAATAGCTCGTAGAAGTATCGAACACTTGCATTTAGTGTTTTTCTATCGTACGTACATCTTCTTCTTTATTTCAATCGTATTTCTAAAATTATCGGAGATACAACATTGATTATCAACAATCGAGGATTCAGAAATGTTCCTCGAGAGATCCATCGATCGTTTCGATTGATCTCGTCGAGAGAACTAGAACGCGTTATCCTCAACCGCTCAAATTTATCTGCACAATTGTATCAATAATATTATTAATTATTATTATCGTAACCATCGTATTTATGCTGGTTTATAAACCTACCAACGTTTCGATTGATTATGATCGTAAAATTATAGTTCATCGTTAAATTGAAATAAATTCATTATACTCAAACAAACAAAAAAACCAATCTTTTAATTTGGTGATAGAAGAAATAAAAAAAAAATACAAGATGTGGAAATACTTGAAAATATTTTTCGGATTTTATCTGATAACAATAACTAATTGTTCGTTATTGGAATTGTCACAATCGATGTGGTCTAAATTATTAGCAGGTGGTTTATCAAAAGTTGGCCAATTGGATCCATTGAGAGTTCCAATGGTAAAAGTTGATCAATCCGAAGGTAACACGAGTTACAGGATGGTGTTAAGGAATATCGAAATTTCAGGATTAAACGATTCAACTGTAGAAAGTATTCAAGTGGCTCGTGGTAAATTAAGATCGAATTTGAGCGATTTGGAAGCTGGTTTTGTAACTTACAGCGATCTCGGGGATCTCGAATCAATCAGATACAAATTCCACACAGTTGTCAATAACATGAGAAAAGAAAACAAAGATGTGGCGGTTGCTACGAGTGCATTTAATTCGTCTAAGTTTGAACAAATCACCGAATATCTACCACGATATTCGAATTCAGAGAAATCAGCTGAGAGTAATTCTCATAATTACGAACAACAACAACAACAACAATTATCTCAATTACAAGAACGCCATTATCGAGAATCTCAAGAAAAATTAGACGAAGTTACAACAGATTCTGCTTATTTGAGAAATCTTAAAATCGAAGAAAGATTGGAGAGTCATCGTTCAACTGACGATAAATCGAAATATCCTTCCAGCGTTCACGTGATTTACGCCCAAAGTTCAAAGAACACAAAAATAAATCATGAAACTTATCAAAAAGATGATAAAAACGTACCGGATTGTTATGATTATTCTTCCGATCCAAGGCAAAGTTCAAGATCGAACGTAGATCAAGGAAATTTTCAAACGTCCAAATTAAATCCTAGTCAAAGTGATGATTTGCATACATCAGCTGCAGATAACAAAGAAATTAAATTGCAACAACCAATTGAAAGAACAAGCCCATTTTTGTACGCCAATCAACGTAGGGATTATCAAAGAAATGGAAATGTTGGTGAAAATGTTAAACAATCCACTGAAAGTTCAGATTCATCGTATTCGATTGATCAACAACGTAGGAATTATCAAAGAAATAATAATGATGAAAGATTAGAACAATCAAATGAAAGATCAGGTTCATCTTATTACGCTGAGCAACGAAGGGATTATCAAAGAAATGGAAATGAAGGAAGATTAGAACAATCAACTGAGAGATCAGGTTCATTGTATTATGGTGCTGATCAACGTAAAAATTCTCAACAAAGTGACAATGTTGAAGGAAAAATAAAAAGAATGTCTCATAGATCGGAATCGATTAAATCAACTGATCAAAGATTAGAAAATAAACCAGGTTACATTGATATTGTTTATGCTGATGAGAAAAATTCAAGTGGTGTGAAACGTTTTGGTAATATGAAATTACAGGCTAATCGAGAAACAAAAGTTTATGGATTTGAGGATGTTATGAGGGTATATAATTATTTATTATTTTATTATAAATATATATAGTATATATTTTTCTTTTAATAATTCATTTCTTTATTAAGATAATATTGATGTATTTATTGATAGGATATTCGTGATAATAGAAGAATATTAGTTCATAATTTTACCGAAGGTGAATCATTAACTAAAAAGAACGATCGTGTAAAGGCAGCATTAGAAGCTAAAAGATTAAAGGATCTGGCAAGATATGCGGCAAATTATGGAGAAAAAGAAGGTTACTTCGAAGAGGGTATGGAATTGATATATCATTATGGTGGAATGGGAAATGAATCAAAAGAAATGAAACGAGTTAAACGTGCACATCCGGAGAATGATTCAGAGGTTATTAAATTATTAATTATTATGTATTATAATCTACTCGTTTTAGATCTAATTATAAGTAACGATAGCTGTATAAAAGATACATACATATATATAATAATAAAAAGAGATCTTCTTTCACAAGGACGACGTGATGCACGTGATCATGCGAATACATGTTCCACTTCTTCGTATAAAGTCTGAATACATGCTAACGGGAAAAGTAGGAGAAGAAGTTTTAAGAGGGAACGGATTACTCGCTGGAAATTTCAGTAAGTTTTAATTATTATTGTCTTTATTTTTTTATTTAAGCATTTTTTAAATAATAATCTTATATTTATAATTAATAATTGATATTGCACTTGGATAATATTGTTTTTTTATGTCATTAGACTATATCTAAATATAACTTGAAAAATATTTAAATTAACTCAACAAAATAAAAATTTAACTGATTAGTATTTTATTATTATTATTATTATTATTATTATTATTATTAATTGGAATTAGGAACTCGAAAGTTCATTGCCGCAAATACCAAATCCGGCTAGTGTTCTCATCTCTGAGCGCGACCCCACCATTCACGGTTTTCGTAGCCTATTTCTTTAAGATTCCAACATAATATTGTTAGGATTTAATAAAAATAAGAATAAAAATATTATATATGGAAATTTATTCCAATTAATTTCTAAATCTAATTTATTTGATAATACTGTGTTGGCAAGAAAGTAATTTCAGCTTATACCAATAAATAGCGTTATGTTTGTTTCGTTAATCTTTTGTTAATGTTAACATTTTTTAGTTATTTAATTTAAAGTTCATTTTTTGTATAGAAAGTTAATAAAATTTAGTTATTTAATTTCAAGTTTATTTTTTGTATAGAAACAATTGAGTTTTATTTCACCGAATTAGAAAACCGAATTAGAAAACCGAAATAACTTTCTTGCCAACCCAATATTATTAGCATTTAATATATAACAATATTTAAGATTACAAAAATTATTTGACTTAAAGTACAACACTAGAAAAATTATGGATTAACAAATTGGAATTAACTTGGATAAAACAGATCAATTTATTTACAATATTAATTTCTTTATTATTATTATTATTATTATTATTATTATCATTTTATTTTGATCATAGCCGAACTTCATGGTGATTTTACGGTAGAATTGAAGAAAGGTACAAACGATTCTATGATAGTACGTGCAACCAGAGCCAAATTATCAGCAAAAGACAAAAATATCAATCTTCAAGGAATGGACGAGGAAGGACCAGTAAAATCAATCTTAACGCAAGGTAACAGTTCGATCTAAATGAATAAAGTGAAAAGGAAATTCCAGAAACGAAAGTTCGTTGAATAGCCAGTTTGTGCTCCTTGAGGTGTACATTCATATATCGATTATCGAATGGAAATCCTATACGGTTGTGACTTGTACAACGAACTACATGAAACTTCTATTACGCGAGCCAATAATTACGTAATTTTGATCTATGTATGTGATACTTACGTAGATATATATATATATATGTAATACTTATGGAGACATAGAAAAAGTTTCTTCCTTAATGTACATACATGTAAACTTTATTTCATCAAGATTTCATTTGTCTATTTTCGAAATTACTATTTTTTTTTCGCGACTGAATAAATTGTTCCAAATAATTAAATTAAACAATTTTTTCTGATACAAATTAAAATAAAATATATTATTGTTTTATTATTAATTTATTAATAATATATATAGATTTATTGGTTTCGCACAAAAGCTATTTATTTTTTTTTCTTTTTGAAATTGATAAAAGAAAATAAAAAAAATAAAATAAATCATAGAGAAGTTCGCTAGGATTGATCTTTATAGTAAAAGTTTTTTTCACTTTTATAAAAGATTGAATTTAATGATGATACATCATCATAACAAAGTTACTTACTACACTTAATCATTTATTCATATTTAACTTTCTTTCACATAGGTTTAATGGCTGCCGAAGCAGTTGCAGCAATGCTTGCAGATGACTTGACAACTAAGGCACTTAGTGAGAAAACAGCCGATGCCATGGTTTACCGAATGTATAATGATCTTCCAATGGTTAATTAATTGTGACTACGTCACACGCATATATAAAGGTGCTTTTTTTTATCTATTACTATTATCATTACAATTACTCAACATTACTCGACATAATTATTATTATTATTTGCTTTATTAATTTCGTATTAATTGATCTTTGGCTTTTTAACATTTTATTTATTTATTTATTTATTTATATTATTAATCAATTTTACTCGTATTAGAATAAATTTAATGAAAATTCATATAAACTTATGAGAAGAATGAATTTTTTACTGGAATCAAATTTGCATAATATTCAATGCATATTTATTCACAGAATTGCGTTTTCTTTTTTTTGTTGGTTTTTTTTTTTTATTTAAAAGCTACTTAGAGGTTCACACACAAGTACACATATTTACATTAATTTGCACGTTGTATAACATCTTTTGTTTTCAAATTATTCTGTATTAGTATTAATATATAATAATTATATGTTTAAATATTTTATTATTAATAATATCTAGTTTTAATTTCATTAATATATATATAAAATACATTGTACATTATTATTATTATTATTATTATTATTATTATTATTATTATTATTATTATTATTATTATTATTATTATTATTATTATTATTATTATTATTATTNTATTATTATTATTATTATTATTATTATTATTATTATTATTATTATTATTATTATAAATATTTTTCTCATGGTAAAACAAATTATCCATAATACAAATATCATATTAAAAAAACAATTTTATTCTAACTAATAAAAAGAAACTTATATAAACGTATGTATTTATTTCAATTATTAATAACTAATTAACTTGGTATATATAATGTAATTATCAAGTATGAAAAAATAATCTAACAATTTGATCGTCAAATAAAATGATATTATCGTTTAATTAGAATTAGCCAAGTGAAACAATATATATATATATATATATATATATATATATATATATATATAATACTTATAATAGATATTTAAAGTAGGATGTGCAAAGAACATATGAACTATAGTGAATTACATACAACATGCATGTATCTACTAACATATTTTGAAAGCGTATTACGCAGGAAACGATTGCGTAGAAGGACATTAGTGTGATTAACTTAATACCTGTCAGCGTACTCAATGATCATTATAATTTTCAAACAATGTTCAAAGGATAGAATAAAAAAAAAAATAATGAATTGCAATACGTCATATGAACAAAAAAAAATAACTCTTCTCTTTATCTATAATTTTTTTTATATATGTATAAAAAAATTGTATACACCTATCTTGTATTAATTTGAAACACATTTATAATCAACGTATTAGTAAACAAAAAAATTCTTTTTCTCTTTCTACACATTTTGGCATATATATTTTCTATTTGCCTAATTTAAATAAACTTTCCATTTTATCCTAAAATAATTTGTATTTGTCTATTACTTTTCTTTTTTTAATCTTTTCGATTTCTTTGGAATAATCTGAAGATATTAAATATGAGGTGTGTTTCACCATATGACAAATCAATTCGTACAAATCGCTTTCGCTGTGTTCTTTACCCCTTTCACGAACGAAGAAAGTTGTAATCTTAGCTCGATGATCTTGCTACTATCGATTTATCAGGAAAGAAAATTATAGTCTTAGAAATTCCACCGACGCAAACTTCTACAGAGTAATAATAAAAAAAAAAACTTAAATATTAAATATAACAATAAAAAAAAATCACAGAATGCATAATATTCTACCAACGTATACATGTATCCCTTAAAACATGAAACACAAAAATATTGAAAATTATAATTAATCTAAACTTTCTAGAACGATGAACGAATATGCAAACGAACATATGGAAATCATTTAAAATTTTTTTTATTTTCCTTCTTTTTTCTTTTATTTTATTTGAAAGTATACGTGAGATATCACGATCAGGTATTAATTAACTTTATCATTGATCCTAACTTCTTATATAATTGTTCAATTAAAAAAAAATTCAATAATAAATTATAACTGATTAGAATAATTAATCGAAGCATATAAAAACGATGATCAATAATTGTTCATGATGCAAATAATTAATTATTTAAAAATCATGATTTATCATTATTATATGTATAATAATAATAATAATAATAATAATAATAATAATAATAATAATAATAATAATAATGATAAATAATTGAAATAATAAAAGAATAAATAAATCGTAATAATTGATAATACAAAACTGTTATACGTTTAAGCAATTGAAATAATGTAAAAGAGATACAAAGGTTTATTTATCATAAATTAATAGTATGCTTGTTACGGCCCTGACAAAGTTTAAAAAGAAGCCATTCTACCGTGATAAATTTACTATTGCATTGAGTGGGGCATTATATACCTGGAGAAAGTCTACTTAGTTTATATATACCCGTGCACAGGGGCCATCGTACGCATTTTCAATATCGCTCTCACTAATTGTGATACACACATATATATGGATATATATATATAAACACATATACATATACATATAGACACATAAATATACGCGAGAACGAACCAAGAGATCTAAATTCACCTGGACCAAAGATCATTATAGACCCTCGTTTAATTCTTCATAGAAGGATGACAATACTCGTAGGATTATTAACAACAATTTTTACGATCTCATCGAGTGTCGTACAAGCCGAATTACGTAAGTAACATTTAAATATATTATTATATATTTTTCTTTTCTTTTTTTTATATATTTTATATATTTTAAATAATTTAAAGATATTTACGAAAAAATGGATAAAATGGATTTTTATTTAATATAATTTTATAAGTATTAAATTAATATTATTTTATAATATAATTATTATTTTATATATAATTATTTTATTTATTATAATATTTATATATAGATGTTTAAGATATAAAAATAGATTTTTTATATGTGGATAGATTGTAAGAATTTTTTTTTTAAATATTGTAACGAGAACGAACCCTAGGATTTCGTGAAAGTAATAAATATATATATAAGTAATAGCAATATTAATAATAAAATAATACAATAAAATAATAATATTAATATTACAAGTATATATATTATATACTAAGTATATAATATCATTAAAACAATTTATTATTGTTTACTCTGTAAACTAGTATATTTAATTTATACTAAAATAGTAATATTACTAGTTTAAATAGTATTATACATATAAACTATTAATAATAATAGTAATAAAAATAAATTCTACTTTTTTTCGTATTCTTTTTCCGTTTTTGCATTTTTTACATTCGATGATTTTTGTACATGTGTCACTTTAATTTATTACAGCATTATCAAATTACAATTCTTTTTAGTTGTTTTTCTTTTCTATGAATTTTATGAATTCTTAACATTTCATTTACAACTCTTCCTCTCTCTTTTTTATTTTCTTTTTTATCGAAAAGTAAATGTGAAGAAGAATGATCAAAAGAAAAGTCGTATAATTTTGAAAGTGTTTCTTCTAATTCAGAACAATGCCCTTAGGCGTTCCTTTCTAACAAACGTCACGTTACATTCTACATTGAACGATAGAAAAACTTTAATTGCAACATAGAACATTTGCATATATTGCAAATACGTTTTTATCATTCATATTTGTCTATGTGAATAATCACGTTCATGAATACACATATTATATATAACATACACAAGTATCCAATAATTAGATGTTTTTACGCAAAAAAAAAAATAAACTTTAATATAAAATGCAAAAAGAAATGTCAAAGATTTTCAACTAGCAATATCACTTTCTATGCGTTCACTTTCGATATGTAAACTATGATGAATCATGTATTTTGTTAAGAAACAACTTATTATTCTTTTTACATTTAACATTTGAAATCATTGGTAATAAATAATTGATAATAAATCATATACACGTATTAAATAATTAATTTAATAATAATTATTATTTTAGCTGCTGGTGTAACGGGATGTCCAACAACAACGGATCTTCAAATTTTTAACAAATGTGTATTAAAACAAGTGGAAGCTATTGTACCATATTTGGCAAAAGGTATACCGTCCTTGAAACTACCGCCATTGGATCCACTTTTACTACCTTCTCTAACGGTTGATAGAAATTTGGAAGCGCTTAAGATCAAGGCTAATATGAGCCAAATTCATGTTTACGGTGCTACGAATTTTTTGTTAGAAGAACTTAAAGCAAATCCCAATGATTTAACGGTTACGTTAAAAGTACAATTACCTCACATACATGTCAGGGGTGATTACGATGTTCAGGGTAGATTATTTTTATTACCGTTGAAAGGTACTGGCAATTTCAAAGGAAATTTCAGTAAGTTTATATGTTTTATTTATTTTCATAAAAGAATATACAATATACAATGAATAATACTACTCCCTACTTGTCTTTTTATTTTTTATTTTTTTTATTTGTTCGATTTTGTATTTTAGCCAATACCGAGGCAATAGTTAACGCAAAGGGTAAAGAAGTTACCGACAAGAATGGTGTACAAAGATTGGAAATTGATAGATTAAGTACCAAAATTCGTGTTGACCATGGAAATATTAAATTAAAGACACCACCTTCTCATACTGTTGCTGGTAATTAGAAATTTGTATTATTAGAATAATCGAAGTATTTATATTGAATTATATTATATTATATATATATATATATATTTTAATTATTCTATTCGTTTAAAAATCAATGTTAAATCAAATGTTTCTATTATTTATTATTATTATTTTAGCGAATGCAGCAGCAACGTTCTTCAATTCTAATCCACGATTAGTACTTGACATAGCAAGTCCTATCATCGAGGACACAGCTGCAACTATTAGCAATGCTTTAGCAACCCGTGCACTCAGTGTTCTTACCAAAGCTGAATTATTGCCCTAATTCATCATTATTTTTCTTTTTTTTCACTACTTCCATGATAAATATGATTAGATATATATATATCTAATCATATTATATATTTTTTTTATAATTGTTATATAGTTTATGAATTCGTAAAAAGTATTCAGAATATTGTTGAATATTGTAAAATGTTTTTTAACGTTTAATTAATCATTTCATTAATTAATTTATTAATCGAACATAATAAAAGTTCATTAATTTCTATATTATTTCTAGAATTTAATTAATTTACTGGAAACAGTTCGTCGTACGTAAAAGCTTCGACAACTTTATTCGCAATATTGGTTAGCACAGTAGATAATGATTTCTCAAGTTCTGGTTTAATCTCATCTATCAATAATCCACTATTGCTTTTGATAACATCATTACTGATTTTTCCTAAATCAAAAAGATACAAAATCGTTAATCATTTTTTCTTAATTTTCATTTGTAAATGTGATTCTTTATTTTAATTTAAATAATAATAATAATAATAATAATAATAATAATAATAATAATGATAATGATATTATTATTATTATTATTATTTAAATTTTATTTGATTTGATTCTTACCTAATACTGGATCACCATTGAATAAATTTTTGAGATAAACGTTCGCATTGCCAATTTTGATTTTTATTTTCATTTTTTCGAATTGTACATAAATTTTATCGTTTCGACGAATTTTCTGTCCTTTTAATACAATGTTCGAATCGTAGTCATCTGTAAAAATAAAAAAACAAAAAACATGATATAATTCGAATTATTTAAAAACAAAAATTTATGATATGTAATGATTTAGTTACGGTTTGTTTTAAGTGTGAGTATCTTTCTAAATAAATTTGTTCATTCGAACACTTATCTGAGTCTTGGTTGTTCATAGTGATTTTTTACATGAATTATTCATATATATGACTTGCTAGTAACAAAAGAAATGAAATATAACGTACTGAAGCTGCCATCTAAATCTCCATCTCCAGAAAGATGCAACAAAAGTAATTTAGAATCTATTTGATATTTTCCATTAAAAGTGAGCACTGGAAAGTGTAGTCTGAATGTGAATATTACGTCATCGACATTTGTTGTCAAATCTGATAGAACAAATTTTGATGCTCCCCATACCTAATACAAATAAGACAAATTAATAATTATTAATTAATTTAATTGTTAGAAAAAGTTAAATTAGTTCATTTGGAAATATATTAATTTACCTATATTTTGATATATCATTTTAATTATAACTGATTGAATTTAAATTGAAAATTGAGAAAATTATAAATTTTGATAAGAATATTTAACGTTTATCGATTAAAAATAAATATCAATTAAAATGTTGTTAAATTTACTTGAAGATCAGTTAGATTGACGTCAAGTTTTGCAGCATTGGGTCCTCTCAATAATCGAATTTCGTTTAATTTAAATGGTTCCAATGGTGGAACATCAAGTTCTGGAATTCCTATAGCTAGTTTTTCATGAAGTTGGTTGATCGAATCCAAAATACAATCGTTTATTTTTGGATCGTGCCTGTTACATATTTTTATGTATGGTGCTGAAAAACATAATAATGTTTTAACGCGAATTGCACAGGAAATATTTACGCATCAAAATTACCATTTATGTATGTAATACTTAATAAAAAACAAACTCATCAAATGCATTCTTGTGATAAACAATTGTGATTATTTAAATTCATTATTCATCATTTTTTTTTGTCTTTTTGCCTATACATGTTTTCTTATCAAAGTCATGAATCTGAAGTCTATTTTCTCACGTTTTAATATAAACATAAAAATAGAATAACATGAGTAAATTTGCATGTTTTAAAAACAAATTAAAATACGAAAAAAAAAAAACAATGAAGCTTCTTTATTGATTTATAAATTTAAAAGATGTTTTTGTTAAATTTCCATTCTTATCGTAGCATTTTGATATATTATACCTATCCGTTCTTAAACAAATATTATAATAAACATTAAATATATAAATGTAAAATATAATATATAATTAAATATAAAAAGAAACTTTATTCTTACGTTCTAACTTTTTTAAGAACATTTGTAAATGCTACATTAAAGATAGAATGACAAGATTTATGATAAATGGAACATTTCTAATCATCTGGGCAAAAAAAAAATTATCAATCATGCAACTCTTTCTTAGATTGTTCTCGATGCAACATTGATATTAAGGTCATTTTCGTAACATTAATAATTTACGAGGTAGCCTCACCATCTAGATCATTCTTATGATTAATGATTACTCCTGTATTGTTACTATTGTAATATTTACATATATAGAGAAAGTACATTAGCTAGTTATTATTATTTGCGGTCAAGTTTTCTTGATTATTTCAAGATAATTTTCTATTGTTCTATTTTTTGTTTTTTATATGTGTTTTTTTTTTTTTAATTTATACTTACGTATTGCACAAACGACATCTCTGAATAAAGTCAATACAAAACTGAAACAAATGAAAAATATTTATATAAATATATATATATACGTGTGCTTATGTTGTATATATTAACAATATTTCAATTTTCTTATTATTATTTTGAACAAAAAATATTTAAATATTTTTAAAACCATTAAGTAGATAGAATATGTATATTTAATAATTAATTAGTCACTTTCATTCTTTCTTTTTATAGAATCGTGTCACATTCTCTATTAACATATTTATTTCCTAAACAAAAATTTTTATTTTACAAGTCACCCATTCATTTATGTATTCGTATATATGCAACGTGAATATATAGAATAGAAACGTGTTTATTCCAGGCACATGTTGTAATACAACGTGACTTAGTTGTTGATTTGTTATTTTTTTTTTGTCTACTAATTGTAAGACGTACAGTAATTTTTTTAGAATTTTATAATACTTTTCTTTTCAATATTTAAGTAGCCTAATATTACATAAACATCTCATTATTTGGTAATTTATATGTTTTATTATTAATACATTAGCAGCCGGCATATTTTTTTGCGTTTCTTATACTAAGTACCGGCAAAAATAAATAAAATTTAAAAAAAACAATAATTTTTACATATATTCTATATACAAATATATAAATATAAGTTTAAATTATTTAAATTTATATTTAAATAATAAAATATAATAATATATAATATATAATATTTGAATAATATATTTAAATAATTAAATATAAATTTAATATATAAAATTTATATTAATATGTAAATATAAATTTTATATATATAAAATACTAATAAAATAATAAGAAAATTAAAATCTCTTACATATTTTTATAAAATACTCCAACTAATCACAAACCGGTTTTATTACATATATATCTAATTCAATATGTTGCAATAAAAATTTAAATAATTCCAATTCTCATTACACATGTATTATTATATTATTTAAAAATACACATGGTCAGTTTTTTTTTTTTAATCTTTTTATTTTTTAAATCAGAGAAAAATAATAAGTTTAATCGATGTTTGTACTAAAAATTATTACATACATGTTAATGAAAATTAAATAACACAAGTCAGAGAAAGTGATTAGTATAGTTGATTTTCGCGTGCATTTAAGTATATATATATATATACATCGTTTTTAGTATAATCGTTTTATTTATTCTAATCGTACGTAAGCTATTAAAATCAATCACTTGTTTACTCTGTAGTTATTATTGAAGTAGCACAATATTTTATTTGAATAATCGATCACATTAATGTACGAGTATACTTTACAAGGATAAGGAAAAATATTTGCTAAATATCTGTAAACAAAAATACGTTTTACTTGTTAAATACTTCTCATCTGTAGCAACTTGGAACAAAATTTAATCATTAATGTTTAATTACGATTTAACTCGTATCATTAACACTTACACTTTCATTAATGTCGTCTGTTATAAGTTTCCTTTGTTTTTTTTTTCTTGTTATTTTTCCTTACTGGTTTTTTTTTTTTTTATTACTAATCAATAAAACAAGTTTTATAATTGTTGTTTAGAGATAAATAAGATTAATATTTTAACGAATTACTTCTATACTTATACTTCCTGTATTTTCTTTTTTCTTCACATTCGCGTTCACAACTTTCATCGATCTCTCGCGATCATATAAAAAACAAAAAAGAAACATTATATCCGCTCGTAACGTAAAATTGTTAACCGTAAAAAATAAAAATGTACCTGTCCATAGTAACCAAATAATTCATAAAAAAGATTTAAAAAATAACAAACCAACAATAAACAACAACAGAAATAAAACGCAAAGAATTACAAAATGTAAAATACAAATTGATAATAAAAATCATCATCATCGTCATAAATAGATACAAACGAACAATAAGAAATATTGTAATAATATTATAAAAAAAAAAGAATGTAGGTATATTAAAATAAACGTACCAGAGTCCGATAAAAATATTGGCACTACGAACCATTGTGAAGAAAAACTTTGATAAAAATTTGTACAATTTGATAATATTAACAATCACCCTTCAATTATTACCCCAAAATTGATTAAACATAAAGAAAACTGGTATAAAATAATCACTTGATGAACGAAGACTAAATCAATTGATCGATCAGATCAATCAGATTGATCGATTTGTACGCACAGGTTACAAGTATGATAATGATGATGCTGTTGGTTATCGTGCTGGTAACATCATAGCATGTTTAAAAGCTGGAACGACGTAGTGAAATTCTTCTGCTGTTACATTCGAACACACTTGATTACCTCGTGCTACTTGATGGCTATTGGTTCATATTTGTAATATCCCTCCTAACTATTAGAGAATGTATATATTAGTAACAAGAATCAACTTTTTCATTGGCCCCCTCTATCCTATATCATCCCCTCCTATCCTGTTATTTTACCCTACTCCACCCTGTCGTACTATAATTATAATTCATCTTTTTTTTTTTTTTTTAATTTTAAATTCATTCATACGCAAACAATTTTTTTCCCCTTTATCTCTGCCTGTCTTTTTATCTTATTTACTTTCTAGGAGATTCTTTTGTATTCATTTCCTTTTTTTATTTTGAACAGTAAAGTTTAATATATTCGATTTGTGTTTTTATTAAATTTATGATTTAATTATTCTATTTGTTATTCCTTCTTTCCTACCCCCACCCATTCTCTTCATCACACTATTTGTACAATTCTTTTTTTTTCTTTACTTCATCAAAATACTCGTTCATCTTTATATTTATTTCATTTCTCTTTCTAAATCATTTTTACTTATTTTCTATACTGATCATTTAATTATTATTGATCTTTCAATTGTTTAATGGTAAATCAAATGATTCCATTTTCTTTTTCTTTTATAACCTTCAATTTTTGACTCTTGATAGGATCTTTCATATTTTAATTAAAGATGTATACATATAATTTTCTTTTAGAAATGAAAAGTTCAATTTCTTAGAAACGTAACTTGTAATTTATTTGTAACGAGAGAAGAAGCAAAATAAAAGGATAGAAAAACGGTTTCTCTACTACACTTTCTATTTCTCGCTAAGTACGAATGCCATTTCTGGCAATAGAAGTTGCGAATAGTTTGAACATTCTTTTCTCCTGTCTAAATGTGTAATCTTATTACTATTTTCCTACTAGGAATATATCTTTTTTTTTGTTCAAAAATAGAAACGAAAAAAAAAGGATTAGCTCATTACGAAGGAAGAAGTTAGATCTCATAGAACTCTTAGTAGGGAATGGTGGGGGAATAAGAGGGATAAAAGTAAACATTCGTAATATTACATCAAATGAAATCAATTGCATTTGATCATTCTAATCAGTAAAATAATAATATTGCAATCGTAATTGTTAAAACCGCATTATTTTTCAGCGGTTTTAAAGCTGATACTTCATCGATATTCCATAAGGTTGATATTTATTTGGTTTACATTTTTGTTTTTGTATTTTTTCTAATATTCTAGTTAATATTGTGTAAAATAAATAAACAATTTACGTGAATATTTTTTAAAATAATAATAAAAATAATAATAATAAAAATGTAATTTTATTCATCGATATTATATATTAATATTATTAATTTTTAATAAGAAATTTTATATATCAAATTAAAATATTAATAAATAAATATTAAATATTAATTGTATTTTAATATTATTATAGATAAAATATTTTATATATTAAAATATTTTGCATAAAATACAAATTTTATCAAATATATATTTTATAATTGATATATAATAATTTATAATATTTATGATTTTCAAATTTCATAAAAATGTTGAATATCTTTGAACAGTCAACAAAAAAGAGAGAAAGAGATACGAAACGATACGATGTTAAATGTATTATAAATAAAATATAGAACATTACCACACACACAGGCACACATATGCACATTAAAGTACAAGAAAAAAAAAATGTAACATATATTTATAAGAAAATTTGCTACATTTTTTTTTTTATTGAACAAAGATTATTGATTTCATCAATACAGGATCAAAATTTCATGATTTTATATATCTCCATGTAATTTATTATACATACCACTTACGTAAATAATATTAGGTAGGATAAAAAAAATTCTTTATTTAATATATAATAATAGTAATATTTTCATGCAAATGTGAAACAAGTTTTTTCTCTGTATTTTTTTCTTCTTTTCATATTTAACATTCGACCTTATACAAATGATTTAAAACTATTTCGTGCATGATGTTTTATTTCTTATCTACATCACCAGTATTAATGGTGCTGATCTTTTTCATGGATTTCTGTTCATCAATTTTTCGAATTATTGGTCAATCAAAGTGATCGGTTAACATTTACATTTCTAGTTTGAAAATCCTTGAATCAATCCAATATTTTGTTTTTCTTTTTCTTTTTTAGTTACTCTGTAATTTTTCAGCTGTCAAACGCAATGAATCATCATTGACAGATTCGATTAATAATATTAGCATATAATTATGAAAGTTCTAAATTGGCTATAAGAAACATTCCAAATAAACTAAAAAAAAACTCTTCCCACATTTACCCCCCGCGTTCGATCGAATAATTAATACTGTTATTAAATATGTATAATTATTATTATTATTATTATATTATAATAATAATTAGTATCATGAAACATACGTATTATTATATAATTACAAAAAATCAAAGTATGTATTCTTAAAAACATATTTTCAAGAAAATTATTATGAAACTTATTTCCCCCTAATTGCAAATATAAATTAAATAGAAAAAAAAAAAACAAGAATAATAAGGAAAGATAATATTAAAATTTAATCAATTTGACCTATATATTTGAACTATATTTATATATGCTAAGTTATGTAAAAAGAATTAGCATAAAATTAAAATTTAATTAAAAAAGGTAGAAAATAGGCGAGTGTTACGATCTTTTGTAAAATTATTACCGTCAACTTTGATGATAAAAAATATTAGGTAAGGTTTTCAAAATGCATGTATATATAGAGAGAAAGAGAACAGAAAAATTGCAGTCTAACTTATTACCAGTACTACTTAACACACGTTGATCTATTTTCTTTCTCTTTCGTTAAGAAAAAAATCTCATTTAAAGGTTAATTCTTAAAAATTCGAAAAAGTATATCAGAAAAAATGTTTGTCAAAATTTTTGTCGTTTTCCTTTTGATTACTATCGCAACGTCGAAAATTCGTGAGTATCTGAACGAAAAAAAAAAATTATAAACAGATTTTGAATCGAATTAATAATTGATTTTATTTTCTTTTTTTTTTTTCATATAATTTTGATTTGTTAGAACAAAAAAAATCATAAATCAAAAAGAATCAAAAGTTTTGAATTAATTTTACAATACAATTATTGTTTTCATGTAATTGTCGTTAAAAAAAGACAACACGGATAAAAAAAAAAAGACGTTCTATTGACTACAGTGAAATATAAAAAAATAATATATTCTTTCGTATTTCACAGCATCGTACATTCACGTATGCGGTCGAAGGAATCCAAATTTTTCGGAATGTGCAAGAAAAAGTATATTGGCACTTCGTGAAAAGCTAGCAGAAGGAATGCCAGAATTCAATGTTCCATCGACTAAAACTTTTGTCTTGAATAACATTTCGTTTGTAAATCAAACCGATTTCATTGTTTCTTCTAAAAAAGCGATGATTTATGGGGTGCATGCTTTCGAATTACCAAAACTTGACGTGGATTTGAAGAAAAAATATTTTCATGGAAATTTCAAATTTGAAACGTTGTTAATCGAATCTGATTGTAATTTTTATACCAAAATTGTAGTACCCATAACAGGAAGGGAAACACTTAAAGCATTCGCACGTAAATATTTTTAATATTTTATCATATTTTTCATTTACTTTTTTTTTTTTTTTTTTTTTTTTTTTTTTTTTTTTTTTAATAAAATTAGATTGACCAAGAGATGATAAATTGTTTCTAACGTTAAAGCTCGAAACCTTTCAACCCACCCACGTAATACTTTTTAAACTCCCGTTTGTTAATTTTTCTTCTTCTTCTTCTTCTTCTTCTTCTTCTTCTTCTTCTTCTTCTTCTTCTTCTTCTTCTTCTTCTTCTTCTTCTTCTTCTTCTTCTTNTCTTCTTCTTCTTCTTCTTCTTCTTCTTCTTCTTCTTCTTCTTCTTCTTCTTCTTCTTCTTCTTCTTCTTCTTCTTCTTCTTCTTCTTCTTCTTCTTTCAAATTTTCTTATCTTTTCTACAAAATATTTTTTTATAACATATACCATATTATTTAACATTAAAACTATCGACGATTCAAGTATACTTATTTTTAGAAAAAAAAAAAAAAAGAAATGAATTCTTTAAAAGTAGCTAATTAGAGTCATAAAAAACTGTCTTCAATGCAAAAGAAAAAAAAAAAGAAAAAAGGAAAAGAACGAATCAAATAATAAAAAAAATTAATTATATTACAGATAATGTGACAGCAGACGTAGTTTTAAAATTCAGATATACAATGAAGGATGGTAAAAAATGGATACACTTTGATTCGGTGAATGTTAAAATGGACATAAAAAAAATAGATATAAATATTAAAAAAACTGCTGAAAACAAGAACTCCGTCTTATCAATTACAATCAACACGATTCTGGGAACCAACAAAGCTGATATTATTCGCGTTGTTAAACCAAACATTGAAAGGGATATCGCCAAAAATATATTGACTATATCCAACAATATCGTTTCAAGTTACCCATTGGACGAGATTTCACCTGATCGAGAATAAATGTACGATTTTTGTTGTTTTGCGTTTTTTCTGATCTTTCATTTTGTTCTTTTTTTTATACTAATGGACTTGTCTATTTTGATTATTTATTAATATATTAAATAATAAAACAGAAAGGAAAAAACCGAGGAAACTTAAATTTCAAATTTCATCAAAATTAAAACAAAAATAAACATTTTTATATTCTGACCACTTTTGTCAACCTTTTTATCATACTATGCGTTTACCTTGTGAATTTGTTTTTCTTAAATATATTATTTTTTGATACAGCATTGATTTATATTTTTTAAATTGACTATAAAGGAAGGAAAATAACGAAAAAAAGTAAAAAAATAAATACAATATTGTACAATACGCTTCACTATCAATTAATAAAGAATTAATGCAATTTTATGGATAATGCATCGTTAAGACCTTGATTGAACGTCAATGGAAAATAACTTACACGTGCATTACAAAAATAGAACTATTATTTCTTCATTTTTTTTCTCTAGACAAATCATTCAGTTATCTTCCTGAATCAGATCATGTTCGAATGATATTAAATGAAGAATAATAAATATTAATAAATAAATAATTACTACTGTGACATGTCCAAAAATAAATGAAAAATATATAAATGATTTTTTACTACTATAGTTTTCGATCAAGCTGTAAAACTCTACTATAAGTAAATATAATCTTTATCTCAATGTTATTTCAAACTATACATTTTGGTTTTTTTTTTTATATATAAAAGGAAAGAATTATATTATTAATCAAATAATACAATTTTAGGATATATTTAACATTAAATTGCTTTATTCAGTATGTTGCGTCTCAGAGGCGTTAAAATCTACAAATTTATAAATTATATTTGACTATTCTTGTATAATGAATATACACCTGTTTATAATAATCTACTTATCGACCAGAGTATGCGTATTGTATTCTATGTTACTCGCTTAAACGTGATGAAGTTCAGTATCTTTTTTTTTTTTATTCTTTTTTCTTTTTGATTTCTGAAGATAAAACCAAGAACTTTGAAATGCACGTCGATAAAACATCCGTAAAAATAAAATTAACATATACATAAAGATCTATATAAATATATATTATTCATATTCTATATATAGATATACATATATATAGATATGAATTTCTTATCTTTCTCTCATACTGATTATTTTAACAAATTTCAATATCTTTTTCTTCGCATATTATATAATACTTAAGATTATGAATTTTTTTATAATCTCATTAACATCATAACATTCCTCTTAGTTCGAATCACAGGCATATATATAGATATTATAATACGAATTAAATTAAATATTATACGAATACTGGTATTGAAATGATTATAATAAAATAAAATATAAAACTAAGAAGCGATATTATAAATTAAAATTCGAATAAGCCTTACCTTTTGAAAGTATTGAGAAAATCTTTATTACAAAAGGTAACCTTCGAATAATTTTTTTTTAACATAGTTGAAGAAATATTTTACATTTCTTAATACAAATCAAACATTTATAATATACGAATGATTTTCGACGTGGTAAAATCTAATCATTTGATCTATAAAAATATACATACATACATACATAAATATATATATATATGTAAAATTCCAGAGGTAGCATTTTAAATTGTCAATAATGTCAATGGCAAATTATCAATATTTAATCATTGACATTATCATCATCATTATCATCATCATCATTCGTCATCCGTATCGTTTTCTAAATATTCTATCTATGATTTGATTTTATTTTTTTATTATTTTTTATTTTCTTCCATAAGTCTAATTTCGTATGTATGTATACCTTTTTTATTTTCGTTCTACTTGGTTTGAATTATTAATTTAAAGGGAAGAGTTGTTCATAAGTGAAATTACTGATAATACCATTCGCTATTTCACGGAATGCATCGGACAATGCTTTCTCGATCAACGGTTGCATTTCCCCTAAGAATGCATCGAAATTGCTGTTTATAGCGTTATTGATTACATCACCGAGAACCTTTTCACCGCCAAAAAGATTGTCAAGATTTAAGGTACCCTTGCCAACGGTTATTTTCATTTGAAAATCTTCGATGAAAAGGCGATGATCTCCGTTAGGTTCTTCCGTACTTCCTGCACGTACTTTGACAGATCCGGTACATTGGGTGAAATTTCCATTCATTGGTCCGGAACCTTGAATTGGTAAAAGTAATACTCTTCCGTTGATATCGTAATTTCCTTTGATATGTAAGTGCGGTAATTTGATCTTCAAATCGAATTCCAACTTGTCGAAGTTTGTCCTTTGGTGATGTGGTGAGTTTTAATTTTTTTTTTTTTTTTTGAAAAAAGAAAAAACAAAATTATGTTAATATTAATTTTGTTCGTTAATTTTTTGGTAAATGGTAATTGATAAAAATGATAATTGATTTTTTTTTGTCGAATAAATTTGAATTTTTTTAATTCTTTTTTATGAATTATACTGAAAGATGATACGTGTCTTTTCTATGTTTTAAAACGGAATATGTTAATGTAATGTATAATATGTGTGTTTGTTTTAGAGGTTAATTGATTTTTTTTTCTCTTTTGAAATTCCTTTTTGCTGACGGTCTTCCTAATTCTTTTGGAAAAAAATCCACGTGTTACTCAAACGACATACAGACGAAGAAGAAAGAAAGGAAGGAACAGTGATCCCAGAGACTTTCAAAATGTAGAAAAAGAGTTCCAACTTTTTCAAAGTTGATGACCTTTTTATTTTTTTAGGTAGCAAACGTCGATGACTGGCACACCTATTACCGAAAATTGATACACACCTAATACCGACGTTGAATAATTTTTTAAAAGGAACTAAAATAGTTTATTTCAATTTTTTTTTTTTTTAATTGTATTCTTATAAAGAGATGAATTTTTAAAATTTTTTTAAACAATGGAATTGAATACTTCGAAAGTATCCGAAATTAGAAATAAAGATTTGATTTTTTTTTGAAATTTTAATAATCAAAATCAGGTATTAATTTGTTTATGAAAAATGTAATCTCTTCAAAATAAGTGATATTTTATACTGTGTTTCTTTTTTCTTTGTAAAAAATTAAACTAGTAGACAATTTTCTTAATTTTCTTAGACAATCATAAAATAAATACTTCAAAATTGATGAGATAAGAAAGGAAGATTTTATTCTTGGAATTCAGATAATCAAATATTAATTTGTTATTCACGGTTCAATCAATAATTTCCAATAAATTTACATTGATTAGTTGTATTTTTTTTAAATTATGGTAGCTGACAATGAAAATGAATACTTTGAAAGTATCGAAAGAAGAAAAAATTTGATTCTTGGAACTTGGATAATTAAAATCAGATATTAATTGGCTACAAATTGTTCAATAAAATTAGAAATAAGTATCTTTTAATCATTTTTCTGAATAGTGTTGATTAAAATGATCTCTCTAATTTCCTTGAACACTGTAGAAATTAATACTACAAAATTGTAGAGACGAGAAGTTAAGATTCTGATTATGGAATAGTTATTACTTGTAATCAAAGTTAAACAAAAAAAAAAAAAAACAAATTGCAAAGATTAGATTTGAGGAACATTGATTATCAAAATTCAATACAAATTTTCTATTTTGATTCACAAAATATCAGAATAATTTAAAATGATCTATAATTTATCAATATATTAATATTTGTGAAAAATAAAAATCAACACTTGCTATTAAAAAAAACATCGAGCTTATTATTTCATTCGAAAATTGTTCAATATTATTCGTGGAATAAAAATATTTGAAAATACTTGGACGAATATCGACAATTAAAAAAAAAGAAAAAAAAAATGTAAAAATGTAATGTTCCGTGAGAAACAGAAAACAAAAGAATTTAAATTCAAAAAAGATCAAAATGTAGTACAAGTTTGATACAAATCTAGAACTAGGGGAATCGTTTGTTGACCTTTTCAATTACGTGTTCGGCACGATGAATGAACTTACACGAAAGTACGAAAAAAAGAAAAAAAAGAAATAAATAAAATCAAGATCATGAGGAAAGATAGTTTCTAGGTCAACAATGTTATATATTTCTACAAATTCCTTTTTTTCTCATGTAATGATCATATCCATTTTTGTTTTTATTTTATTTTCTTATCTGTCAACGATTATCCACCTTTTTTATATTTTTCTTTCTTTCTATTTTTTTTTTTCTAAGAAGTTACAGGTAACAAGCTATACGCGTTTAGTAACATGAAAATTGTTTTCAAATTCGCGTTTCAAGCAGTCGTGTCACGGTCGTACCTCAATACCATAAACTGAATATAAAGTAATCTTACTTTCCCGGATCGAATGATCAATCGATGTAATTATATTCACATTTAGTTTTATTTTTATTTTTATTTTTTCTTTTCCTTTTTCTTCTACTTCTTCTTATATATTCGTACATTAAAATATCAATGATGATGATCAGTCGTGCGAAACTAGCGAATCACTGAATGAAAACGTTACGTTTAAATCGATTTATCTGATTTAATCGTTTATATAATATAATTTTATTTCAGTTTTTTTTTTTTCAAATAAGATAGGAAACGATAAGTTCGTCGTAATACAGTATTATATACAATTATTTTAACTTATTTCTATCTCTCGTTCGTTTGATTCATTGTATTTTTTTTTTTTCTTCTATAAAAATATACGTAACCAATGAAATGACAACTGAACGTCTGCAATTTATTTTCTATACAATTTTTCTTATTATATTTATTTAAAAATAAAACAAAAAGGATAAGATAGACTTAAGGGGTTACATGGGTTTCACGGATTCAAAAAATCGATTTTTTTTTTGTTGCTTATTAAAATCAACAACATCTCTAGAATATTATCCGAAAATTTCAACTTGATCCGAGTAATAGTTTCAGAGACACAGCCTTTTAAAATTGCGCGCTCAAGGCTACCTGCTGGGTCACTCAAAACTTGAAATGTGTTTTTCTCAAAACTATGTTTTCAAAGTCGGTTGTCAAGATTTCTCGAAGGGTACTCCACCGATCTCGATGAAATTTTAAACAGGTCTTCGAGATACAATTTACAAGGACTTGGACGAAGGATTTTTTTTTTTTCAATTACAACTATTTTTTTTTTTTAAATGCCGCAGAATTTTTTTTTCCTTCGTCCAATTTTTAGTTTGAAGCCTTAACTAAAACAAGTATTTTTTTTTTCACTTCAAATGATCCTGCTTGGAGTTCGGCTGTCAACGCGAATGCACTTTTTTTTCGAGGGCTCGCCGGGAATGACGTCACAATGGCGGAGTTTTTAATATTTTTTTTTTTAAATTTCAGAAAATGTTTATTAAATATGTATCTTTAAGATAATAAAAAATTTGAATCAAATATTTCATATATTATATGAAAAAAAAAATCTTGAAAATACGCCGTTTTTACCCCGATGAAACCCATGTAACCCCTTAATAATATTTGTTCGTTAATCTGTCACAACTTTATTTCACTTTTATCTCTCGTTTTTTAATCAAATTCTAACAATTAAATAACAAAATCAAACAAAGATCCTTTACAAATGAATTTATCTCTGTTTCCATTCTAAATTACTATTCTTTTAAATATTAATAACAATTTAAATAATAATGAATATGAAAAATGATCCTGCGTAACATTTATGTGTTAAATCTTTTCTTTGTTATTTAATATTTAAAAAAAAAACCAATCAATATTCCAATATGACAACTTTTACTTCTCAATTATTTTACACAATAAAAACACTTATCTTCTTATTCTAAAAATCATTCTCATTACCGCGGAACAATAAAATAAAATATTAAATTAATATATAATTTCGTATGAAATATAATATCGAATTAAAAAATTATATAAAAACCAAGAAGAAAGTAAATTATAAAAAAAAAAAGAGAGAAACAATTAAAACGAACGTCATGCTTCCTTAAAAAAAAAAAAAAAAAATGAAACAAGTTCAATGATCGTTTATTATTGTTTGATAACGGTTTCATTCTTACTTGTTTTGCAGGTTAATAAAAAGTATCACATAAAGATGACTGTATAAGGTATCGAGTATAGTTTCTTCTTACTATTATTACAATTATATTAATCTACGTGATTAAGGATTACGTGAATTACGATAAAGTAGACAACATATTGAAATGATCTGTGCTGTAATGCGAGCCCAATCTCCCTCCCCTTCCTTCCTTCCACATTAAGCAGTAATTTTCTACTTCCTGAATTCGTAATCTTTTATTAAATATTCAATAACGTTATTACATTTTTATAGTTCGTGTCTCAAAGAATTCTTAATGAATGCCAAAAATTTCCATGTATCCTTCGGATTTATTTTTAAAATAAAAATACAAATTGAAATTCAATAAAAATTAATATTCATTTCTATATTTAAAAAAGATATTGAATTTTTATTTTTGGTTTTTCGTAATATTTAATTTTTTCTTTTTTGTATAATATAAAATTATTTGGAACAATTATTTAAACGTTCCATTATCTTTTGTCAAATTTTTATATAACAAAGAAGATTCTATTCCATTAAAAAAAGATAAAAAATAAATAAATTATTTTTTAATAATGGACAAATAAATAAACAATGTTTAAGTATGAATCAGAATCAGCTGTTTACCGGTTTTTTAATAAAAATTCATGAGAAAATATATTCATACGTAATTTATTGTTCAAGAATACTTTCTTGGAAACAATAATTTTATTTAATCGTAATGATAAAAGTGTTATTTTTTTTTTTTAAATCGTATATGATTTGATTGAAATTGGATGAAATCATTAACTTACTTCAAATCTGTTATGGTGAAATCACTTGCACCATAGGCTTCTACATCCTTAGCACTTATCCTGAGACCAGCTCTTTCGGTAGCAATTAGATTTTTCAATAAAAGTGGTTCCAATGATGGAATATTGTATTCTGGTACCCCTTTTTGAAGATATGGTTTCAAAGATTCGACACTTTCAGTCACGCAAGGAACAATATTGGGATCGTTACGTTTGCATACGTGAATGAAATCAGCTGAAAAAAATCAAATTATTTAATAAGAAAATAAAACATGATCAAATTGTATACAAGACTCAGAATACAATTTAAAAATTAATTATTTTTTTTTGCATGATGATGGTAATTATTTTTAAAAAAATGAACCAAAGAAGTTGCCCAAATAATTATAGTTAATAAAAAAATGTAATACATTTAATATTTCGTAAAAGTTGAAAAGATAAGATGACAAATCTAATGTGCATAATTTAATTTAAAAAGAAAAGATAAGTTAAATGTGTTAATAATTGTTAGGAAATTTATAATTATTTTATTTTGTAAAACTATATCAATTAATTGAACCAACAGGGTGTAAAGAAAAATAAATGATTTATTTACCTGTGTTAAAAATTGTTATTAGAAAAAAAAATTTACTAAAACTATTGTAATCAAAATTTGACAAATCAAAATAAAATCTTATACAATTTGTAAAATAAAAAACAAATTAAAATATTTATCTTCTCGTAACAAATGATACAATTTTAAGAAATATTTTAAATTAACCATCACCATGTTTAAATTAAACATTCAACGATATAACAATTAAAAAAAAAAATTAAAGAAATTAATTCATTTAATATAATTAAAATTGACTCACGTATATCTTTTGATTGGCCAACATCGAATATCATAGAAAACAAAATTAAATTGAATATGAACAAAACGTAACATTTCATGATTAATTTTGATATATTTGATATATAAAAGGTAAAATTGAAAATAAGAATATAAAGAATATCCTCTTTTGAATGAATTTAATAGAAGGAAACACAAATCACGAATGATTCTCGGTTGATGCTCGGAATCGAAGTGAATAAGAGTGAAGCGTGCGTGAACCTTATAGTGGTATACTACTCCTCCCCCCGTCCTCCCCCAATCCTTACCATCCACCATCTACCATCTTTGAGTTATTCAAAATTAGTCAGAGTTACAGTCACTGAAACAATTGTCTACCACATGTGCCATTCACATATCACACACACACACACACACACACACAAATATGCCAATGCATTTATTTTTTTATACATAAATATTCAGATATAAAAATATATATATATATACGTATGCACCCAACTACCCACACACACATACACAAAAATCTACTATTCATTTATTTTTCTTCTACTTATTTAAATTTATATATCCTACACACACCTATACACATACATCTACATATTATTCATAATTTTATATTCACTGTGTGTACGCATGTGTGTGTGTGTGTGCGTTTATGAAGGTTACTTCTTTTAGATTCAAAGTCAAGGATACTCATTGAAAAGAGAGTTGAGAAGAGAGGGATGATAAAAAAGATAAACCACTAAAGATGTATAAACCGCACAATGTTAATTACATTAAACGCTTAAAGTTTAACATTGACCTTTTAAACTATTATCATTGGCAGATTCTTTAAGATACTTTTTCTTCTTCTTTATTTTTCACTCTCTCTCTCTCTCTCTCTCTTTTTTTTCTTTTATTTCTCATATGTTAATAATCTACGACCTGTACAGGTAAATACAATCATTCATGAGTATACTTATATACATACGTTTGAACATGTTAACTGTGAGAGTTGTTAATGAATAGAATAAAATTGACAATTTTTTAACAAATGATAATAACATTGTCGTGAAAAAAGTTCAATCGACTTTTTTGATATAAATAATCGTCCATTAAAATTGGATTTAAAATAATGCGAGAAGAAATTAACAATTTGTTTCAGAATATTCAAAGATTAAATTCACAAAAAAATATCCATCCATTCTGATAGAATCGCATTATAATAATTATAAGATAAAATGTAAGAAAATGAACAAAAAAATATACATCACTTTATAATTTATTTATTTATACCATTTAACTGGCTTCGTTACGTATTGCGATGATCGTTTAACACGTTCGAGCGTCACGGGAATTTTTAGGGAAATTCCCGTCAGGCCACAGGTGTTACTTTGTATTAAAAAAGTAGTTGAACGTGTCAGTCACCGATGACGGACGTGGCCTAAATGTAAAGTCTAGTGTCAGTCACCGATGGTTGACGTGGCGTTCAACGTCTTAAAATTTTATAAAAATCACTAAAACTCATTAGAGTTCTATTTTCTTGAAATGGATATAAAAAAAAAAGTGGTAACTAAAAAATGACTTTAAAATAACATCTGATCATTATTTATTAATCGTATACATATTCATACGAGATGTAATAAATTTGAACATTGAGGAAAATGAAAATAAATAAATTCATTTTTAATCGTATATTTCAAACATTAGAAGTATAGTTGACAACGCGTTTATCAATTTATTCATATGAGTATGAACGCTCTCGTATGACGTTATTTCAGCCTTTATTTCTTATACACAGGACATATATGCATCGAGAATTTAAATAAAAAACGTGAGAGGTGTGTTAATTATTATTATATATAAATATATATATATATATATATATATATATATATATATATATATATGTTTAAAAATATTCATCTGTAAGCACGTGACATTTAACATTACCACAATGAGTATAAAAGAAAGAAAAAGAAAAAAAGGAACAGATCTACATCAAGGAAAATAAGGAGGAATAGATTGTAAGAACAATGAATAATTTTAAATCATGTAACACATTGTGATATATCCTTATCATTAAAATTTATCCATATATAAATCTAATAATCAATTTTAAAACTATCCTATAAATAAATTTCAATAATATCATATATATATATATATATATACATTTTTGCATCGAATTGCATATATCTTATTTACAATGTTAATTTACGTTGGAAGAACAAAAAAGAAAGAAAATATACTAAGTATCCTTGATAAGAAACTGTTCACTAGAAGAAGATAAAAAAAAAAAAAAAGAAAAAACTGGGATGGTAAATCAAAGATAAAAAGAATATTCTTGAATAAAATTAAGATTATTTTCCATTTACCCCATTACATGGTTTAATCTTTCCTTATAATCCTAAAATTGAAATCAGTTATCGATATTTATCCTTAGTGTATTAACATTAAAAGATAATCAACTAATCGTGGTTTAATGTAAAGGATAAAATGAGGATAGAATAGTAGAAGATAATATAAAATATTTGTATATTTTTACATTAAAGTTCATTAATTTATCGTAAGAATGAAAAGAAAAGAAAATTATTAAATTATAAATAAATTAAATACAAATTCTAAGAATTTACATTAAATTTTATAAATTATTACAATTATTTGCAATATTAATTAATATTGCAATGAAAACAACAAAAAAAAAGAAAATATGAGATTACAAACTATTAATCGTTTTGATAGCACCGATTACATTCAGTTTAAAAAATCGAACGTATCGTACTTAATGAACTAACATTTGTTATCCTGTAATCGAATTAATATCATTTGTAACTTACCCCATTATTATAAATTAAATTCTTAATTATGCTTAAGTAATAAATACTAGTTATTGATTGTGATTAATAGAATTTTGAATGGTAAGTGAAGATAAGAGAAAAAGAGAGCGAAATTAATATATCTACTAAATTAAAATTGTTATTCTTCAAGTCAAAGAAGTCGTCGGAGTTATCAACAATATGACGTAATAATTCTATTGCATAATGCATCGACTTACATCCACATCCGGAAATAAAAGCCAAGAGCAAGCAAGCAAAAGAATTGTTGGTTTGGAACATTCTAAATTATCAGCAAAGAAATTATCATAGGAATGGATGGTTTCTTTTTTTTTTTCTTTTTTTTCATTCATCGTTTCCCAATTCAATTTTTATTTTTATTAATTTTTTTATTTATTTATTTATTTATTCATTTATTATCAAGACCTGAATATACATTTCTTTGCTAATAAAAGAAATTATTTAATTATATTTCTATACATAGTAGTATTTAGGATGATGAACACAAAGAAGATATTATAATAATAATGATAATAATACGAGATCATTATTTCGTTCTTTTTAAAATAAGAAATACAAAATGTAAAAATATATGTATTGTATATAAATGACAAGCAATTCTACGTAAAAAGGAAATAATTCTACATAATATTATGTTAAAAATACGACCATGATCAATCTGCATTTTATCAAGAATTGGAGAAAAAAAAAAGAGCATTTAACGAGAACATTCTGAAAATTTCTTATTAATCAATTACTTTCCTCATAGTTAATTTATTTTAAGGATTCGAGGATAAATAACTAAAGTATGTTCATGTGAAAATAAAAAAATAAATAAAATTATCTTGATAATGAGCTTAAAGTTTGACGACAAACCAAAAACAATAATAAATATTAGAATATTTGTCTTTAAAATTCACGTTACTTTTATCAAAAAAAAAAAAAAAAAAAAACAATTTGTCGAAATAAAATACTATTTACTATTTATTGTAAAAATTAAGTAGATATCATAAAAAAAAATGTATAATTATACTATAATAAATATGACTTATTATAAGACTTTAAGAAAGAAAAAAAAATCTTAAGAAAATTATAAAGTCCGTTTATGTATGTACCATTAAAATTAATAATACGGTATCAAATGAATATTGATTTAAAAATTCAAATAAGAAATCTATAAACGTGTGATTCGTAATATAACCATGATTTTACAAAATATTAAAAATTCTTTACATTAAATACTAAATATTATTGTGAATTAGAAAAACGAAAAAAAAGAAAACACCTATCTACGATTAATATCACGAAACCTGACTAGAACATAAATTACTTTCCTTGTAATAACGTAATTCTAGTAACTATCATTTCATATCTTATTACAAATAATAATATTAGTATATTTATAATATTTATTTATTGTAAGTTGAAAAAATGCTGTTGTAATTTTCTTCATACACGTAGGAACGGGGAAAAAGATTCTTATATAAAAAATACATAATATATCGATTATATATTTCATCTCGATCACGTGATTACTCCGTATTATTATATGAATCAAAGATAAAAGATCATCTGAAATGATAATGTGTATTGGAAAAACTAAGAAAACCTCGATCGATATTTCCTTTTTCTTTTTTTTACAGTCGCTTTTAATCACCCATTAAATTTTATTATTAACGATTAGCGTAATTATTATATACGTGGCACTAAACTACATTGTTACTGCATTTTGTAACAATATGTTTTTTTCTTTTCTTTTTTTTTTTCAATGATAACTTATCAATATTTAAGAATCTACTTGAAACATTGGATTATATATTCAACCAAAACTGTCTAATCTGAGATTACCGATCTCGTGTTCTGTCAGAATACGAGAACATGTAATTCACTGTCTTGTAATCGCTCGTACGTTTTATAATGGTAAGACATTATTTAATGACAACCGGCTATTCGAGTCTAGATGACATTCATTTCTTCTTCTACTTCATCATCTTCTTCTTTATTATTCATCTCTCTCTATCTTTTATAGATTAGCTAAAGAATCATACAGTTTTCTACGTCTATCACTCAAGATTTATTTGGTAAAACACACGATGACAAAATTCTGTTTTACTTTTCTATTCTTATTTCTGTTTCTTTCTTATCTTTTAATTTTCAGTTTTATTATCTTTGAAAAAATAGAAATGTATGTAAAACAAAATCAATAGGAAATAATAAAATGAAGATTAATTGATGGTTTAGAATAATTCTAAGAAATTTCAGTTAATTCGTAAAAAGGAATTTTAATATTTACCGTTTGAAATAAATTAAATGTAAAAAATCTATTAAAATATTTATAGTAGTAGTAGTAGTAGTAGCCTTTTAATCGAGAATTGAAGAGAACGTTTTTTTAAAAGCACTTATTTTTATTTTTATTATCATTGAATAAAATATAGGGAAGAGAGAGAGGCAGGGTGTTGTAGAAATAAAAAATTGACGTAAAGTAATGCAATAAAAATATATAATCGATAGTTAACGATTATTCTAACGAGTACAGTAAAATGGCACGTAACAGTTTAAGATATTATCCTTTTCGTATAAATTCAGTATAAAAACTAATAAAAACTCTTGCCTACGTGTAAACGTATTCTTTTAATAAAAATCAATTGAAAAGAATTTTGTCCAAGGTTCCATTTAATCCTGTTTTTATTATTTCATATTTTTATTATTATTATTTTTATTTATTGATAGTTTGAGATAATCCAAATGATTACAGTAAAATAAACTCATAAAAACGAATTGGCAAATGTATACATTTGTAATGATTATAAAAACTATTAAAAAATTAGCTATGAGAATTTTATACAAAGAAAATTTGTTCAAGGTTCAATGTTCTCAGTTTTAGCACGTATTTTTTCGTTCGAAGGACACATACATACATACAATTATCAATTAACGTTGAAGAACCACGTTTATTCTGACATATGCTCGTTTATGCATCCTTTAAAAACACATTGAAATATGCGTTATCTTCGTATTTACAATGTATTGATTTATTAATTTAAGAGAACTCATGTTATTGACGTCTATAAAAGCTTTGACTTTAATTAATCTTTTTTATAAAAACATTAAAGATGACAGTCGATTGAGATTATTAAAAATAATGATAAATGAATTTAATGACGAAATAAAAATTTATATCAAAAAGTGTAATTAAAAGAAAAAAAAAAACATGAAAATTCACGTTGAGAAGAAATTATTTGAAAAATTGAAAATTAGATGAATTCATTGAGAACATTATTTACAATTGAAACTGATGTGTCTTTACATCGAAAATTATTATAATTAAAAATAAAACTAATTCGTGAATAGTTATTGTGTATTAATAATGAATAATAATAAAGTTTAAAATTATTTTTAATAATAAATTAATTCGATGAGAGACAATTAAAATTAACAAAATAACTCAAGCTTATTTATGTAGACATAAAAAATTGTAATTAAAGATATAATTTAATTTGTTTTAATTTTGTTCATTAATGAATTACAAGAATATTTGAAATTGTTACAATTATAATAATAAGTTGTAATAAATGCTTGACAATATTGTTATTTAAATGATACCAATTCTTGGAAAAAATACATTTGATCAAAAATACGATAGAAACGTGAAAATCATATAAAAACATTTTAGACAATACCGGTCACGTAGGGAGGAAATAAAATTAGTTCTATTATAAATTGTAATAAGTTCCAAGAATTTGTCACATGGTACATATAGTGCATATCTCATAAGAGATCTTATTTTCTGACCAAAATAAATGACATAATTTATTAAATAAATACACAGTTGTACAAAAAAAAAAAAGAAAAATTATATTTTAAAAACAATTCCCTTATTTCTAAACAACCCAACGAGTTTTCTTACTTTTATCTGCATAATGTGAATAGACAAAAAAATGTAATAATTATGTACAATACGTAACATACAATTTAACGTTAACATAACAAAATAAGAAGAAGAATAAGAAGAAAAAAAAGCAATAAATCTCTAACTAATCGATCTATCTACACGATCAACAAAACGATTAAAAAAATGGCTAAGATCCAAATCGTCAGAAGACTGAGTTAGTTTTACAATATATCACCATTAACAACAAAATATATTCCCAAATCATTTGTACCGTCAATTATGACTAAACTTTATATAAAAAAAACAAATAAAAGAAAACATATCAATCATTCTTATATTTCATTTTATTTATTATATTTAATTCATATAATAAATAATAAAATATAAAATATATATCAAAAATGTATGATATTTTTCAATTGAATTGATCCAATAGTAAAGTGTCATAATTAAAGGTACATTATGATAAACTCAAATACTGGCAACTTTTTTATTTAATTAATAATATTATTATTATTAATTAAACGAAATAAATTATTAATAGATAATTGATCGGCCAAAATGATCTTTTTTTTCCTCACAAATCATTTATAGTTGACATATCAACTATAGGAATACGTTAACGAACGGATAAAAGTTTACATCATTGCGTGCTTCTCTTTTTAAATAGCTCCCTTTGCAATGATCGAAAATATATATATATATATTTTCTTATTGTCCTATTTATCCCTTGATCCAAGCATCGTAAGGTACTTGAGAAAATATTTTCTCTATGAAATTCGTCATTACTTGAACCAATTTTCTTCTCAAATCTGGTTTCATTTCTCTCAACAATTCTTGACCGTTGCTATTGATAAACAAATTTAATGCGGCTTCTAAAAGGAAAAGAAAAAGTTCACAAAGTTTTTATTTATTTGTTCTTCCAAAAAAAAATGAAAATAAAAATAAAAGTAACAAATGTGTAAGAAGAAAAAAGAAAAAGATTATACTTACGAAGTATAGTATTGCCATCGTGTACATTTTCAACCCCCATGTTAATATCTCGCACACTAAAGTCCATTTTTAATTGTTGCAACCTCAAAAAACGAAGACCTTGATTATCATATGGTTTCGCCCTGATAAATATTTTGGCTTTAACTCCCTCTGAAAGAAAAAATAGACAAAAATATTGATGAGTTAAGGGGTTATATACAGTTAGAATTTTCAAAAAATCGATTTTTTTTTAATTTTATTTTCTTAATGTACATATATTTAAGAATACACACAGAAAATTTCATATCGTTCCGTCGTGAATATTTTCAAAGTTACAAGCTAATTTGAAAAAGCGTTTCAGAGTGTTTGGAAGTACAAGGTACAAACTTTAAACGCGTTTTTCTCAAAATGGTGTTATCAAAGTCGGTGACCAACATTACTCGAAAACGGCTAAACCGATTAGTCTCAAATTTTAACACAACCTTCTTAAATATATTTTTTAGTAATTAATCGAAGGTTTTTTTTTCTCCGATAGATATTTTTTTTTTTATAAACAATTTAAGGCCGAAATTTCGGTGAAGAATCGATTTTTTTTTTTGAGAAACCGCCATTTTGTCAAAAAATTTTATTTTGCTTATTCCTTCGATTAATTACTAGATTTAACATTATTTTAACGAAATCTGTTTGGTTTTTTAATTTCAGATAATCCAGTTCCGAGATATAGTGGTCACCGCAAAACGTCTTTTTTGAGAGGAGCTCCTGGAGATCAGCTGTAGCTCTTTTTCAAATAAATATTTTGACTAGTACTAAGTCTTAAAATACAGTTAAAAGATACCATAATATGTGTATAAATTTTTGGATCAATAAATTTAAAAGGTTTCTCAGAAAAAATTCTGGAAAATTCACTTTTTTTCGGCCGTCTAACTGTATATAACCCCTTAAGATCGTAAATACAGCGGTGTATTTCGGGTTGCCTATCAGCAGGCGTAGATCAATTCATAAAATAAAACACTTTGACAAAATGTTATATGAGTGTTTATAATTTTCAAAACTTCAAGAAAATTTAGTTTTTTATTAGAATAATTAAAATTAGAATAATAGTGAAAATTTAAGTAAACAATTTTTCTAACATTAAAGCTGAAAGTTTAAATGTTTAGTAACTTGTACTTAAAGCTTATTTTACTTTTTATGGTCACGTTATTGGATTTGCAAAGTAAATATGGAATATGTAATTAGTATATATTAAAAAAGAAATCATTTAGAATAATTATTAGAAAAACATTACTTTCTATTAATTCAATTTCTTTTGTTAGACATGTTATTAGAAAATTTTGTAATTAACATTATAAAATTGAATTAATTTAAATATATAAAATATTAACGTGTAAAATATGACCCGTATAAAATTAATTTAAAATATTAAATATATTTTTTTATATTGTATTGTTATTATATATCATAAATAAGTAGAAAATAAAAATAATAATACCATAATTTCCCCAATAATCTCCAGCACCGCTGGCCTGAACAAGAATAAGTGTGCCAGTTGACCTATATTTCGCATTAGCCCTAATTTTAGGAATACTGAGGACTAATTGCAATTGTACTTCATCATCGGATAATCTTGCTCTAAGATTAGTAACTTTGAGCGATGAAACACCTTTTGCATGGATATCCATAAATTGAGCTTTGTATCCATTAGGACCATCTCCGAGAGCTATATGAAGTTCGTCTAAAATGATTGGTTCAACCTCGGGATATCCTAATTGTGGTAGACCTATAAATATAAAATATAAAATTAAAAATTTAATTAACAAATAAAATAGTAATATACATAAACTTCAATGGAGAATATATAAATTCATATTCGTTCGTATACTACACACAGTGCCGTACACAGTAATTGGAATGTAGGACAACAAGTGACCATTCGAATTCACCGTTATAACCTGCTTCCGCTAACAAAGCAACTCTCATCAAGTTTTCTGCACATGTATCAATCAATTACAATGAAAATGTTATTTTAAATGGTATTCAAACTTCTTTTACACGATGTCCTAACTTTCTAACCGTTATCATATTTATTTAAATCAAACCCATTAACGAATAATATACCTCCTTCAATAACTATTTATTCGTGCAAATAATTTTAATAACAATGATTAACAAATTTACATACATATATATAATATATTAAATATATATATAAATATATATAGAATAATCGTATATACAAATATAAGAACTAATTGAAATATAAATAATGAAATTTATTAATACAAAAATCTTACCATTTCGGAAATGTTCGGCGAGAGCATTAACAGATCTTTCAAGACAACTTTCTAAATCAGGATCAGTTTTAGAACAAGATTCTAAAAATTCAAGGCCACGATATTTTCCAATGGCATCAACGAGACCAAGAAAAATCGAGCATATTATACACACATACGCTAATACACGAGGACTATTTATTTGAATCATTATTTCGATTATTTTCTCACTTAGTTCTCTTAGGTGATAATTAATATAATAGCTTCTCAAATATTATTATCAAAAGTTTCTTCTTCATTAACAATTGATGAACACTTCGAACCGATCGAATTTCTACACGTGAAATGACCGTTTCGAAAGAATCCTCATGGACTTATAAGACATTGCCTCCCCCTCTCAGCTACCTCTCCCTCCCAGTTAAAGTGCTGAGGGCACATCTGACAAAGAAAGAAGATAGTTCTTTCTCTTCAAAGAGAGAGAAAGAGGAAATGGAAGAAAGAGAAAGAGGGAAAGAAAATCTTTACCATGAATTCTAACTTTCCTTGGAAACCGTATAATTGTTTTTCTTTTTATTTTTATTTTTTTTTTTTTATTTACATTAGACCTTTTTTTTTTCTTTGTCTTTCGAATCATTTATCACAACTTAAGACATCACTCTTAAAGCGTTTATACAGGGTGTCGCTAAAATGACTTTAAAAATTTCTTTAAAATTGATTTTTAATTCGTAAAATAAAAGTAGAAAATAAAAATGAAAGGAAAATTATAAAAAAAGATTGTCAAGGTGGATAGAAAAATATTTAATATTTTTTTGTTTATTTTTTTTTTTTTTTCATTTTTGGGACGGATTTTGGATCTTTCATATCAATAATGTATTTTCATTGTTTGTTATTTTATGGTAAATAAAAATAAAAAAAAGACATAAACGTACACGTCGTTAAATTTCGAAGAATATATTATATACATGGTACATAAATTAAATGTAAATCAAATAGAACCAAATGAGGTACCAACTGATGACTGAAGAGAGATTAACAGTAAACGACATAACCGGTTTTTAATTCGAAACTCTAAATATGCGTTCAATATTATCCCCTTCTACTTCACTTCATTTTAAATATTGTTTTCTTATAATATTACTTTTAAATTGTTTTATTTATTATTAAAAAAAATTAATATAAAATTAAATTTATTTACAATAAAAATAATTATTTATATTTGTTATAACAAAATGTACGAGAAAATTTGAAAAATTGATTTCAATCAAATTGATTTATAATAAATCCATTAATTGATTTAATGACATCTAAACTTGTATTTTAGAGAAAAAAAACATTTCTATTTAGAGAGAGAGAGAGAGAGAGAGAGAGAGAGAGTCATCTTTTATTTTGATTTACATCTTTTTTAAACCATCCTTATTTAATTTCAAGTTTAACGACCGATAATGTATATATATATATATACTACAAAAACGTATTTTAATTGACACGGTAATTTATGTTACGACTTGTATTAGTGAAAGTGTGTTATTAGAAAGATGTATATATGTATATACACCTTTATTCATTTCAAGATCAACTATTTGCAATTATCATTACGTTTCTTTTTAGGTCATTTCATTGAGTCATTTATTTCTTGTTTTTATTTTTTTTATTTTGATACTCGATCTAACGTAATTTTTAATATTCAAAAATTGATATTTATTATAATAAATAATTGGCACACAATGATTTACATTAATAAAAAATAATTCACACGATAAACAAGTATGTAGTAACAGATTTATATATGTATGATAATTTTTTTTCTCATCATTGAAATATACTGATCGAGATGATAATTTCATAAAAAATAAAAAAATAATCTAATTATCGTTAATTAAAACTCGTATACATATGCATACATATAACATACATTGACGATTTATCAGATATTTTACAAAACTTTCTTTTTCTCATCTAGAAATGTTTAAATGTAGGACGAGAGTTAATAAAAAAAAAAAAAAAATCAGTAATATCAACGAGCTTAAAAAAAAATATATATATATAATAAATTCAAAAAACGTAGCTGTGACGTAAATTGTTAATGATTTTTTCTATACACGTTTCATGGTGCTAGGAGAATGAAGGGTGTTCTTTACCGATACAATAAGTAATAAAAAAAGTTTTCTAGACACAACGCTATGAAAAAAAGCTAGCACGTACGAAAGACGTCAAAATGAAAGACGTCATCGAAAAGAAAAAAGAAAAATTAGAATAAAAAGGAAAGAAAAAATTATGAAACGTATTTTAACTGTCATAATTTTAAAAGTATGTTAAGCACCGTTAATCGGCTCAAATTTATACCGCAATTACGTGATTCAAATTTATTTTCCTATATATATATATATATACATATACTTTTTATTTGAAGTCTTTAAAATATTATTTCTTTTTTTTTTTTAAATAAAATTTATAATTATTATAACATACACACAAAATTTTTAATAATAGAAATTGTTTCATTACAAAAGTAAATATTTTTTGTACAATTTTTGTCTTGAAGAATATTCAAGTAAAATTTTTTGAATATTTCATTTACATTTCGACTTTTCGAACATGAAAGGAGGACAACTTAAGAAGAAATCTGGTTTCTGGTAGTTCTTATAAGAATCTCAGGTCAATAACCGGATAACTTTTCAAGGTAAACAACTGTAGCTTCTATCAAAGAAGATTTTTCACAACAGTGTCAAAATATTGGTTAATACGATATTTAAAACTTTTATAAATATTTAATAGTTTTTATTTTTAAATATAATAAGAAAATATTGAAGAAATAAATATTAATATGATTCATTTTATATTGATTTGTTTGTATAGACAATTTTATAGATAAAAAAGAAAATAATTTTGTTACACACAAGAAAAATAACGAAAGGATTAAAATAATTAGATAATTAGATAAATGAATCTGCCATTTGGTATATTAATTATTTATTATTAGTTAAGATGATTTTAATATACAAAGAAAGGAGTACACGTGATAAAAAATAAATAAGTTAGAAAAATATAGAGAAATTTAGCACTAATGTTTATTATAATGAAGATAAAGTTTAATCGTTTCTATATTTGCTTAGAAAAAAATCAATTGTGGTTCTTTATATTTTCTTTTTATTTTATTTAAATCATATCCATTTATTATTCTCAATAAAATAACTTTTTTGATTCAAGTACGAATAGGTTTATTTTTGATGATATTTTCAAATGGAAAATTTCTGAAGGATTTATCAAAAATTTCAGTAAACGCAATCGATACTAATTCATTAATAATTCCTCTGGTTAATACGAATCCTGGTTGCCAAGCTCCATTTATTATTTTATCGAATATACTTTCGATTATTTCTCGTCCATGAAAAAGATTCGTGATGTGAAGTTTCAAATCTTTTATCGTCTGTACGTCGATGTTTACATTAATTTTCTGACCCAATGGTCTTGTAATAGTCGTCGTTTGGATTAGATCATCTGTGAAAAAGAAATGATAAGAAGGATCAAATAATTCTTTTTCCAATTCTTAAAATAAAAAGGTGAGAAAAAAAATTCCATGAGATTGTTATATTATTAATATTATTTTCTTACACAAAGTCATTGTAAATTTTCCTTTGTTATAGATCGATTTTCCAAATAATCCACCAACAAATTCGTAATCACCGTATAAAAATTTTTCCGGAAAACTTTGCGTATAAACAATCTGAAAAAATGAAATACAATTTAAACATAAACCAATAATTTTAATATTATAATTAGAATTTTAATATAAAAATAATTGATTAGCTTAATTAATTTAATTAATAAAAATTTAAATAATACAATTACATTTTATTAATAATAATAATAATAATAATAATAATAATAATAATATATAACTGTGTATATAATATCCTATATGGTTTGAATACAAATAATAAATTAAATTATATTACTTTTGAATTAGGTAAATCGCTGACAAATTTGGTCACTTTGCTATTGGCCCATCCACTTTCAGAAACATTTCTAAGTGTCAAAATAAATCCAAAACTTGAAACCCCTCGTTTGACGGTAATCTCCTTTGCAAAAAATGGATCGAATGGTGCGACATTATATTGTGGTAATCCAGTTTTGAAATATGATCGAATCGCATTTAATGCTTCTCGTATGCAAACGTCAAAACCGGCTACGTTTGGATGACAGTTTTTGAAATGATCATCTAAAAGAACAATGATTATATTTATATATGTGGATATTTATAGAATAATTGATTTATTAAAAGTCATTTTTTTCCCCAAAATTTTCGAAAAGAATCCTTTTTTTTACGTAATACAAAAAATTATGTTAAAGTTGATATTTTGAAAGGTAGACAAAATGAATTGATTTTTAAAATAATCCCAAAATAATGATAGAAATTGTTCGTTTTTCTTCGAATATAAGACTCATGTTCTAGAAAATAAATTGAATAATAAAAAAAAGCAACACACGAACTTTCAAAAATAATCCGAGGATTATTAATGAATAAATTCGAAATGAACATTTATACAAATTTTTATTTCCATTATAAAAATACAAAATTCGTCTAAAAATAAATTACTCAATGAAAATATAAGAACTATTTTTTCTTTTTCAATTATTAATAAATGACTAAGATATTACAAAATGCAAATTATTGTATACGTGTACGGATTCTTTTAAAAGAAATCTGCTATTCCTGTCGTTTTCAATAATTTCGCAATTTTACTTATATACGGTATGTAAACTACTGGTTATGTATGCGTGTATAGTTACTTTCGAACTTATTCATCAAATTATTTGAATAATTAATGAATCCTTGTTATATAAACAACCTGTTATAAACATTCTACATTACATTAGAAACTGAAAAAATTAATTTGAACTTATAAATACACCTTTTAAAACATTTTTCATATTATACTCTATTATTTTATTATACTTATATATTATATTATACTATTATTTTCTTCTAGCATTTAATTATATTTAACAATTCAGAAAATGTTAATGTAATCATTTTTTTTCTTTTATTACAAAAATTTGCAAAGTGTCAATTGTGTTTCTATGTGTAATTAAAAATTGAAAAACAAAAGTTGTTTAAAATAAAAATCTTTATGAGAATTTAACAAATTTAAAATCAAATGATCCTTGATAAGAAAGATTTGAATAATTTTATTAAAAGAAACAAAAATTCATCGAATTAAAGCAAAAAATCCATTATAAATAATTCATCTTTTATGTTTTACTCACCAAAATCGGAAGAAGCAAATCCCCAGGAAATAAAAAATACAACGTAGACTACTATACACTTTTTCACAATGACGATCATTTTACACGATTATTTTTAAAATCAGTAAGAACATAAAAAAAATTGAGTTTTGAATCACTGACGAAAGAGGAGTAAGAGACTATGAGAACTAACAAAGACCGGGCAAGAATTTAAAAAAAAATCTGCACGATCGAAGCGCCTTCAGAAGGAATCTAAATCCAGTTCAGATAAAATCCAATCATGAAGCAGATTCAACATAGAACTCATAATTGATGGAAAATATTGAATAATTGTTCTTGATTGTCTCGTTAAATTAATAATATAATTTTCTAAATTTCTTAAATATATCCAAACAAGTATTAATAATGTCATAATAAATTTTAATACCAAAAATTTACTATCATGAATAAAAAAAATTGAAACGTAAAATATTTTATAAAACAAATATCAAGATCGAATACTAATTCAAAATTTCTTTTCATTTGTCTATAATTATTTGTTTAAATAGCATATCTTAACACATGCACACACACATAAGGAACAATTAAATGAATAAATTGACAAACTTCATAGGCGTTTCGACAATGTTTAATAAATCTTGCAATACTCACTCCCTCTTATGTTTCGTTCAGTCTCATACACACATATACATACATCTTTCGCTCATGGATTCAAAACTTCCGATTCTATTATATACTTACTGCAAAACTTAACGTCACTACTATTAGAAAATAAACGAATTACTCTGTGATATGCTCGTCGTATTCGAGCATACGCGAACACTCCTTGCACTTTCACTCTCGACGGTGCATCTGAGAATCAGCTTTAACGTACCATACTTTCTGGTAACATTTTTGGTCGATGTTATATAATTATTACGCTGGAAAGATCGGTTGGATCTTAATGCTCGATTGATACAACGATAAAAGTTTTCATAAAGAAACTTATTTCCACACTTGTTTAACAAGTTTTAATTATATAGTAATATTAGCTTCGTGTGAAACATCACGATCGTTTTGTTCGTTTTTTCTTTTTTTTTTTTCTAATTTAATTGAAACGTGTTTACTTGTATTTTTTTCCCCTTCCTCTCATTTCTTTTTCTCAATTCTCGACTAGTTTTCTTATCTTTTCAAATCTTTTCCGTCTATTTTAATGTAACTTTCAATTTGACATTGCGATGTGTAAATCCCCTTGTTGAACGTTTCGTCATTTTGTATTTCGTAAACTTCTTGAAAAAAAAAATTTCAATAAATTTGCTCTTGAAGTATTTTAATTATTTTAATTATTAATTAAATGCAATAATTATACGTTTATTCAAATATATTATTTGGTCCAATTTTGTTTTTTTTTATCAAATCTTTTGTACAAATAATTTACTCCTGTAAGAAGGCAACCCACAATGCATCCTTGTCATTTTTCTCTTACTGTTAATTTATACTTTCGTTTTTTGTGTGTTTTAATAATTTCATCGATTTCACTAATGAAATTAATAATTCATTCATATCTATTATTTGTTAACATTACATATTAAGATCTTTTCTAATGAAAATCTTTTTACCCCTGTACGAAGGCAACACAATATACACATCATCATTCACTATTTCCTAAATCTTTCGTTCTTTCTCTTTTTTCAATACTTTCAGTTTTATCAATTTAAATTCAAACGCATTTCGTAATATTCCATTTACTAAACTTATTTTTATCACATTTTTATTAAATAAAATATAAATATAAATATAAATTTAATTCCTAATATTTTCTCATTAATTTTATTAATTTTATGAACCCGTTTGTTTATTCTTATATACATTATTTGTAGAAATTCTATATCCAAATATATTTTTGAAAAATTATTTTTACCCCTTGCATAAATGCAACCCAGTAATACACCGTTGCTATCGAGTGAAATCATTCATCAGGCTGAAACTATTATTTTAGAGCAAGAGAGAAAGAAAAAGAAAGAGAGAGAGAAAGAGAGATAGATAAATAAATCTGTGTCAAAGTTTTTGAAATAAAAACGTAATTACATTCGTGACTGTTTCATGGATTTTACAATCCTAGGAACTCTCACATCAAGAGTTTCGTTTTGCTGTAGAACAAGAAGACATAAATGGAGAATGTTGAAAAACCAGTCTAACCGAATCTGGGACAAGTTCGGTTTTCATTTCGACCAACAAAATAATTTCTCTATTTAATAAATATTTCGATATTTACGTTGAAATATTGAAATAACTTTCATCTAATAGTTTTATATTTATGTTATGTATATTTATGTAAAAAATATATATAGGATGTATATATTATCGACAAAAACAAGTTACCATCTAGCAAAAAAATCATAGTATTTTATAGAATATTTTTTCTAAGAATTATTATCGTTAATGCTAATGAAGTATTTTCAAGTTTTTTTTATTTTATTATCCTTTATTTTATGCTTATACTTCATCCTTGATTATATTTTTTGTAATATGACGTAATATTATTCATCAAATTCTATTGAGACATCTTTAAAGATTCACAAATTTATCTTTTATTATATGTTATTTAATCTATTATTTGTAATATATTATTCATACATAAAAAATATATTTTTTTTTCAAGTTCTTACTCTCTCTCTTTCTCTCTTCATTTATTAATTAATTATTAATAATAATATTTTTGAAGGATGAACAATTTTAACAATTCATATTCAAATTGTACTTAAATAATATTCTTTCTTCATCTTTTTTAGTCGATGATTCATTATTATGATTATGTTTTTTTCTTTTCTATTTTTAAATTCAAGGATATTAAATTCAATGGTGTGTTTAGTTTTCGTACATCTATCATTTTCAAAAATTGCATATTTCAAAAATTAATCATCGATGAACGCGCATGCGCACATGTTAATTCTTTTATGCTCAATGTCAAATCAAAGTATAAAAAGTTGGTTATTTGTTCGCACATACGAAATTTCCAAGAGTCATATCGCAACATTCGAACAGTTCAACAGTGAATTTGTAGTTTCTTACGTTTTTCATCTTTCGATTATTTCATAAATCTTTTCTTAATGTTTTTAATATTTTAATTATTTTTCTACAAAATTATACTCGCAAAATTTATCATTCATTCTTAATATAATTTTATATCATCGTAGTATTTATCATTATTTAAAAAATTTTACGATTAAATTTGTTTTCTTTCAATTGTTTCTTTGTGTTTTTTTTTTTTTTTGAGAAATTATTATTTCTTTCTTGATTACGTTTGAAAAATTATCCTCATGTGAGAAGAAGAAAGAATTTAGGGACAAAAAGTAATTCGTGTTTTATTATTTTTTTGCCTTTTTCTATTTTTTTTTTTTTTTTTTTTTCAAGTAAAATACGACGAAAGAGGCGCAGGTGCGTGTTGCAGCAGTGAAAGTATCCGAGTGCAGCAACGATCTAGCATCTGTCAATGCCCTCTTGCACAGACAGTCTTAGTTTAGCAGTGCCATTTAGTAGGTATTCGCGATTTGTGAGATACTCGTCGAAAGGATACAACGAAATAATAATTCAAGCAACATAATCATCGTCATTATTATAATTATCATTATTATTGTTATCATCATCACCTTCGTACACATTGTTAAAAGAAAATTTCAACTTTCATTTTGGGGGTGTAAAAATTCGAGCAAACATTTAAACTTTGATTGATTTTTAATATTGTAAAGAGAATCAAATTCTCGTTATAAAATTTTTCGTTAAAAGAAAAAAAAGGGGTTCAAGATGTCGATAAAAAATCAACTAATAGGATTGCTGTTCATTGTGTATAGTATGACAACATTATCGTTGGAATCTAATCGTAAGTAATTTGATCGATCTAACGTAATTTGACCAACGAGTTTAACATTAACTTCCGTGTGGACACGATTGAAAAGTACGCTGTATGTTTCGTTTAAGGAAAATCGGTGAAAGTTCAAATCAACGTAGTTATAAAAAGAGAGAGAGAGAGATCCTTGAGAATTTAGCCATTAAATCATGCTCGTATATTATTTATTTTCACGAGTTATATGAACATTGTTTATTCATCTTATTGATTTTAATGTTAAATATCATTTATATTCGGAATATTTTTTTTCTTTTTAATACCAATTATACAATTACATATTATATAACAATTAATGTTATTACAAATTACATGAATTAAAAATAAATAAATGTATAAATACGATTAATAAATGAATTATAAAAGTTGTATGATATATTAGATGTGAAATTAAAAAAAAAAAAAAAAAATGAAACAAATATTCCAAATGAATAAAAACGATTTATTACAACATTTATTTTTTCCTTTGTACGATTTTAATATGAATAAAAAAAAAGATTATATTTTTTTTTTTTAGCCGAATACGTGAAACAATGTTCTAGAAATGATCCTAATTTAAAAAGTTGCTTGATCGATGCTCTTCATCATCTTAGACCATACTTGAAAGATGGCATACCAGAAATTGAATTACCTCCTATAGAACCCTTTCGTGTAAGTATTAAAAAAAAAAAAAATTAACATATGTATTTTTTTATTTTCTAACGAAATAAAAGTCTTATTATATTATTTGAATTTTTGCACACACAAAATAAATAAATAATAAAAAAATTTAAAAAAAAAAGAAGTAAAAAAAAAAATAAAATGATGTTTTTATTTGAATATCTCGAATGATGTACGTGAAACATAATTTCCTTTAACAGATGGACGAGCTGACTCTCTCTCTGACAGGTGGTAAAAACGGTTACAAGGTTCAGTTGCGAGAACTTTATGTAAGGGGAGCAAGTAACTATACGGTCGAAGACATTAAACTAGGTTCACCCTTCGAAGCTATCATTAGAATGCCAGCCCTTGTACTTGATGCTCAATATTCCAGGTGAACTTTTTTTATTTTTTTATTTAAATAAATATTTCATTATATTGCGTAATCGCATTGATTATTATGTATTACTGATCTATAGATTAACTCGTTAAAATTAATAGTCGTTATATTACATCGTATAATTTTATGTAATCATAATAATAATTTTTTTTTCTTTTTCTCATTAAATTATTGAACGTCAAATACATGATTAATTTTTTATTTCAATTTAAATAGAAAAGTAAAGAATAATAATGTAGTTGAAAAATTAATTATTAATTATATGAGCATAATATTAGTAATAAACCTTTGATCATATAAATAAAATAAAATTAAACAATTCAATAAAAAGTGATAATGTCACTTAAAGAAAGTATTTCATAATAAAATATTTATTATAACAAATATATAAAATTATAATTATTTAATATTTAAAATAATTATTTCTAATAAGAAATTTAAATATTTATATATCAACTGATTGCATATTCATAACTTTTATTAACACATTGCGTACGGCACACTGTTTGCGTAGGTAGGATACAGAGCTACTGTTGCAATAGCTGTAATGATCCATTGATTAATATTAACATT